>JAJGOT010000069.1:125000-457500 GCA_022457155.1 Cladopsammia gracilis
GAGAAATGCATATCCCTTTGAAACCACCGTATTAAATACATGTACAGTACCGCTCAAAAGTAAGTTACCACCTCTCGTCTCGTTTCATTCTCGTCTCGCGATACGAGAATCGCGTCTCGAGAGAATCAGTGAAGCGGATATTTTGGAATACATCACGAGCAATTATCTCGCGAGAAAACGATTAATGTCTCGCAATGTGTTTGTCACAGTTTAAAAATCGAAAATCGCAAGGTTAGTGCAAGCACTTGCGTAAAATTGCGCACTTTATTCCCGGATTATTTTTAGTTCAAAGCGCATTGAATTTGCATGTTGTGTACGTGTGAGCAAATTGAACTTGACAGGCTTTTGAATCCAAAATCCGCCATCCAAATGGAAAACTTGAATGGAAGTTATGTTAAAAATCGGAAAACACGACGTTAGTGAAAGCGCTTGATTGCGATCGATCGGCACAATTATAACTTCCAGGTTTGAAAACACTGAAACCATGAACGATATGTGACCTATCACGCGCAAACTTTCTGAACGGCTAGCCGTTCGTAAGCCGTTCGAACGGGATGGGATGCCGTTCGAACGGCTCAAGCTATTCGTTCAAAAAAAAAATCGTCAGCCGTTCGAATGGCTCGAGCTTAATCCGTTCAAAAATATTTGTCAGCCGTTGGAGCGGCGCAGACTGCCGTTCAAAAACAATTCGCCAGCCGTTGAAACGACACGGGGTATATCCGTTCAAAAATTGTCAGCCATTTGACCTAGCGCTATCCGTTGCAAAAAAAAAAAATGTCCAGCCGTTCTTGTCAAATCAAAACCAACTTGTCAAATGAAAAAGCCTGGTATTCGCAGGCGGTCACATTACGATGTAAATGTGCGTTGTTTACAAACAACAAAGAATACAACACAGCAACAGGGTACCTACCTTACCTTCCTTCTTCGCGCTCGGTTGCGCATAAGGCCGCACAGCACTTTTTCCACTTATCTCTGTCCTTGGCCAGGGTTCGTACTTCCTCCCAAGACTTCCAGCCTTCCGTTGCTCTCTCTTTCTCCACAGTTCGGCGCCAGGTTGTTTTGGGGCGACCGACCTTCCTTTTGCCCATAGGTGTCCAGGAAAGCGCCGTGGCGCAGTGATGTTCCCTGGGCATTCTAAGAACATGCCCCAAAAACCTCCACCTCCTTTTCCTAACTTCCATGCTCATCCTCATACCCCCTGTTCTTTCATTAAGCTCTTCGATAGATACTATATATGGCCAGAATATGCCCTAGCTTCTTTTAAGGCACTGGTACTGGAAGGAATCAAGTTTTCTGTTGTCTTGGACATTGGTCTTCCATGTCTCACTTCCATATAGCAGGACTGGTTTGACTAGGGTGTTAAATAGCCTGACTTTGGTTCTCCTGTTGTACTGTTTCGAGCTCCATATTCTCCTAAGTTTTCTAATTGCTGCTTTGGCCTTACTCAACCTACTATCCATATCTTTATCACAACCTCCCTCTGTGCTTACAACTGCTCCTAAATAGGTAAAATCCTTGGTTTCTTTGATGATGTCGCCATTCTGGAACTTGATTGGCTCTGTGTTCAACAGTTTAGTCTCATGACTTGGGTTTTGGTCTTGCTGATATTTAAACCTATTCTCTAGGCAGATTCAGTGAGCTTCTCAGTCTTCTTTTGCATCTGATGTTGGGTGGTGGATATTAGTGCAATGTCGTCGGCGAAGTCGAGGTCTTCTAGTTGGCTCATGAACTTCCATCTTACTCCGGTGTTTGCATTCTTGGTTGTCTCGCACATTATCCAGTCAATGGCTAGGAGAAACAGGAACCCAGACATCACACAACCTTGTTTTACGCCTGTCTCTACTTTAAACCACTCAGATGTGTGACCTCCATCGAGAACTGCACATTCGCTATCTTGATATAAAAGTTTGACTATCCCTATGATCTTTCTTGGTGTGCCATATGCCTTCATGATGTCCCAAAGGCTACGTCGGTGTAGCGAGTCGAATGCTTTCTCAAAATCAATAAAGTTGATAATTAGGGAGGCCTGCCACTCATATGACTGTTCGATAATGTTGCGCAAGATGAATATTTGCTCTGTGGTGTTTCTTCCTTGTCGGAATCCTGCTTGTTCTGATCTTAATCTCTTATCAACTCCGCTCTTCAATCGTTCAATGAGGATCTTACCCAATACTTTACTAGCTATAACAAGAAGCGTTATACCTCGCCAGTTTGTACACTCTCTCAGATTACCCTTCTTTGGTAGCTTGACAATAAGCCCTTTCAGTCATTCCCGTGGTATCACTTCGTTTTCCCAGATGATCTGCATGACCTCATGGAGTTTCTGTGTAGATGTCTCAATGTCTGCTTTCAATAACTCCGCGGTGATGTTGTCAATGCCAGCTGCGTTTCCATTCTTCAAAAAAGAGCCTGGTATTCGCAGGCGGTCACATTACGATGTAAATGTGCGTTGTTTACAAACACCCTCATGAATTAGTCACGGTTCTTTTTTGCTCCTTGGCCATCTTCACTTTCATAACATTCGATTATCGACACGTTTTATTCAAAACTTAAGTTTTATTCAACAAGTTTACCCCCTAAAATGTTTCGATCTTTGACAGACTCTTGACAGTATGCAAATATGAGCGCTTTTGATTTGAAGTCCAAACATATCTCCCGTGGGAATACACTGTCGGCTCATTCCTAGTCTGTGCACAGGCGGCCCAAGCTCACTATCAGATAACTGGGACGTGACCTTTGCTTTATGAGTGGTATTGTGTTACAAAGATTGGATTTATAAAGGTTTGTATGGGAATGCATGTATGATGTATGATTTAGCGCGATTTCGGGAACGATAACTCGCCGAAATCGCGCTAAATCGTCCCGAGGAGCAGGCAAACAACAAAGAATACAACACAGCAACAGGGTAAGTCAATTTTATTCACAAAACATTCGAATTTTTTAAGTTTAAAACAAAACCGTTGCATTCCCATACAAACCTTTATAAATCCAATCTTTGTAACACAATACCACTCATAAAGCAAAGGTCACGTCCCAGTTATCTGATAGTGAGCTTGGGCCGCCTGTGGTCTGTGAGATTATTTCCCACTGGAAAAAGGCGGGAGAACTTTTCTCTTTCACTACCCTCATCTTCATTCACCATGTTCCTTTTTTCCGGGAAAAAAAAAAAAAAAAACTTTTGATAAGAAACACGTTATTCACGTGATGTATTTAGTCGGTGAAACAGAAAGTGGAAACGCAAACAAACGAAATTTGATACTGTTTCAACTGTTTATTAATTATCACAGAATTTACAGAAAGCAACATATCCACTGCCCGCAGTTAGCAGGTTAGCTAGTGGAGGCGAGCAGTGGTTACACGTATGTAATACATATACAGATAGATCACAAGAAAGACTAGAGAAAAAGAGTAGTTAAATAAAGAAACAAATAAATAAAAATAAATTCAATTTAATTAAGTTTACAATCATAGACATTGCAAATATAAGAAGCCGAGTTTTCAGGAAATTTTTGTAATTAAGTCTGGTAAATACTCGTTCCTTTGACTACGTGACACAACTTGTGATTAAGCGTGTGGCAAAGAATTTGAAAGAAAGCAAGGTCCGGAATCATGCCGAAAAAACTCACAACTTCTACTGATATCATAATTAATGACTACCTTCGAAGGCAGAGTATTGTAACTTTATAAGCGTTGTAGAATCCACGATATTCAATGCAAATCAATGCATTGGCGCCCACTTCTATGTTTACTAAAATGAAAATTTGCTCGCACTAAAGTAAATGAGAAATACTCGGCACATCATGGAAATTTTTGTCACTACAGATTGTGCCTTTTACTTCCAAAGATACATAATAGTGGGAAAAGCGTCACCTACTCCGAACGGCAGTGTTACAAGGGGTCTTACAATCTATGACAAGCGAGATGTTAAAAAAACAACTCCAGAGTTCGGGAAGCGAACAAACCGGCCCGTACGAGCGATCGGCAAATTTTATTATAACTGGCATGTTTGAAAACGCTGAAAGCCATGAACGATTTCGATTTAAAACATAAAACTTAACAATATTTGTATGAATACGATTTTTGAGGTCTCGTAGATTTGAAAATTTGAAGACTATAATCTTAATGCACGCACTAAGCAACAGAGTTCAGCAAGTGAAGCACAGTCAAAGCGGAGTTTCGTCGCGTTCATGCTCGTGTATTGTTGCTACAGTGTGTCTTACAATAGACTATTAAAATCTCGCGAGAAGTTAAGGCTTTTTAAAGCTTCTCGCGAGACGAGTGTCTCGTCTCTCGATACGAGAATCGCGTCTCGCGATACGAGAATCTCGTCTCGTGAGATGACAATCGTGTCTCGCGAGACGGTGGTAACTTACTTTTGAGCGGTACTGTAAGCGTAATGAATTGCATGACACATTTAAGACCTTTACAGATCAGAAGCAAAACCTTGTTAATAACTGAAACTTTTTGTGAAGGATTGTAACACTGGAATCTACCTACCTTGTTAGAAACAGCTTTGTAGGATGTAAAGATTAGATTTTTGAATTTTTATGAATATGTGTTTGAGCCCCAGATAGTTTGATAGAAAAACAGAACATTGACAACATCATGCACAGCAACCAATATTTTCCACACTTGCATGTTTTTCAAAAAATAGTGACAGCCTTTACTTTGCATTCTTGTTTCCTCGCAGTTGTTGGGACATTTATAAATCCAACTGACACAGAGGTAAAAGTTGACCTTGGTGAGGAATTAAGCTTTGATTGCCCTTCCCACAATCCCAGCTATGGCGTTAGTTACTCCTGGACAGGAAAGCTTAGAGACAACTTCATTCAGTTCAAAAGAAATGAGCGACGGGCCATTTTACCGACTGGTCAGCTGTTCATTATGTATGTTACACAGGAAGATTTTACTGAAATAGCGGAGTTTCAAAACCAAGGAATGCGATGTTCGATTTCTGCTGCAAACAGCAGTCAGAGGTCTGGACTTTTAAAGATTACACGGAAAAATCCAGGTAAAATATTAATTTTTTGCTTATTTTTTAAATAAACGATCTGAGCTGCCCACTATGGTGAAACATACACGTATTTTGTGATTCACATTTTTCTTTGGTTTGGAAATTTTTAAACCAATTCATGATCAGGGCTCAAAAAAAGTAAAGTTTAAACTTGCCCTTTGGGCAAGCAAGCTCAGTGTTACATGTACTTGCCTGGACAAGTTTTATAAATTGTTACTTAAGGTTAACCTTTATTGGTCCGATTTTGCATATTTTTTTTTTTTTAATTTCTGTAAAGATATAACATTAATCTAGAAAATATTAACCCTATTCGGCCTGGGCTTTTTTTGAGTTCCTGAGCCTGGGGGGGGGGGGCACATTGTGCCCCCCCCCCCCCCCGTTCGTAACTTCAAGAATAATAAGGCTACGACAATGAAACTTAGAGGGTACATAGTACGTCCGAAACTGTCTCCTTTGCGGTCCGCACAATGGAACGATGACGTCATATGACGTAGTTATTAGGTAATTAGTTATAAGGCCGCCATCTTGGATCCGCCATCGTGGATTTCTGAAATTTTTTAAAACCTCTTAAAAACCGTCCAAATTGACTCAAAATTAATCAAAAGCAATAAATAAACGCTGAATGACGTAAAAATATAAAAGTTCTACCAATAAACATTGTTTTTCTTCATTCAAAGGTACAAATATGCAAATTTCAAAAAACATGGCTGTCAAAATCTTGTTGCCATGGAAACGTCAAGCCACGTGATCAAAAAATTGTCATACACAATTGTTGCCAGATAAATTTTAGGAAAAGTCACAAAGTTTGATGGCGTTTGAATACATATTAAAGAAGTTATAAACGTTCAAAGTTAGCGCGGGCACTTTGTGCCCCCCCCCCCCCCCCCCCCCCAGGCCGAATGGGGTTAAAAGAAGTTTTGCAAAATCATAAAAAGAACTCGAGATATTAGATTAAAAAAGAGTTTCAAGAGAATAGTTGATAAGTTGCTATAGGCGTGATAAACCGATAATCTCATTCTAGAGTGCAGCTAACCTCGTTCCCACGGTCTCTCATCTAGCGCCTTCTTGTACTTTTCTCGCTAAACTTTATCCGGAATCTCGCATTACATGTTACATGCATATTTGTTTATAAGTACATCGCAATGCAGAGCGCATTTCGCATCGTCATAGCGTATTTTCCGTGGCCATTTTCCATGTTTCACACGGTCGTCTACGCTTGTTCCAATTCCTGAAGATTTACAATTTGACCATTAAAGCCAAAGTGGATTTTTTTTTTTATTAGCAGAATTGTAGGGATCTCGAGTGAAAAGAACCGCCATGAAGAGTAAAAGAACAATAATTTTTATTGCCTAGCGAAATTTCGTTTCCTGCTGGCGACATTTCGCTGATGACTGTGAATTTTCGATGAGGTCCTGAAAATGCAACATAATATCGCCCTAAATGTTTCAGCTAAATATCGCTCTAAATGCTACAAAATTTAGCTCAAACTTTCAATGAAAGTTCACGAGAACAAGAAATGAAATTCGCGTATTTTGCTTGCATGATCTTTTCACAATACTATATGTACTTTTGTACACTTTGTATGAATGCGATATTAACAAACAAGTGAATTAGTGTACAAACAGCATTTATTTCTGTCATAAAACGGCATTTACAGATATACAAGACCAAAAATTTGTAGCTACCACAAGGTTCTCTTCTAACCATACAGTGAATCACTTAATTGTAAATCAGCCTTTATTTCTATTCGCTAGCTCTCAACAGTTGGCTTTGAAATGGCTTTCTCTCTGGAAACATTGTTTTTCTTTGACATATGCGATTCAAGAAAAATTAATTGCCAGACTCGTTAATTCCATGTTAAATTGCACTTTAAAAACTTATAATTCGGGCAATATCGTTTTTTGCGTGAAATTTAATGTGGAATTGACTTGTCAGGCAATTAATTTTTCTATAAAATTAGAAATTATAAAAACCAGTAATGAAAATTATCATGCCCATGATTGTTTTGACATAGGCCAGGCAGATCCTAGCACCTTCCGTGCACCTGCGTGGCGAAAAATACCTGGAGCGGAAGAAACTGCTATTGAAGGAAAAAATAAAACTTTGTACTGCCTTGCAGTTGGAAGGTGAGTACACGTATCTTTCAAATTCTCCCATGCTCCTTTTTCTGTTTGTTTCAGTTAAGATCAGACTCCTGATGGATGTCATGTTTTCAACACTATTCTTAGGAAATTGTAATACAATTGTCTCCAAATTAACCACTTTGCTATTGGTAATAAATTATTGGTATGATTCAATTTAGTACCGTCCTTCCAATAAGTGCCCCCCCCCCCCCCCCCCCCCCGAGTGTCTTTTTTAATAACCGCTCGCCTCCCCTCCCCCTTGTTTTTGGTGCCCTTGTCTGGACAGTTATTACCATGTGAGAGCACATTCCTTCAAACACAAGATCTGTTTGAAGACATTGAGGTACATACAAGTATTACATGTATAGCAAGTGATATTCTGATTATTCGAACCATTGTTACTGTTGTTCTGACTATGTGAATTGTAAATTTTCCATTATTGTTTTTATCAAAAAAAAAAAAAAAAAAAAAGAAATAAGCGCCCCCTTTCCAATCAGCACCCTCCCTTAATTATGGTATTTGGCTGTGGTCTGGTTGCTATCATACCATAACCAGCTCCGACCCACAAAAACTATAATATTAAGTGAACTTATTATATCTCTTAGTTAGTACGCGCGCTGTGATTGGTCAATTTAGCGGGCCGTATTTTTCAGTACGGCCCGCTAAATTTGAGAGTCTCAGCATCGGGCCTAACACACGCTTACAAAAGTTGTTTTCTACATTAAAAATTATCCAGAGGAAACGTTTGGAACTAAGTGGGTTAACATGCCAGGTTACAAAAACTCTCCGATGAAATTAAAATATAACTTTAGCAAAAAACTGATTAGCTGCGAATCAAAAAGCATTGACAATTTTCTCGAGTAAGCTTTTTTGTTTTGGTATTAAGCTTTAAGGCTGTAAGTTATAAAAACTCGAGTAACACGGCAAATTCGTTTAACTCTTACAATTTAATTAAGCATTAACAAAACAGTTTTTCTTCGTAAGAAAACGTCTCTATGAAAAACATAAAGCTGCAAAACAACTTGAAACGACTTCCATCGGCAAACTGTAAGCTTAAGCTTATCATGTAAGCTTAAATTAACTTCGTTTGATCAAGTTTTTGTCTGGTTATAAACTTAAGTTCAGAGTTATCGTTTGTGGCAGTGGCTCTAATAAGAACAGACTTGAAGCTACAAAATTACGCTAAAAGTGTACTTTGATTCCTCAGCGAAAGTTTTGTCTTTGTAATGGAGTCCATGAAAACAATTTTGCGTATTCGCAAATACGCTCTTGCTGCAGCTCACGCTGACAATTTGTCAGGTGCGATTGAAATTCAAACTCATCCACGCACAAAGTTCGGCATGAAGCCACTAAAGCACACAAAAAAACAAAAATAACTTGCATTATTTGATGACGAGATATTTTCAGTGTCCTTTTTAATAGAAGTGTGAGAGTTTCTTCGTTCACCGCTGTAGACCGAAGTGTTGCCACATTTTTCCGTTTGACAAACACGTTTGTTTTGGCGATTTTATCGCGGCGTTTTCATTCTTCTTTTCCTCACTTGTCTTCGCCAGTAACTAAGAATCCTTTTCAAAGAAAACTACCTTATGTCAGGTTTCCGTCGTCCCACAGAACACATGGAAGATTAAATTAATTCGTTTATAGAGTTTTCATTCAAGAGCCACGCAAGTTGAGGCCGAATCGAGGACCGATCACACTATTTTTGAAAGCCAATAAAATTTGCTCTTTGCTTTCTTGTGACGTACGTCAGTCAAATGAAGCCGTCCATCTTTTGACTTGAAAGGTTTTCCTTTATCTCCGATTTAGAGATATAATAAATATCTTACTAACCTCGTTTTCTCGGGCCGTAATTACAGTACGGCCCTCGGACTCGGTTAGTAAGAGGTATATATAAATTATAGGGTCCAGCCCAAAATATTGGTCATTTCACTGACGGTCAGACCCAGTTAGGGACTAGTAAAAAAGTATAGGTTGGAGGTGAGGAGGTGTACCTGAGCAGCGAGGGGGTGAGTTGAGCCCTTGCGAAGGGGTGGGTTGTGTAATTTCCAATAACCCATGTTTCATTGCTACAACACCTACATGTAGTACTGTAGATTCCATTTGCAACCACAACATACTGTAATACTGACATTTTCATTATTGTAGTATTGTTTAAAAAAAGCAAGCTGCACTTGGCACTCAGTCAACTTACAATCATTCAGTTGTCAGCATTTAGGCAGTGTGACCATCAGCAAAGATGTACAAATTAAAGTAGAAATCTAAAATTCGCCACTTTAGAAACGAGAAGGATACTGGGCCGAGTGAACTTTTGCAAAGACTTCTGGGATCGTTACAGGGGATGCTTCTTTTGTCTCTGTCCCCAGAAACAGTCCCAGAAGTCGTTGCGAAAGTTCACTTGGCCAAGTTTCCTTCTCGTTTCTAAAGTGGTGAATGGAAAACAATGTTTAGGATGCTTTTGTATTATTATTTTTTTTTTAAATAATTAATCTCAATGTTAATCATCATCACAAGTTCATTCACAAGGTGTGGTTTTATTTGATTATACAACTAAGAATCCCATTTTAATGAGAGGGGGTACCGGTGGTAGGGGTGGGTGATATCAGTCTTGTGCCAATTTAGAAGGAAGGGGTGGGTCCACCACATTTCCAAATGTTTGGGCCAATCCCATTCCCATTAACCCCCCCCCCCCCCCCCCCGTCCAAACTTTTTGACCAGTCCCTTACTTTACACTTTAATTACCCATAGACCTGTACCATCTATTACATGGAAAAAATATGAGGGAGGAACATGGAAGTATCTTGTACATAGAGTGGATTCCTACGAGATTGCCAGCGCATTCCAAGGAAGACTTCTCAATATTATTTCAGTGCATCGGAACATACACGAAACTAAATACCGATGTGAGGCTCTTAATACTCAAAGTAACGGGAATGCTCTAGTCCATGAAACAAACCTGAAGGTGGAAGGTAAAATAACAGTTTTTACATATGTACATGTAAATAATTCTTTCTCTTCAAGAGCAACCTGAATCAAACTTGGAACTTCACATAGTTTCTAATAACAATTATTGTTAATGTTCAGTGTACATGTACATTCTGCCCTTCACATAGTTTTTTTTTTTATAACAATTATTGTTTATGTTAATTGTACATGTACATGCACGTTCTACCCTTGGCAAACCTTGGTTCTTTATTTAAACTTATGCTAATTTATTCTTGCAAGGCTATTGCCTGAGAGTCCAGAAAGTCCAATGCTCAGAAAATCAGAGTGCAAACTGTGAATGTTTTAGAGCGCTAAGATCTCTATGGTATTTTAACCCTAGTTTCGCCGTTGCCATTATTGATCGATTCCTTGATGTTTTGCAGTTGCTCCAAAATGGATTCAAGCTCCACCAGATGAATTAACCATTGATATAAATGGTAATGGAATTTTAAGATGCGATGTTACAGCAGACCCTATACCCAGCTTTCTATGGTACAAAAATGGACAGAGAATTACATCAACGTAAGTTTTCTTGTGGTCATGTTTACATTATTTTATTTAATGTACTTGCAGGGGTCGAAATGTTTCCAGACTGTTTACCTGTGTCTGGTGACCTACATTACTAAATAAACCATGTATGTACATGAATGTGTGGATGGATGGATGGACGGACGGACGGACGGACGGACGGACGGATGGTTGGATGAGGTTGAGACCACGTTCAACACAAGCAGTTGAATAAATCAAAACTAATATTTTTTCTACTTTATACGACCTTTTGTTTTTGGCCACAAAAATGCATGAAGTTGTAAAAAGTTTCTTCATGAGGTCGATTTTGTTGTTTTCCATGTTAATTAGTGCTTTGACGACACGCTGCTCTGCTGGACATTTTTTAATGTTTAAGAATGCTGAATGGCTAGTTTTATGAGCATTGCCTGCTTTGTGTGAGCGGACATTATCTATACACATCGATTGACAGCCTGCGATGAATTTGTTTCTGGTTGTTTTATCAAACTCCTTGCAGTAAGAACAGAACAGCTTTCCATCCTCCACCAACAACCATGGGAGCCCATCATTCCATTTCTCATTGAAATTGGATATGTGTATATTCTTCAGATGGTGGACGTTCACCCCCAGAATTGAAAAAAAATCCCTATTTTTAATCTCCAGAGGTTGGCATCTCTGCAGTGGTGGTGAAGGGTTAAACTTTGGTAATGTAGTAATTTCTTTGATATGTCTAGGAAAACTGTTACGGTCCGCTGCTGCTGCGTATTGAAAAGTGGTCTGATCAGTTTTTGTATTGATTTCGGGAAGACGTAGGAAGGTATTATCACACATCCTTCTACTGTGTGCTGTTACATCTGAAATTAAGATCTGTATAATTTTAGTATGTATTTTTTGTGTACAGGATTTCCTGTTCGCCATAAGTATTGACTGAATTGCCTGGTTTTGCAGGCACTCAATTTTTGTTGCCCACATGTGCGAAAAATCTCTCCCCCCCCTCCCCCCCTCCCCTCCCCCCCCCTCCCCCCCTCCCCTCCCCCCCCCCCCCCCTCCCCCCTCCCCCTTCTCCCCCTTCCTTCCTTCCCTTGAGCTTATCATTGATAGGTGTTTTAATTACAATGTAATTATTAGCTTGTTGCTTTTTACAGCACTGAGGTTAAGATAGACAACAACAAGTTGATTTTTATTAAAGTAAGATACCCAAATGAAACCGGTGTTTACCAATGTGTTGCTGAGAACATACATGGAATGGTTGTGTCTCAGACTTGGATCAAAGTTTTGGGTAAGTACTCAATTAATTGAGTAATTAACTCTAATTACTTTACCAAAATTGTATCTGTTGTAATTGGAAGGTGTGAAATAAAATTGTTGTTGTTGTTGTAGACATACTTAACCCTTTAAAAACATAGTGAGCAAAGCTGATACTACGTAGAAAAATGAACGCGACAACGACATGATAGAGCCCAAACTGAAAGCCAAAATGCAACCGTGGACAGCTGTTTCGACCTGGTTGGGTCTCGTCAGCACGGTGTAGCAGCAAAAAGATAGAAAAACTAGCGCGAACGCCAATCCTCTACCAAATCGCACGTGGTGATGGCAACAATAAGAGCTCGAATCCAAATGCTTGCCAATTGACCCACGTCACAGAGGCGCGTGACCATGAGCAATAGGCAAAGAATTTGAAATATCATGTCGTTGTCGCGATAAAGAAAGTGAAGATAGACATAAACCATCCCTCAGCGAATACATGGCCAATACCATGTTAAAAGGTCTAAAAAATGAGCAGCATAGTTGGATCTGAAAAGACTCAAATAATACGGTCCCAAATAATACAATATTAGAAACAAGGAACAAAGTACCGCGAACTAAAATGCTGCTGGAGTACGTAGGATCTATAGAAGTTTTGTTTCGGCGGGGCAGTATCCTTTAAGACTGGGTATCCAAACCTTCATGGATATAATTTTGTTTGCGCCCTCATCATGAATTAATGAGTTTTAGAGGGTTAGTTGAATACTAAATTGATTTATGTAAATTTTCATATTCACAGCCATAGCACCATCCTTTAAGGAGAATGGATTTGGTCCATTCTACCTGTTTAAAGACAGTGTAGGACGGTTAAAGTGCAATCCAAAAGCTTCGCCACGCCCAAATATATTTAGGTGGTACAAGGGAGGTGTAGAACTTAAAACTACGCCTTACAGCGTAGAAGTAGATGGTACATTGATAATTAACACAGTTACAAGGGAGCGAGATCAGGGTCAATATGAATGTTATGCACAGAACCTCTTGGGAAATGACAAGGCGAAAGCTACAGCAACAGTTTTTGGTAAGAATTTAAACCACAACATATTTTTATTTACTATAAATGCAATTTGTGCATCGCCTACTGGTAAACAAATTCTATAATAATTTATTTATTTTCTTATTTTACAAGAAGAAGTACTTTAAATATAAAAATGCTTTGTACCCAATTAATGTCCTGTGCCCCATTTTTTGAGTTACAGTAAAATCTTTTTTTCCTTGATTTCCTCTCTAGGCCAGTCAAACCAGTATTTCTAGGCCAGTCAAACAAGTATTTCTAGGCCAGTCAAACCAGTATTTTTAGGCCAATCAGCCCTCTATTAAACAATCAACCAGTATTAAGGTGGCAGTGTCGCAGGATTTTGCTCTTTGCGCTGCAACACCATACCACTATGCCCATGATTGCGGTATTATTTTCCATGATACGAACTTCGGTATTGAAGCAGGAAATAGATACAAATACATTTATATTTACTTACTTTTGCTTTCATAAAGCTCGCTTTTCAGGCCCACCATAATGCCATTTCTTATTTACTTAAGTTTACAGGGTTCAGTTCCACCATAACACCATTTCTTATTTACTTTACAAGAATCTTATGTGCAAAACACTACATGTAAAAACATAAGGCATCATAAAACACTGTTTCATTCAAATTCAAGAGGATGCAGCCCCTGTAATGTAAATATTATAATAGTTTCCAAATGCAAAGCGGTGTTCTTACCAAGCCGCGGCCCTCAAAATATTTAAATGGTGCATTGAAAGCCAAGTAAATGCACCCTTGATGGCGCACAAGTTCAGATCAGATGCTACGAGACTATTGGGCTTTACTTATTTATTTCATTTTGTGGATCATAACATGTTTGACTGTAGTCGATTACCTTTGTTCCAGAACCAACAATAATCAGAAAAGCACCAAGGGATAAGAAAGTTGACGAGGGAACACATGTAGACTTGCGATGTGAGGCGACTGCAGATCCTTCTTTGGAGCTGAGATATCTGTGGAAGAGAGACAATGCCATCATAACCTACAACAACAAGATTCAATGGCTGGAAGGAGCAAAGGTTCTCACCATTGCTGACATCACAGTTGATTTCGCTGCCAATTATGTTTGCTGTGCATATACATCTGAGCCAAAGAAGTCAGAAGACTGCAAGTCTGCTACAGTCGATATTGCAGGTATATTAGTATTCATTTAGCTAAGTTAAATGTGAGACAATGATGGTTAGCATTTGCCCACAGGGATGCTGGGTGGCGTGGTGGTTTTTTCAGGGCCTTGTTGTCTTACAGTTCTCATGTTGATTTGAGTCAATTATTATTATTATTTTTTTTTTTTTTTGCTTTTTGCCATTTTGTTGCCGGCCATTTTAACTTTTTGCTCCCTGCCCGTTACGCAACGTAGGTTAGTATAGGATAAGAATTTTTTTTTTCCAATGATTTTCAGTATAACTGTGCCTGGTGGTTGCCTCTCACAGGGTTGTCATGGTTTCCCTCCACACTCGGCTCTTTTCAGGCACCTTTCCCATGTGAATGCTCATCATTGGCAATGAGTTTAATTAGGTATTTTTTTTTTCTTTTTAGGTGTACCAAACCCTCCAACAATAAAATCACTAACAGACTGCTTTAATCGCATCACAACGCTGGAGTGGATTCCTGGAGCCGCTAACAATGCATTCATCACTCATTTTTTGATTGAGCAGGAGTCAACTTATGAGCCTAATGTATTCAGAGTTATTGCAAATGTCACAAACCCCAATGCTACATCAGTGTCTTTGAATCTCACTGGGTGGGCCACTCTGCGTTTTCGAGTGAGAGCAGTGAACCGTTTTGAACCAAGTCGAGCGAGTTTAACCTCAACTCAAAACTGTCAAACCAAAGTTGGAGGTATGTACAGTATAATTATTGTAAGTTGGTCTTTTGATGCTGATAATTAATGAACTTTACAAAAAAAACATGTGCCATAAATATTGCAATTTGCGCCCAGCTTCAAATAAGCGCCCCCTTTGAATAAGCAACCCCCCCCCCCCCCCCCCGCCAAGGCTAAAAATATTTAATAAGCTCTTCTAAGAAGCCCTCCCCCCAAGGACAAGGAAGAAGTAAGAAGAAGTTAGCGCGTCGGACTTTCAACCTGAAGGTTGGTGGTTCGAAGCCTGGTCTCTGCCGTCGTGTTGTTTCCTTAGACAAGAAACTTTACTCCACACTGTCTCTCTCCACCCAGGTGTATAAATGGGTACCGGCGACAAAATGCTGGGGGTAACCCTGCGATGGACTAGCATCCCATCCAGGGGGGAGTAGCAATATTCTTAGTTGCTTCATGCTACAGAAACCGGGTTAAGCTCCGGCCGTGTGGGCCATCTTGGCCCGAGTGCGACTTTACCTACCAACCTCTAAGAAGCCCTCCCCCAAGGAAGAAGTAAGAAGAAGTAAGAAGTATGGTATACAGTACACATGTTGTAATGAATATACATTGTAGCAATAACAGTACAGATGTTCTTTTTAGAGCTTTAAAGTCGTATATTGTTCTTTTCTTTGCTAATATACAAATGTATGATAATGAATATCAAACAAAGGAAAATCAAAATTAACCTGAAATCAAATTTGACCTATAACATATACATGTAGGTTTTCTCATTTCCTTGAGGGGGAAAATATCCATGTTAGTGCATAGTCCCTTTACGTTAGTCTGACAACAGTGCTAGAAGACAGCGATACACAGTTAAGGTTACTGTAAACCTTCAAGGGTGTCTTCCGGAAAATCTTCCGTACTCGCGTTATTTTAAATGAAATCCCAGAAAACTACACATCATTGTAAAGCTAATAAAATGTAGATTCCGAAAATGACAGTTATTTTAACTTTTAATCTTTTGGTAAGCGAGCGCGAGCCTTCCAACGCAAAAATGACGGTGTTTGCTTTACTGAATGCCAGCTTCCGTGTTAGCTTGAACATCAAAACAAACTGGTCTATGTCATTCAGGAGCTAATGGGCTAACAAAATGTGTGGGGCTTTTTCAATATTTTCATTGGTTCTAGAGTAAATCCACTTTGAAGTTGGACAATAGAAAATTGTTCTATGCGCGTCACACTCTGGGGCGCCACGAGAAAAGTATTTAAAATTCGTAAAAGCCCCACACACTTTGGTGCATTAAAATCCAACAAACATTCTGGCCAAGTTTCGTGAAAATCTGAAAAATCTACATACCCTATTAATTCATTTGAACAGAGGCAATTCTCGCAAAAACAAACCTCGAGTTTTTAGCCTCGACAGAATTTCAAAGTTTTTGCACCTCATCAACGTGGCTGTCATTATGTCCGTGCCGCCAACCAATGAAACGCGACATACAACCCCCTGAAGAGTCTCTCGACGAAGGAAATTTGCAGGAAAGGCATTCGCCGATTAGTGCAATCATTCGATTTAAAGGTGAAAAATCATGGGGAAGACGAAGACTTGTGCTGCGGCGAAAAACAATAAGCAGACACCATAATCAACCAAACGAAATATTAAGGCAAAGAAGACCACTGAAGAAAACCAGACAAGTGAAAACCCGGTTGATCAGATTGATCCGAAACACGCGCTGGTATCAGCAATGTATTCTTGCGGGTGAGCTATCTTTCTATTGGGTTTTTTCTTTTTCTCCACGGTTTAATTCACTTACATCTTTGCAATTCTGCTAACCGCAAATTCCCAAATAGTGGCGTAAACGAAGCAGTCGCTAGACTGTCAAAATTGCCAAACGGAAGTTTTAGAATAAACATCGAGCTCAGCTCAAGTATAAAGCGTAGCGAATGGAAGCTAACTTACAGCCTTGACTGTGACAAACTTCAACTCTCTACAAGTTTAATAACTTATTAAGCTACAACTCTCTCTGCTATAAAGCTTGGATCCTGAAAATTAAAATCCTGTAAAGACAAAACTTTAATAGCTGGTCCCAGCGTGACATAAATAGCAGGAAAGACATTAACGGCCAACAGATCATTTCAGATCCTGGACATCCTGTCATGTCCGGTATTTCAGAGAGAAAGGTTAGAGAAATTAAAACCTTTCCTACATAAAAATCTGCATGCCAACATTAATATGGTGAAAACAGACAACAACCGCCAGGCAAAAAAGGACACTAACTGATGAGGTCAAAATCTACAAGCTCAACAGGACGGGAAACTACAACCAACAGACTTGACCTCTAGTCCGTTGCATGCGGCTTTTGAAAGGTTTTCAGACTCTTTTAAAACTCAGTTTCGCTCTACGGTAAATAAAATCCTCCATAACAAATGGCTACATGTAGAACACCTATTCAAAACAAATAGAAGAAGCAAAGGAGCAAATGGTATTAAAACATGAGATAAGAGTCGTGCAGGCCTGTCACCCCCATATTACACCCGGATGAAATTTAGCGGGAAAATAACAACAGGCCGCTGGACTCTCCTAAATATGATTATCGAATTATCATGATACCAGTAGCTACCTATTAACTATTCCCTTAAAACTCTTTTTTTAAGAATATCTCGCTTTCTTTTAATGATTTTGCAAAAATTCTTTCAATAATTTTTAGATTGATGTTGTATCTTTACTGAAATCAAACAATCTAAAATTATGGAAATGGGACCAATGAAGGTTTACAGTAACCTTAAATAGATCGTTTATGTTAGTCTGACAACAGTGCTTGAGGACAGTGATACAGAGTTCAATAGACCCTTTATGTTAGTCTGACAACAGTGCTTGAGGACAACGATACAGAGTGCAATAGAACCTTTACGTTAGTCTGCCTGACAACAGTGCTAGAAGACAGCGATAAAGAGTGCAATAGACCCTTTATGTTAGTCTGACAACAGTGCTAGAAGACAGTGATGCAGAGTGCAATAGACCCTTTACCTTAGTCTGACAAAAGTGCTTGAGGACAGCGATGCAGTGCAATGGACCCTTTATGTTAGTCTGACAAAAGTGCTTGAGGACAGCGATGCAGAGTGCAATAGACTCTTTATGTTAGTCTAACAACAGTGCTTGTGGACAGCAATACAGAGTGCAATAGACCCTTTACGTTAGTCTGACAACAGTGCTAGAAGACAGTGATACAGAGTACAATAGACCCTTTACGTTAGTCTGACAACTGAGTGCTTGAGGACAGAGATACAAAAATTGAAGTCGATTAGCAGGATTAGCATCAGCTAAAGTAATGAAACTTCTCATGTCGTCAACTTTGAACATTATCAGTGCTAGTTTGTGTTAAATTTTTATCATTCCAATAACAGTCCCAGATAAGTATCCTGATGATTTCAGGGGAGTTCCGAAGAAGGCGGAGCAGCTCGACATTGCTTGGACTGTAAGAAGCTTATTAACTCTTCCAGGACTGACCCTTCAATATCTTTCCTTCGGAAGATCAAGAATGACCAAAAATTAACTAAAAATTTTCCTTATTTTTTCAATCCCCCCAAATATGGAGAATAGTGTGACAGTATTCAAAGTCAATCACTGAGCGAGTTTGAGCAGTGACATTTTCTTCCATGTCAAATTGTTAAAAGTCAAATTTTCTTAATTTCTAATCACTGTTTTGTTTTCCCAGGCCATGCCAAAGGTGGATTGGAATGCACCAGGGCTTTACTATATCCTGAATTACAGAAGTTTGGAGCCCATGAGTCTATTTGTGAGGGAGATAATCAGTGATCCAACATTTAATGTATTTGCAATACCAAATCCTGGTAATTATAAGCTGTGGGAATTTACGATCCAATCTGGTAATGATCAAGGTTTGGGTCCTGTGAGTCCGCCAGTTAAATCATTTTCAGGACAAGATCCACCTGCTGATAAACCAGAAGATGTGAAGGCAGGCGCAGTAACAGCTCGTACTGTAGCGCTGACCTGGAAACCTGTTACCGTTACTAGTGGAAGTGTGGATGGTTATAGGGTTAGTTATTTCAGGTTGTTGAACCCTGCAGGATAACTTAAGGCTGCATTAATTTATATATCTTTTTTTTTTTTCCGGGGGGAGGGGGGGGGGGGGGGGTGGTTTTCTAGAAATAATGTTGAGTAAAATTTTAAAATATGACCCCCCTCTTAAATTAGATTTGGAAAAATTTACCCCCCATTTTTATAATATAAAATGGCCATCAATGATCCTTGAAGAATTCCATTACTTCTTGTTGAAAGTATTTCAAACTGTTCTCAAACTAAAGTCGCTTAACTGTAGCTAGTCTTCAATTTATTATGATCCGAAGCTGAACAATAACTAGGATGGATGCAGTGCCAGTATTTTTGGCAAGGACAAAGCTTTGAAAAATAATGGATTACAGGAGCTGGTCAGAGGCACAACCCTGACATCTTCTGTTCTTCTTTCAAAACTAAACTGTTGATTCTCGTTACAAGTACTCGTTGAAGACGTTGTATCAACGCTGATGAGAATGTGGTAACTGGAGATATCAATTCCAAATTGTTGTGTCAAATTAGTCAATACTTATCAAAGCTCCCTGACAGCTTCCTATTGTCTATGAACCAATCCCATTTCCCGGTGCTGGTGCTGTGGTAAATTCAAACACATTCATTACAGAAGAGATCGCAGTCCCTTTTCCTCCCGCCTCCCCCGCAGTTTCCCCTCCACTCGTTTGCTTGCTCCAGTCTCACTGAGCCTGCTTTTGTGATTACAGGTAGTTCATCCATTCAACTGACTGAAAAGGGTCAGCTAGCAGTCCATTTCCCGACAGTATTTCTCACTTTCAACTGATGCATTTTTATTGACAGATTTATTACTGGGGTGAAAGCCGCCTCACTGCAAGACGCCGACGTGCCATTCCTGCCTATGCGAACTCTGTGGATGTCGCAGGAGGCAATACACAGCAGCATACTGTCACAGGTTTAACACCCTATACAAACTATAACTTGGCGATCACAGCTTTCAACAGTGGAGGGGAAGGACCTGCAAGCACTGCAGTATTTGCTCCAACTGATGAGACGGGTAAGTACGCTGGCATTCAATTTTACACTTCAGTCAACTCTCTTTTAAAAGGCGGACACCTCTATAAGACAACAAACTCTAATATATATAGATAGCCTAAGCCTAACAGCGTCGCACTTTGAACAAGCTTAACTAAGGTGAAACTTAACTAAGGTGAAAGGTTGGAAGCACAAGAATTAAGATTGACGAACGGGCTATTTTCAATTTTAGCAATTCTCAAAAACAGTATTACGCGACCGTCTGCACAGTACATTTTTATAGACCGTACAAAAGTTCACAAAAACAACTTTTCTCTGTCTAGAATAACTAGTACCACTAGTTTCCGAATAAAATACAGTTTTTGTTTGTCAAAAATTGCCCGGGAAACTGATTTGAAAATCAAAAATTGCAAAAATACACAAACATATTTGCATAACGCGATGCGAGTGAAGATAGAACTGTACTATAAAATCAAAGTCTTGTTTTGTTTACATAAAATCGCTTTTCGAACTATCTAATGAATGAACAAACACATAAAAATGGACAACACAATCTTCTTTCGAAAACATTTATTCAAATCTCCATTAGTGTACGTTTAAAAGCAAAACGCGTACCATTTAATTATAGCTCATCGAGTTCACAAGCTTTCTTCGATGAAATTCAAGAGATCGATACAACTGAATTTAAGCACGTTTTAAAATCAATTCTCCAAAACTAACAATAACACCAATAAAAAGTCACTCACAGATTGATATCAATATAAATTCTCATCGAAAACTGTAATCTGTTTTACCTTTAAGTCCTTCGCTTGCTTGGAAATTCAAATCTCCGCTTCTGGTTCTGAAATCCGTAGAAAACAAACATCTCCCGCATTGATAAAAACGTAATACATGAAGTTGCTCGAAGCAAGATTTTATTCCTGAAAGCTCGTCTTTTTCCACTAAAGCGGCTTCTGAGTATCCCTTAATTAGTATCCTTGTCTTGAGTAGCAAACCGCGAAATATTCGGGAATAACGCCTTTAATTTAAACGGTTTTCTCCGCTTAGTAAATTCACAGCAAAACATCAAAGTGTTTTTCTAGCTGACGTGACATTCGGCCGTGTAACCGCGCGAAAAACAAAGCCTCGCTTTGGTTTCAACATGACGTCGTACGCGCATGTTTTGCGACGTCATACGCGCCCGCGAGCTAGTCCTGCGCGACGGAGCGACGGCGGCGGGCACACGCGCGCCCGCGAAATATTCCGCTAGCCATGACCATGAAAAATGAGGAGCAGAGGTTCTATGAGTATGGGGCTGCCCAGCCAGGCCTTCGGCCTGGCAAGTGCTCCGCTATAAGATGGACACCTCTACAAAATGGACACCCATAAGACAGACACCTCTATAAGATGGACACCTTAGTCATTTTACTGTAACTAAACTCTATAAGATGAACACTTCTCTAAGACGGATAACAGGCACTTGAGAAGTGCTTTTTTAGCAAATAACAAATATTCAAAACGGACACGGTGGGCACAGAAGGCTAAAAAAGATGCATATATTCCGTCGTAACAAAATGGCTTAAATTCCAACTTCGAAATGTCATATCTTTGTGTCGCAACAACATATTTACGAATTTTTTTCACTTTTGAAATTATTGTGGCGTATAATTTCAGAAGCTGCCATCAGATATCCCATAATACTAATTTAAAATTTTGGCGCCATTTTTGTGACGCCATTTTCCCGCCAAAATACCTAACTTTGAAAAACAAAAAACATAGGAATTTTGCGAATGATAACTTCTATATTGTTGTAAAATTTCAGCTTCCTAGGTTCAAAACTGTTGAAGTTATTTGAAGCGCTAGTTTTTCAGTCGATTTAATTCTAAATGACCTTTGATCCCAGCAGAAAATGGGCGGGAAATTCACATTTTGAAACGTCATATCTTTTGATCGGATCAACATATTTACAAGATTTTTTTCAGTTTTCACATGCTTGTGGCGAGTACTTTCAGAAATTGTCATCAGATATCCCATAATACTAAGTTAATTTTTTGGCGGCAACTTTATGACGTCATTTTCCCGCCAAAAACTGCAAAAATGGAAAAACAAAATATATTCAATTTGTGAAAGTGATGAGTTCTGTGCTGTTGTGAAATTTCGAAGTTGTAATTTGAGCCATTTTGTTACGACGGAATATGTGCATCTTTTTTAGCCTTCTGTGCCCACCGTGGGAAATGTAAGTGCTGAATATGAACAAACAAGTCCACTTTTCAAAATATTATTTTTGTTCCAGTTTGTTGGTTTTGCTTAAGTAAATGACTTAAGGGCTGGTTCCCACTAGCGACGTAATCGGAAGCGGAGTCGGAAGCGCAAGATGCCTTACGTTCTAGTGTAAATAAAAAACGGAGTTGGAATCGGAAGGATCGGAAGGTTTCCTTTTTCTTCCGATTCCGCTTCTGCTTCCGTCACTTACTATCCGCTTCCGTCGTTTTGATTTCCACTAGATCGTAAGGTTCTTACGATTCCGATACCGCTTACGATTTCGCTTACGTCGCTAGTGGCAACCAAGCTTAAAACAGACATGTATTAGTTCTGCATATGTCCAGCTTTATTATCTCAGAATTACTGGTATCACGTTACCTCCACTCTCTATAAGCCGGACACCTCTCTATAAGACGGAAAGTTGGACCCGGTCCCAACAGTGTCCGTCTTAGAGAGAGCTGACTGTAATTAATTAGCATCTTTTTTTTTTTGGAGAGATTCTGAAAACTACCTGGCTATTTTTCAGTATAAAGCATGGTTTGTCAATGTTCTGGGTAAAAATACTCTTTATTTGCATCCCTGTAATAGAACCTGGTCCACCATCAGATGTCCAAGTTCATGCTTTTGCAAAATATATCGTGGTCACATGGAAGGCTCCACTCGAACCCAATGGCATTATTACCAAATATAGAGTGGGCTTTAAAGCGTACACAGGATCCCAACCCACAGACGATCTTGTAATAAACCTGGAGGAGATTGGAGCGAATCAAAATAGGAAGCTGCTTGAAAATCAGACACCGGAGAAAAACTATGTTGTAGAAATACAAGCTCAGACAAGCATAGGATGGGGGGATAAAGTAAGGAGAACAACAAGAACTGTCAAATATGCTGGTAAGTTGGTTGCATTTCCCGCATGAATAAATTATGTGAGCATTGAAGGAGTTACACATGTGGTGATGGAACAAAATTGAATTTGATCACTCGCTCGATTGCAATTTTAATACAATAAACAGTTCTTTATGTTACTATTTTTCTTCCAATCATAATGTTTCTTCCATAATTTTAATCGCCCATATACATGTATAATGCCATATGTTCATACACCGACTGTATGAACAGAGCAAAGAAGTCGTTTATGCTTGCAATACACTGAATACAAACATGGCGGCCGATTTATTATTCTTTTATGTGTATGTAAATTTGCCTGACAAGCTTCAGTTTAGAGTAAACATTCGTTAGAACTTTGCACATGCTTACAAGGCTACTCAGGCTAATTTTCATACACATAAAAGAATATTAAATCGACAGCCATATTTGCATTCAGTGTATGGCCCGCTAAGCAAATGCCATGTCTTAACTTCAGGATCTAGACTATTTATGCATTTGAACGTTGTATTTTTAAATGAAAAGTAGAATTATTATCAGTGTTTTTATTATTATGTAATAATTATTGTTTAATAGATTTATTATTACCTTGAATTTTTATTGTTATGTATAAAATTTTTAGAATGTACAAATAAGTACGTAATTCAGATGCGATTTTAAATAAAGCTATCTATTTATCCAATCAGGTAGCTCCGTTGTTTGAGTAAAGAAACTGCACAAAACATACAATGCCCCAGTTGGCTTTTTAGAGAGCTGACGCTTGTTAAATTTATTTATTTATTTTTTATTTATTTATTTATCCAGGGGCATCCAATTTAGCAGAGCTAGTTTAAATGGAGCCCTGACACAACACAAAAACAAAGACATTAAAAGATTTAAACTAGAAAAATTAGTTAAGTTACAGAGGCAACATTATCGCAGGCGTTACTGTTTAAAATGGCGCTTTAGCTTGATTTTAAATTCGCTAAGCGTCTCTACTTGTCTAATGATTCTCGGTAGGGTGTTGTAGGTCCGAGCACCGTTTATTCTGAAGCTACCTTGGTATTTAGTAGTTTTTGCGAAGGGAGGGCGCAGCAAATCACGGCTTCTGGTGTTATAGCCATGTAAAAGGTGCGCATGCCTAAACTCTGAAAGTAAGTACGAAGGCGCTATTGCGTGAAGACACTTATGGACTAAGACGCATTTGAGATAATTTCTGCGTGCTTGTAAGTTGGGCCAGCCAAGTGTTGATTTTAACTCCTCAGCCCCGATAGATCGACCTTCAATAATACATGCCGCGCGTCTATTTAGCTTATCTAGATAAGTTTTGCTTCCAACCCCGCAACTGTCCCAAACAGGTGAACAGTAATCGAACAATGGCAAGACTATAGTATTGTAGAGCATTTGACAGGTTTGCTTGGGAAGAACCTTTCGCGCTCTACGCAGTATACCCAATCTAGACGAAATCTTATTACCGATATATTCTATGTGGTCCTTCCAAGATAGGGTGTTGTCAAGGAGGACCCCAAGATATTTAAACTTGTTAACTCTTTCTAAGCGCGTGTTACTGATTTCTATAACTAGATCGTCGGCCTCCGCGGTCCTCTGATGGGTACCAACAAGCATAATCTTCGTTTTTCCAAGATTAAGTATTAGAAAATTAGCGTGAAGCCAGCTTAGAACATTTGTTAAGCCACTAGTTAACTGAGCTTGGATTTCACTGACTGACTTGCTTGCAAAATAGATAAGTGTATCGTCAGCATAAAGCTCGACGCTACAATCTTGAACCGGCCAGAGGTAAGTCATGCAATTGGTAGTGATGTTAAAGCTAGTCAAATTCAATCTCTTGAAATCGACGGTGAGGATATCACCGATCCAAAGCAAATTTCAGCCAGCTTTGCATCTTTCTTTAAATCCATAATAGCCAATCTACGTCAGACTCTACCAGTGCCAGCGGTTCCACCTTAATCTCCTCAACTAGAACAGTTGATCCTCTTTATCGTTAAAATTTACTGTTAACTATCAATTCAGTTGATACCGGATGTCAGCAGCCTGCCATAAAGCTCTTTTTGGGGGTTAGTTTAAGAAGTCAGTGTTTTTCTTCCCTGTCAAAATTTGTTTAAAATACTTAATTTGTTTGTTTGTCAGCCCCTGCCAGACCAGAAAGACCCACTGTTGAGGGAATTGCAGTAGACAAGGTGAAAGTTACTTACAACTTTGGCTTGGGTGGAGGATATACTCATGAGTTCTTAGTCATGTACAGAAAGAAATGTAAGTATTATTATTACCATGTATTAATTTTCAAAGCAACGACAACTGACTTGATTTTAAAAGACATGTTTCGAGAATCCTTTGTCATCTTCAGTTTGAAATTTTAAGTTACAAAGTTGAATTTATACTAAGTAAATGAAAATGCTAATGAGAGAAAACACCTTTGACAAATACGTGAAAGGATGTGTGACAATACGTGATTAAAAAGAAAGTTTTAAATTAACATGATGCAACTGTTGGTTCAAAGAAGGTTGTTCCCATTTGATATGCAAAGCTTCCCTTATCTTAAGCTGAAAATTGGTGGAAGCATGATCTAAGATATTGAAACAATTGGGTGAACATAAACTGTGGCATTCTTTAGAGTCTTCCAGGTGTTTGAATACGTGAGAGGCCCTATCAGCGGATGAGTGCTTACGAACGTGTGTGGAAAAACTGTCGGGTGGTTTCGCCGACGTAGCAGGCATTACAGCCCGCACACAAAAATTAAACAACACACGAATGGAGCCCGCTCGGGATAGGGTCTTTCACGCTTAACATGTTGCCGATCTTGAAAGACGAAAAGACTAATTTTATATCTATATTATTACAATAACGTTTGTTAAGATGCCGAATCCTTTTCTGTGTAACACTGGAAAAAAGGCATGTATAAGGTAATTTGAAATAAAACGGGGGTACAGCTTTAGTGGTAGGATCTGGGGGACAGTCAGGAATGTTGTGGGTCCTTTCAAAGGTGTTTTCTCTCATTAGCATTTTCATTTACTTAGTATAAATTCAAGATGACAAAGGATTGTCGAAACATGTCTTTAAAATCAAGTCAGCTGTCGTTGCTTTGAAAATTATTACTTGCTTGCTATTATCCATACCATGTATTCTTTGGTAACTCTTGGGACAAATTAACACATCCAGGAAGAGAGCGTGGGTCATTTTGTAAGGAAGAGTTCTATATAGGGATTACTTTGATGAAAGAAGTGATATGCTGGTTTTGAAATGTTGTTTGCTGCATATAAATTATGGCTTTAAAAAAAGTTACCGGTAATGAACTTTGTGAAACTTAAGTTTGGGTTTCTGGTGACCCACATTCTCTGCACTTCAGAATGATTAGTTAAAAACTAATATATATAGATAAGCTGAGCCTATGACAGCGTCGCTCTCTGAACAGAAAGCCGATAATAAACTTAACTGAGGTGAAAGGTTGGAAACAATAATTAAGATTGAAGAGTGGGCTATTTTTCAATTTTAGCAATTCTCAAAAACAGACTTACGCGACCGTCTGCACAGTACATTCAGACCGTACAAAAGTTCACAAAAACAACTTTTTCTCCGTCTAGATACTAGTAAGACTAATTTCCATACAAAATACATCTGTTGCTTGTCAAAAATTGTCCGAGAAACTGATTTGGAAATCAAAATTGCAAAAAATACACAAACATATTTGCATAAGGCCACACGAGTGAAGTTTAGAACTATAAAATCCAAGTCTTGTTTTCTTTACATAAAATCGCTTTTCAACCTATGTAATGAATGAACAACCACATAATAATGGACAACACAATCTTCTTTCGAAAAATTTTATTCAAATCTCCATAAGTTTATGTTTAAAAGTAAAACACGAACCATTTATAGCTCATCAAGGCCGAGCTGTCTTCAATGAAAGAAATCAAAACGACTGAATTTAAGCACGTTTATAAACTATTCTCCAAAAGGTAGAGTCTAGATTCCATAGCTCAAAAGGAGGTCATCCCCAGGGTAGGCGCGGTCTCCGCACGGTCATTTGAAACCAAAACAAAGATGGCTGCCGTTTAAAGGGAACGAAAGACTCATTCCTCGGCCAGTTTCAGAGAAGGTAAGTATTTAATTTTCATTGCACCCTCTCTTTCATCAGTTGAGATGTGTAATTAAGCTTACATGTCTCTCATAGTACTTATTTGTGTACCTTTCTGGGACATTTTTTTATCCGTTTCTACATTGATAAGCTTAAGCTTATATTTGCACTGCTCACGACACAGTTTTATCAACACATTGTCATTATTGTCTCAAAAATAGGAATTAACTAGAAATACGTGTCTCGCAGAACCTCGCGAAGCTCGGGGGAGGATGCACTGCAAAATTTTAGCGATGTGGGAGGGAGAGATGGAATTTCTGATTTAAATGGAGAGGTTGGGTTGCTTGCTGGCATTGACCTCATTTAAAGTTGAGACATTTTCGTTCTCAGTCTCTTCAATTTAACTTGTACTTTGTGCCCTGTCTTCCTGGATAGCTGGTGTTGGTCAGTGTTGGGTTTTGAGCTATGGGTCGCTGTAACTGCCATGGGTAATTCTTGCCGCCTCTCGTTGCGTCTACAAACAGAATCATTTTGTCCAACACTTCCAGTCGGTGTCGCCTCTCCTGATCGGTTTCGTTCAGAATTCTAATGGCGGCATTTTGTCAAGGCGTTTGAACCCAGTCAAACGGTGTGCCTAAGCTGTTCGAAGTCTTTGTAATGTATGCTCTCGTTGTCCGTCTTCGTTGCTCGATCGCGATCGCGTTGAATTTCAAGTCACCGTTCAGCGGAGTTTCGGTAGTTAATTTTCACGGACAAGGATTTCCAGCCACTTGTGGAATCCAGCGTTGTTGTCCTTGCTGTTCTTTCTCATTTGCATCAGAAATCGGTTGTGTTTCACCGAGAGTAAACATTTTTCACAGACTATGAGTAAAGGAAAACGGCCGCCGGCACGGCCTCCATTCTCTATTTTCGAATTTCCCATAATCCTTTGCGCCTTGGGGGGCAAGAAGAAATCCAAAATGGCGGAAGTTAGATTCCCGGAATTCAGTTCCTACTCTGTTGCAAAGAAAAACAAAAATGATCTTCGCAAGATTTGCAAAGCACTGGAACTTCCTTCAGAAAAGCTTGGAAAAATGCGTTGATAAATATTGTTTGCAATTCACTTAAAATCCCGACAAGTAGCAACAAAGCAAATGCTCGAGACGTGAAACCATCGTTTACAAGTGATGTACCAGGTGGCTTAAAAAAATTACACCCGCATATCTTCAGAATTTTAAAGGCTGGGTTAAAAGTCTTCATGGATTTCCTTCAAAACTGGACACACGAGCTGCTGGAAGTTATTTGCTAGGAGAGGTTTTTACCCAGGATCAAGTTGTCAAGTACAAAACAACACGCACCTGGGATCACAAAAAGGGGATCCATTCTTTGAGGTAATTACACCGTAACTCTTAACGTAAGCTCGATAATTTAAGTTACTACGCCTAAATAATAACCTACCTTCTTATTTCATTTTTGCCCTTGTCAATGTTTTGATTTGACGCGATTATTAGGGTTTTGTAGCTTATCAATTTTGTTTGTTAGTTTACAATCTTGACAGATTTAATCATTTTATTGTAAAAACACGCCCCTTGTAGAAATCAGCTTTTAGTATATTATAGTTGACGGGGAAAACGTGTATAAATAAAGTTTTACCTACCTACCCCTTATATTTAATTTGTTTGCGTTGATTTTAGATTCAATCCACTCCCAGGCTTGGATGGGGCTTGTGCAGTTAGGGCATCTTGCAACCCTTCCTTTTCTACTAACATAGATGATGTGAAATCAGTCCATGTCGTTCTTAATGAAAGTGGAAAGCCATTGTTTGGACACTGCACATGTACTGTGGGGCTTCGTAAAGACTGTCCTCACATAGGTGCATTGCTGTATGTATTGTGTGATATTGTTGCAGAAGGTCTCACTGAACTTCCTGCAGATCCATCTTGTACTGATATTCCATGTCCCTGGACAGAGCCAAAAGGCTCACATTGTGATCCAAAATTTGCTGAGGATATACACATTTATCAAGTAAAATTTGGCAAGGAACCTCCAAAAAAGAAACTTAAGTCTTCACCTTCAGTTACACAAAGGAATTACTCTTTTCATTTTGGAGACAATAAAGACTTAGAGAGAAAAATGAAACTTAAGAATGACCTTCTAAATGCCAATGAACGCTCCTCCCTACCACCTGTATTTCATTTCATAACTGGCAAGTCATCAAATGAACTTGTATCAGTTGAACAAATTTCACAGGAAGTACATGTAGGTGACATTTTCCAAGATATTGAAATACCACATGCACTACAGCTTGAAATTGAAACCAGTGAGAAAGTTGATGTAAACATTCAAGATACTCCTGTTGGCAATCTCGGACATTCGTTCCCAAAAACTACTACCAATCATTACATCCTATGTCCACCAAAACAGCAACCTGTTTCATTGACCGAAATAAAAGATCGTGCAGAAAGAATAAAGAAAAAACTCTTTGTCACCAAAGAGGAGGCTGAATCAATTGAAAAGAACACTTGTGAGCAGTCCAATTGTCAAATGTGGTTTGAACACCGAATTCCAAGAATCACTGCATCCAAATGCAAAAGAGCTTAAGTACGAAAAGGAACAAGTCCTAAAAAGGCCCTTGCTGAAATTCTGTGCTATACAAATCAAGCTTCTACTGTTTTCATGAAGGATGGAATTGAATCAGAGCCAGTTATTATTGAAAAATACTCAAAGGAAAAGGGTGTGGAAGTGCAAAAGAGTGGGCTTTTCATTTCTAAAACCCATCCATTCCTTGCTGCTTCCCCAGATGGACTTGTTGGGGATGATCGATTAATTGAAGTTAAAAAAATCCACCCAAAGGAAAATGAGGGTTTACTAGAGGCTCTTGTAAGAAAGCGTATATGCAAGAAAAATGGTGAAGGAGACTTTATCCTAAATTCAACACACTGCTATTACTATCAGATACAGCAACAACTGTTTTGTTCAGGGAGAAAGGTGGAAGACTTTGTAGCTTCAGATGGTCATTCAATGTTTATTTTCACTGTGCAATATGATGAAGTATTTTGGAAAAGGAATCTGCCCCAACTACAAGCTTTCTTTTATGATTGCATGCTGTTAGAAATGGCATATCCTAGGGTCAAGTATGGACTTGACCGTATTGGCAAACTAGGTATGACCTATGAATCTTTGGGACAAGGCCAATAGCTTGCAAAGGTCTCTATAATCTTTCTGTAAGTCTAGAAAGGAGAAAACAGTTTTATTAAAAGAAAAATTGTCACAGTTAGTATTTAAACCAGTGTTTATTTCTCTAGGCAACACGCTGGTTTCCCCTGCCAAGAACTTTTTGAAGCTCTGGAAATGGATGTTCTTTTATGTGGGTTTTACCTGTATTTGTAGCAGTGAAGTCTGGTTTCTTTATACAGTTTAAAAATAGTAACAACAGTATAGTATATGTAGCTGCATTGATTTACGTAGCAGAATGGTTAATATTTATGGTTTCTTCCTATGGTCTGAAATTCTGAAATGAAATAATAAACTGTTAATGTTCAAGGTAGTGTTAAGTTTGAAGGAAGATGATTTTTGTGGTATGTACCATAGTTACTCAAATGACTGACCCAGGCATTTATTGCATTTTAACAGTTGCTTAGTACCTGTAATTAAAAAAATCAGACTGATAAACTGTCATTTCCATTTTAAATGATTGAACATGGGAATAAAAAAGTCACTCCCCACTTCTGCCTCTGAAGCAGCAAAAGTTAATTTGTGTTTTAACAATTCAGGGAAGGACGTGGGAGGAGGTATTGATACTTAATATAACAGCTATTGGCAGGCGCTGTAAACAAAATTCACATGAATAAGTCAGCCTGACAGTTTATCCCCATTAGCTGGTACAAGGTATTTGAAAATTATGTTAGGGTCCTACCCCACTGAAGTATTGGTCTTGTCAAGACCTTAAACGGTATAGAATGCAAACATCCCATTAAATGTTGACTCTCATTATTGCTGCTTGAGAAATGGTGTTTGAAAATTCACAAGGTAAGCACAGACATGTGCTCGCGATCTAAGATGTGAAAGCACTTTATCCTCTGCATTGCGCGCTCAACATGAATTCGAGCCTCTGCAATCTTTTCGGATCGCTTTCCTTCTGATTCAGTAAGCTGAGCTCTACCCTGACCCTTGAAATCTGGAATGGTGACCGTGACTCTAAGGGGACTTAAGATGCCTTCAATTTGGAATCCTCTGTCAACCATAACTTCATTATTTGGCTGTAATGCATCAATTAAATCATAACTTGTTTGAGTTATTGTTTTGTCTGAGGCACGACCACCCCATCCCTTGGAAACATAGACCACAGCTGGGTGAGGACTAATACCAACTAAATATTTAAATGTGGTGTGACTTTTGTAGTTGTTATACACCTCCTTGTTTGCATGCAGTGAGGATGGTTTTTCACAGAATATCTCGGTACAATCAAGTATAACTCGCAAATGAGGAAACTGGGAAAACTGTTTTGCAGTTTCAGTTTTGTCCCATTCTTGCATTTGACACACATTTTTCAGTTCAAAGTACATTAAATTAATGCATGTTGTAAAAATATTTGATACCGAGGCTACAGAGAGTCCAAGACGATGACTTAAATCTTTTAATGCCAATCCTCACTTCAGTCGCATCATTGTCATTAAAAATTCATCTTCTAAAGAAATCTTTGGAGATGGCCCAGGTTTAGATGTGTACCCTTCAAAATAGAGTCTCCCTTTAACTGTAGCTTGGCCTCTCCAATTTGTCTTAAGCTTTGCAGCCTCCTCAAGGTAGTCAAAAAGTGCCTTGAAGGTACCATAGTTTGGGAATCCAGTCCAAAATTGGCATAAATCTGGCTTTTGCTGGATTTGCTCTAATGAAATGCCTCTGTCTTGCAGTCTATAATTTTCTTCCTCTAACTCTTTGATTTTGGCATGAAGTTCTTTTAATTCATTAAATTCTGCTGGGTGAGATTGTGCAAAATGTTGAGATTTGGAATCAGCCTGTAATCTCAGATAATCATGAGCCTTCAGACCACTGGATTCAGGTAAACACTGCCCCCAGATTGTTGATTCTATATCAAACTTCGCCTCTGGTGTTCTCCCACTTTGTGCACACTCCTGTAGAATTATAGTAAAGAGTAAAGGTATGATGTAGGTGTAGGTATGTAGGTGGGTAACACATTTCACATATCACAAATACAAATAACATGCTCAGTGCTAGTGGAATAGGATTTGCCTTGTTGTTCCTTCAGCGGGCACAACATTTGCAACAGTCCACTATATTTATTTTTTTTTTCTTTCCTAAAATGCTTTGGCTGAACTGTAGAATACCTGGCCACTTCTTTGCATGCCATTGACTCTGAATGGTTTATTTTGTTTTCATATGCCTCGTTCAACAAAACGTTTAGGGATATGTAAATAAGTGGCTGGGTATTCTAAAATCGCTCCGAAAAAAAACGCCTTCTAGACCTCTACATACAAAAGATATGACACTTCTTAAATTACAAAATAATATTTTCGAAGTCTTCTGCGGTACGGTACTTGTAGACGGCAGAACATAAGCTTAATTCAGCTTAATTACCTTCCTGGGCTTTCGTTTAGCTTTCGGCTTATGGTCAGTTGGTTCGTGGTCATCCAGCGTAGCACGTTGGCTATTTCGACTATTTCTCCTTGTCACACTTTGTTGTAGCTAAAAACTGACAGTAGATAGGACACATTCTCCGGGTCTAACGATTTCCGTCCACCAACAAAATGTTCTGAACATAAGCGAGTGTTCGCCGTCGGTTTGAAGTTTTTTCTTCTTATGCGATGTAGCCCTATCTTTCGTAGACGATTATTTTTAGGAATCCTATAGAACTGGATTTTTCCTTTCTTGGTCGTTCTATTTGAGCAATTTGGTGCACAACAGAAGTCACTTTTACCCATTGTAAAACTGTTATCAAACCGCACAACCCTAGCAGCCCGCCATTTTGGATTTCGGCTTGCCCCCCAAGGCGCAAAGGATTATGGGGAATTTGAAAATAGAGAATGAATAAACATGAATACGCCATTGTCAGCGGTCGCGATTTTTGTTGCCAGGCAACTGCCGGACACCGTCAAGTATATATATATATATTCTTTGACAGTTCAAATGAACTTAAACCAGTCAAATAAAGAATAAATAAACACAAAGTGAAACCCTTAAAAATTGTCCTGATCGGGATATATATATATATATTGTTTTCGCTCGAATTCACGCAGCTCAGCTTCCGAGGGACGACAAATTTATTAACCTCGCTTCGCGAGGAATACGACTCGCGTGAATTAAGGCATGGCTCTTCGTGTAATATTGGATTTATATCATTTTTTTCTAGCTTTATTCAGCGACCCCTAATATTTTATCTTATAACCATACACTAACAAGCAAAACCATTTTTGGATGGTACGCTGTGTCTGTTGGGGTCACATGACCAGCCACGCCCTAAATTATGCAAAAGTTGGAATTTTCAGATTACGGCATGAAAATTCAATTAAAAGCTCAACTTTTTCCTTCCTTAGCCTGCAGTTTGCAAAGTAATACGTCAAATTAAACGGGGAATTTCGAAAACTGTTATTGCTGCATAATTATCCATTGTTTTCCTCTAGTCCCAGTCCCTCTCTAAATTAAAACGTTATAGTTTACAGAAAACAAATAACTTTGGAAAACCCCGATTAGTTCTATAAACCCTGTGCTAATGGTCATTAACAGAAAACAAATTAAGTAGAAATTTTTTTCCAATATCTCGTAAATTTGGATTTAAAAAAATTGCTAAAAATTGGGCGTGGCAAGTCACGTGACGCAGCAAGTACATTCATGTAAGCGAATTTTTTTTTTCAACAATTAAAAGCCTCTTAGAAAGTTTAAAGTCGATAAGTCAAATACGTTTTAAATAAAACACCCCCGTTTAAATCGGCTTTTTTTGAGTTCCAGAGCCGGGGGGGGGAGCACGTTGTGCCCCCCTTCGTAACTTCAAGAACATTAAGGCTATGACAATGAAACCTATAGGGTACATAGTATGTCCAAAACTGTCTCCTTTGCGTTCCGCACAATGGAGCGATGACGTCATATGACGTAGTTATTAGGTAATTAGTTATGCGGCCGCCATCTTGGATCCGCCGTTTTGGATTTCTGAATTTTTATAAAACCTCTTAAAAACCGTTGAAATTGACGCAAAATTAATCAAAACCAATAAATAAACGCTAAATGACGTAAAAATACAAAAGTTATACCAATAAACATTGTTTTTCTTCATTCAAAGGTATAAATATGCAAATTTCCAAAAACATGTCTGTCAAAATCTTGTTGCCATGGAAACGTCAAGTCACGTGATCAAAAAATTGTCATACGAAATTGTTGCCAAATAAATTTTAGGAAAAGTCACAGAGTTTGATGGCGTTTGAATACATATTAAAGAAGTTATGAATGTTGAAAGTTAGCGCGGGCACTTTGTGAACCCCCCCCCCCCCAGGCCGAATAGGGTTAATTCACCTGAGAAACGGCAATCATATCTTTGAATGTTCACTTCCTAAGTATTTCAATGGATATCGCTTTCAAAACGATGAACATTCCTGACCATGCATTTACCTCACTAAATGATGAGATTCCTACTAAAGTTTACTAAGTTTACTGTTGTGTTTGCTGCAAATGCTTACCTTTCCCTATAGAGGCTTTTCAAGGCAATCAAATGTTCAAAATATAATCACTAAGTTGAGACCAAAATTTTAAAGAATTCTCCAAATGGTGTCATGAAATTCAGGGTTCAAAATAAAATCAAAGCTTTAATCTTAAATTTGTCGGCTTTTTTTGTCTAGGCTCATTTTTTCCTGGCTGTCAATAATGAATGAGCACATACCCTCAGCAGTCAACAACATCATTTTTTTTTTCACTTTTTGCGATTTGTGTATAGCTCACTTCTTATGATCTGTTCAAAGCTTTTTTAGTAGCGCCACCCCGGTTGTTATGATAACCCTGAATTATCGTTACAGGATACCATTGCAGCGACTTTGGTTTCAGTTGGCCGATCCAAGATGTGTTTGAATGGCAGATTCAAACGTGATTTAAGTGGCTTTTATTCAGTGATTCGAATAACTTCAGTTCTTTACATGTCATCAGATAGCGTGTCTCTGTACACGTGCGAGCTCTGTCTCATAAAAGGCATGCGTGCCAGATGGCGCATGCCCTATAGATTGTCACATCCTTCCTTTTTTTTTTTTCTTTTTTTTTGCGATGAACTGGAATCAATACATAGAATCACATCTAACGAACAAAACAGAAGAAAAAAAAATATTATGAAACCACTGGATCCAACATGCTAACAACGTAGTGTCCTTTGCTTCAGTCTATACATAGTCTTTGAAGCGTTGCGGCGGTTTTATCACTCTTCCAGATCGTGTGGTCTTCAGAGGGCTGCTGTTGTCTCCAGCTGGCGTCGCTTCTGGCTGCAGCTCGGCCAACTTGTCTGGGGCTGTTTGTATGGGAGCTGGTGCAGTCTCAAACTACGCTGCTGGATACTCTTTAGGTGTTTCCGAGGGTGCAGGTGGACTAGAAGCCGGGGAGCTTCCGATGGTGGGCTGCTTAATGTAGTTCCGGTAAAAGGGCTCCTGGGACTTTCTCAGATGTCGTCGATTACGAATACAATGTCCTTTCATTCTCAGTGCGGACTTCATATGCTCGGATGCCAACCTTTGACAGTACTATGGCTTTTTGAGGTTCTTTAGATTCCTTGCCAATCGGTGAGGCCCGGACGATGTCACCGGTCTTTAGTTCATCCAGGTCTTTTGCTCCTTGGTTGTAATAGTGAGCTTGTCTTTCTTTACTCGCTCGGAGCTTCTTCTCGACATCTGTAATAAGTTTTGGCTCTAGCAGGCTGGCTGTAGTTGGCAGTAGCGTTTTCGTTCGGCGACACATCAACCGTTGAACTGGACTGGAGTCAAGGCCTTGCGTGGGGGTATTGCTCTGTGCCAGTAGCGACAATTAAGGATCTGTTCCAGCTTTGACCGCTTGCTCTACTTTGCCGTTGCTTTGGGGATAGGCCGGTGAGGATGTCTTGCGTTCGAACTGCCATTTGCGGCTAAACCGTTTAAACTCGTCAGAGGAGAATTGTGGGCCACTGTCCGATATGCATATGTTTGGGATGCCATACCGTGCAAAGTGGGCATTTCCGACACGGCTCTCAGCTTTTCCGGGTCGGGCTTCAGACCTTTACTGGTGATCAAATGTCCCATGAACGGAACTTCTTTTCTGTGCAACTTCGCCTTCTCTCTGTTAAGCTTTATGTTTCTTTCCCGGCATCTCTTCATCAGTGCGTGCACTTTGGCATCGTGATCACGAGTAGCTTCCTCGTCCGTTTCTCCTTCCCCCAAAATTAGGATATCGTCAAAAATCGAGAGGAATCCCGGCAGGCCTTCCACTGCTTGATGCTGACACCTCTGGAAGACTTCGGGAGCTGTGGCGAGACCGAAGGGCAGACGAAGCCAACTATACCACCCAAAGGGTGTGTTGAATGTTGTAAGTCTTGAGCTTGGCTCGTCCAGTTCAATGTGCCAGAACTCGTTCTTCACGTCAAAAGTGCTGAAAACTTTGGCTTTGTTCAGTTCTGGGAGGAGCTCTTCGATGGTCGGTAGCGGATAGTGACTGCGTTTCACTATTTTGTTTAAGTCCTTCGGGTCTAGACAGATTCGAAGTCGACCATTGGGTTTCTTAACGGTCACCATGCTTGAGACCCATGGGATAGGTTCTGTGATGGGAGCGATTATTTCCAGTTCTTGCAACTTCTTAAGTTCATCTTTAAGCTGAGGCTTGAGAGCAACTGGAACTCTTCTAGGCGGGTGGATCACGGGTACTGCATCGTCGTCTATCTCTAAGTGGTATTTTTCATCTATCTTTCCTGTTCCATTTAATATGTCTGGGTACTTTTGGAGAAGCTTATCTTTAGTTAACGGTTCTGCATGCTGTTGCTGTCTTACTGCTGAATGTTCTCATGTCTGACTTGTATCAACTCCATTTGTTGACTGGAGGGGCTGCCCAGAAGTGGCGTGCAATAGTTGGCAGCTAGGACTACAAATTCTGTTTGATAGGACTTGCTGTTTTTTTGGGTAGTCACGTTGACTGTGCATTGACCCAAAGGAGTCTCCTTTGATTTGTTGTACATCGTTAGGACTCGGTCGGTGGCTTTCACTTCGTATGTTCCGAGACAGTCCTGCAGTATGCTTTATGTGATGACGTTACAGGTCGCACCGCTGTCAATTTGAAGTTTCACGGGCTTATTTCCGAGGATCAATGTCGTGAACAGCCGTTTGGCGTATTATGCATCGGTCACAGCATTTGTTTGGAGCTCAGGTGTCAGTTCTAACGTGTAGATGTCATCATAATTGCTGTCCGTGTTGTACTCTTCATTAGCGGCATCAACTTGACGCACGGTTTCTTCTTTCTCTTCTTTGCTTCGTGGCGAAAGACAAACGGCTGCAAAATGATTTCGTTTGTTGCATCTTGAACACATTTTTGCCATATGCTGGACATTGACCACGTGCATGACGCTCTCCACAGTACCTGCATGCACCTAAGCGACCCCCCGGATGTTGTTTGTCTGACCTTCGTCTCTATGCGACATTCGATCTGCTCTTGCGGTTCCGCTTATCCGATTTATCATCTCTAACACCGTGAATCAATTCGTTTGTTTCAATGGTTTTCTTCCTTGCCTTGAAAGTTCTGCCGCTCTGCACATCTGTATACATTTTGTTAAGTCTCGGCTCTGCTCTTTCAACAGTTCTTCCCTCAATGCCACAGATTATGCGGTCAGGCAATAGAGAATCGTGTAGCATTTCAAAATTGCACGTGGCTGCCAAAATCCGAAGTTCGGTCATAAACTTCTCTAATGATTCGCCCTGTTTTTGGAATCTTGTAAAAAACTTATCTCTCTACTGTTTCGCTTTTCTTTGGATCACAGTTGTCGTGTCTTTTCCCGACAAGATTAATTGTTATAATTTATTTTCTTTGTTTTTGTAACTCACGTGATTTTCAGATTCTAGAGTTCAGCCACGAAATTTTAAGTTCTTGTCGATTCTAGCGATGTTGTCCTTAGATGTTTTCCTGTTTTGTACTTTTCTGCTGTGGTGGCACAGATGTTTTGAATGGAAAGTTGTAGGCGATGTATTCCGCTCGTGGTGAGCGCTGAATGAGCCGACGAATATTAAAGGACATAAAGAACTGGAAATTCGTGCCGTTCGTGTTTACTCAACGTGCTTTGATTCCCATCCGCGTACACCACATTTTCTTAAAATTTCGTGGAGAAAACGAAGTTGGATCGAGCTGGACTGAACTGGACTTGTGTTGGAGACTCGACATATTGGAGAGTGTGTTCAAGTGTTAAAGATATTCGTCGTTTCGAAGGAAATTTGCATTTTTGTTGTTACTGTAATTAAATGCGAGTTGGCCGAAGGTCAAAGTGATACGTTCAGTGCTGGCATTGCTGACACCGTAAGCACAGCGAAGTACGTACGAGTGAATTGGGTTGAACCTGGATTTGCCTTAGAGATTCTATGTACGCTAGAGTGGATTGCAGTGGTAACATTGTGGAGAGATTCGTCGTTTGGAGGAACATTGTCATTGTTCTTGTTGTTGTTCTTATTGTAATTCAATGCAAGATGGCCGAAGGCCAAAGAGACAAGTTTAATGTCGACACTGTTGAAGCAGTAAGGAAAGGAGGCGTAAATACCGTTAATGATGATTCTGTTATTTCTGAGGGAATTACGGCGCTAAAGAGGTCGAAAGCTGGACATCTTAGTGAAATTACAAAGATTTATCGTAGACTTGATGAGTACTTAGAGGATTTCAAATTTGCAATTGAAGTTCGTAGCGAAGCTCACCGTTTGGATACTCAGTGGAAGCGATATTCACATGTCTATTATGATTTAATTCAGTTATTACCTGACGAAGGTGTTGAGAAGACGTACGAGGAAAATCGTCATGCTGGACACAGCAAAATCTACTATGGTTATCTTAAGTCGATAGATAAATACATGATTGGTTCTGAGGAAGGGATTTCGGGTGCCACCAACGGTGGTGGCGCTCTAGCAGATGATGACATGATGGAGCTCACTAAAATAATTTCAGCTGATCTGCCACTATCTGTACATGGGGATGATGTTCGAAGTACTTGTTCTGGCCGTTCACGAAAGTCTAGTGTCTCCAGATCTAGTGCAGTAGCACATGAAAATGCAAGGTTACAAAGGGTTCTCTCTGAAAAGAAAGTAAAAAAAATTGAAAAGGGCTAAAGCAAGGAGATTAAAGGAAGAACAATTAAAGTTAGATAACCAAATGGCAGAAGCTGAGGATGCTGGAGAGCTAGCTGAGACCAAGGTCCAGTTTTATGAGGAGCTGGAAGATGCCGATATAAATCCCATTAGCAGAGCAAATAGTGTGGAGGACATAGTGTGTGAGGAGCAAACCAAGGACATTAAACTCAAACTCACGTTTAAGGAGGCAAAGGATCAGTTGAAAGAGCTGGACATTACGGAATGTAAACCCAAGTTAAAGGATGAAGAATCAGCATTACAGACACCATTGGCTGAGAAATCAGTAACTGCAGAAGTTCCATTATTCAGCTCAACCCCAGGTGGAGCAGCATCATCAGAACTTAATGTTAAAGGGTCTGGTTTAAATCCAAATGCAACCCCCTTTGAACAGGCAGCTTTACCACCCAATCAAGATTGTCAGTCTCCTGGTGTATCCTTTCTTGCTAATACTACTGAGACTATGGTGAAAAAGCTTACAGCTAGTATAGACTCAATAGTAACTAAATCTAATCTCCCTCCTTTGTATGTAGTCAAGTTCTCTGGTAATCCATGTGAATACTTCAGATTTAAAGCACGCTTTGATGAAATGGTTGATACTCAGAATATCTCAGAAGCCCAGAAAATGTCAAGTTTACTACAATTCCTTGATGGCCAGGCTAGAAGTGCTGTGGCGGGTTTTGAAGGAGTGCCAGGCGGGCTACCGAAAGCCCTAAAAATGCTGCAGCAACGCTTCGGACAACCACATATAGTGACAAAGGCATGTGTTGATGCTTTAGTTGATGGATCAAATATATCGAACAACGATGGACCAGGACTGCAAGAGTTTGCTGACCGCTCAAGGACATTGTATGAGACTTTAAGGTCAATTGGCGCTCTCAAGTTCAAGTTCAAGTTCATTTATTCACACTTATTCAATTATTACAATAAACCAACATTAAGGAAATAAAAAAAGTAAGAACAGAGCTAACTAGACATTGAATTAAACATAACAAAAGAAGAGTGTGTAGTAGCCAAAGGAGCCAAGCTTTCGAGTTGGCTACTACCACAGAGCAGTTGCAAGTGGGTGGAGATTATACAATATTTTTAATAACTAGTTGCTATAATAACTATTTAAATTAAGTAATTAAATAAATAGAACTAAATAATAAATTAGAGTTGTTTAACATGCTTGACTATCAAATAAAAAGAGTTTGTATTCTTTTTTAAAACTATTAAAAGGGAGACACTTAATTTTCAACGGTATTGTTTCCCAGATCTGTGATGCCACTACGCTAAACCTGGCTAGGCCATAATTAGTTCTAGAAAACGGTCTATACAGGTTTAGATTAGTGGCATATCTCGTATTGTAATTATGAACAGCCGAAACCGGTTGAGTTAAATCATAGAGAACACGAGGTGTATCCTTTTTTTGATATTGTATTTTATGCACAAGAATGCCAATTTTTAATTTAAAAATATTATCTAACTTTAAGATTTCTAATAGTGTAAAGTATATTGTGGGACTTTCACTTTTGTTTGCAAAGAAGATGCAGCGAATACAGTTATTTTGATTTATTTTAATTTTATTTAATTTAGTTTGGTATGCAGTACCCCAGCTCATTAATCCATACGTTAGATACGAAATGAACATGACAAACTTGGCAAAAATGTCGGGAAAGCTACCTATTGCACTCCAGATTAAGTGGAGAGATGAAGCTCTGCGACTAAGGGAAAGTAAAGGATTTCCAACTCTCAAGGAACTAGTGGAGTTTATTGAAAGACGAGCTGAGGCAGCTAATGACCCTGAGTTTGGAAAGGTTGGTGAGACAAATAGATTCTTCCAGAAGAAAAACATGAGAGGTAGCCGGCAACCATTAGCGGGGAGCCCGAATGCAGCAGTTGAACCCAGGGTAATGACGATGGCAACACAAGTTGGGCCTAATGGCAGTGAAAATCTACCCAACCAAGATAAGGATCCAAACCCTACAACACAGAAAGGCGTTCAGATTGTAAAATGCTATTGTTGTGAATCTGCACATAAGATAGAACATTGCCCTGATTTTACCAGCAAATCTGTAAGGCAGAGAATGGTCTTTGCAAGGAGCAAGGGACTTTGTTTGAACTGTCTGCGTAAGGGACACTTTGCTAGTCAGTGCCAGTCAACCTTTAGATGCAAACATTGTCAACAACCTCATCATTCTTTGCTCCACAAAACAGCGGAAGACAAAGAGGGAACAGGAGTGAATCTCAAGGGAAACCCGATTCCAAAAGAGCAAGCTAACGCGAGTGCCATAACTACAGCACCTAATGAAAGGTCAAGTCACACCTATTCCACAACATCAAGAACCAAGGTTGCATTGCAAGTTGTTCCAATTAAAATAATGAGCAAAGAAGGTCAGTCTGTTACCACTTATGCACTCCTTGACACTGGGAGTGAAGAGACATTTCTCTCCAAGACCATTTCTGATAAACTTGGGTTGGATGTAAGCAACTGTGACACTTTGGCTGTATGTACATTGTCTGGGGAGTCTTCGGTTAAGGTCGGCCAAGCCGATGTTCAAGTGAAAGCTGTTGATAACCACGAAGATCGTACTGTATCAATTGAAAGCGTTAAAGTTGTAGACAATCTCAACATTACAACAACAAGAGCAAAGGACTTGTCTAGATGGCCCCATTTAAAGGACCTTAAGATCCCTGATGTAGATCACAATCAGGTGACAACGCTGATTGGTGCAAATGTTCCTGAAGTCCAAGTGCATGAAGAATGTAGGAAAGGGAGTTCAGGAGAACCGTATGCTCTTCGCACTATACTGGGTTGGACTGTGCTTGGACCAGTTGATGTTGCAAATACCTTGTGCTCCCAGGCGGTGAATGTGCATTTTGTGAAGTATGGTGATGAGCTGTTAGATCAACAGATAAAACAATTCCTGAGGCTTGAGGACGTTGACATGAACAGGAGCTCCAGGAAAGGCATGTCAGTTGAGGATCAAGAGGCATTGAAAGGCATGGAAAACTCAGTTCGTGTAGTAGATGGACATTATGAAGTTGGAATGTTGTGGAAGAGTGATACCCCTTGGCTTACGAACAACAAGCAAATGGCAGAAACAAGATTGCAGTCTTTAAAGAGGAAGCTCAAACGCGATGAAAAGTTTCACAGAACGTACCGAGAGTTTATGGAGAGTCTTATTAATAGAGGATATGCCGAGAAATTGACCGAAGAAGAGGCGGCGCGCCGAAGTGGAAAGACCTGGTATTTGCCACATCACGGTGTGTTTCACCCCCAAAAACAGGACAAACTTCGTGTTGTGTTTGATGCTGCCTCTATGCACTATGTCACTTAACAACCAGTTGCACCAGGGTCCCGACCTAACTAACAGTTTGCTGGGTGTTCTGCTGAGGTTCAGACAATATCCCATAGCACTAGTAGCTGACATAGAGGGCATGTTTAATCAAGTAAAGGTACCACCAGAAGATTCGGATGCTTTGCGATTCCTTTGGTGGGAGGACAGTGACCTTGAGCGGCCCACAGAATTTCAGATGACGAGTCATATCTTTGGTGCAACAGACTCACCCAGTTGTGCAAACTTTTGCCTGAAGAGAGCTGCGGAGGACGGTAAAGGCAGATTTAGTGACGAAGCTGTGAAAGCTGTCAACAAGGACTTCTATGTAGATGACTTTGTAAAGTCAGTTAGGACAGTAAATGAAGCAAGTTCGCTAGCAAGTGAAGTAACACGCTTACTCAGTGAAGCTGGATTTAGACTGACAAAATGGATGAGCAACAGTCGAGAGGTGCTGTCTAAGATACCTGATGTAGAGTGGGCAAGGCCAACCCTGGATATGGATCTTGAGAACCTTCCAGTAGAAAGAACGCTAGGAGCACAGTGGGATGTGGAGAAAGATGCCTCTCTGTTCAGGGTTCGTGAGCCCCACCAAACACCTACAAAGCGCGGAATTCTGTCAGCAGTAAGCTCGCTGTTTGATCCCATGGGATTTGTTTGCCCAGTCGTCCTAGAAGCTAAGAAGATCTTGCAGAAACTGTGGAAGCTGAAATTAGGGTGGGACAATCAAATACCTGAAGATTTGCAGAGCCACTGGAATAAGTGGAAGTGCGAGTTGTCTGCCTTATCACAAGTTGAAATACTGCGATGCCACCCGCTTGATAGCACAGTACTTGACATATCCCTTCATCTATTCTCGGATGCTTCCGAAGATGGCTATGGCATGTGTGCCTATCTTAGATTTGTTTATGCCACTGGAACTGTAAAATGTTCGTTTCTGGTTGGAAGGTCAAGGAATTCACCAGTAAGACCAATTTAAATTCCAAGGCTTGAGTTGCAAGCAGCCACTTTGTCTGTGAAGATGTACAGAGTGCTTATTGATGAGCTTACTTACAAGATTAGCAAGGTTACATTTTGGTCGGATTCTCAGACGACATTGCAGTATATTAAGAATGAGACCAAGCGATTTCAGACGTACGTTGCAAACCGTGTAGCTGAAATACGTGAAGTTACCTCGCCCGACCAATGGAGGCATTGCCCAGGGAGGCGTAATCCTGCTGATGACGCTTCACGTGGCTTAAACCCTCAGAAACTCTCTAGTCAACATCGATGGTGGAGGGGACCCGAGTTCCTTTGGGAAGCAGAGGAATGCTGGCCAAGTGCAAGATATGGAGATGTCCCAGACAGCCACCCGGAAGTGCGGACTTCAGCAAATGTCCACCCTATCAGTGTTGGAAAACATGGTATTGACAGTTGTTCTAGTGACTGTATCGAAACTGGAAATGCGCCAAAAGGCAGTCGCGGAGGCCTAATGAAGCTTATAGAGAGCTGCAGCTCATGGCTAATCTTACAACGTCGTGTTGCGTGGATAGTACGATTTTGTCGGTGGATTACGGATAAGAGGGTTGCCTGTGCTAACGGACCATTCACTTTAGAGGAACTTAATCAGTCAACTCAAGTTATTGTTCGCAGTGCTCAGAATGAATGCTTACCTGAAGATGTTAAGGATGTGAAGCAGAATAAAGAGGTCAAGGAAACTAGCAAGCTAGGAAACCTAAGACCTGTTTTAGTAGACGGAATCTTGCGAGTAGGAGGACGATTGCAGAAAGCTGTGACACTCTCTTGGGAGGAGAAACACCCAATGATTCTACCTAAACGCCATCATGTGAGCCAGTTGATTGTTCGTCACTACCATGAGTCTGCTGCCCACAGTGGAAGGGAACAAACATTGTGCGAGCTGAGAAGAATGTTCTGGATCATTAGCGGAAGGGGTCTAGTGAAGAAGACTATTAGGAGCTGCATCAGGTGCCGAAGAATGAATGCTAAACCTATGGAGCAGTTTATGGGGTCGCTACCAAGAGCAAGGCTCGAGGCATACCACCCTCCATTCACTTTTACTGGTGTTGACCTATTTGGACCACCAACTGTTAAGTGGGGCCGCAGAACCGCGAAAAGGTGGGTATGTCTGTTTACCTGCCTCACAACTCGTGCTGTCTACCTGGAGGTGACGCCGTCGCTTGAAACTGATGATTTCATCATGATTCTTCGCCAATTCATAAGTAGAAGGGGACCGCCAAAAGAAATTTGGTCTGACAGGGGGACTAACTTTGTAGGCGCTAACAGAGAGATGAAAGAGTCCATTGCCCGTTGGAATGAAGAAAAGATTGAGCGGCAGTTGCAGCAGAAGGGCATCAAATGGGTCTTTCAGCCACCTGCTTCCCCTCACATGTCAGGAGTATGGGAACGTCTCGTGCAGATTACGAAGAAGCACCTTAAGAGCGCAGTTGCAGATGGGCTTCTTAATGACGTCGAATTGAGGACACTGTTAGCTGAAGTGGAGTCCATAGTTAAAAACCGCCCCATTACTGCTGTTTCGGATGATCCTGAGGATTATTCAGCGTTGACACCCAATCATTTCCTTCTGCAGAGAGCTACTCAACTTCCTCCCGGAGTATTTGTGAAAGAAGATTCGTTTTCCAGAAAGCGGTGGAGAAAGGTTCAGTTCCTTGCGGACCACTACTGGAAGAGGTGGATACGAGAGTACGTGCCAAGTCTTCAGAAAAGACCAAAATGAGTCAAATCAAGAAGAAATGTTCAGATTGGTGACCTGGTGCTTCTTGCAGAGGATAATGTGGTGCGTAACAAATGGCCAATGGGTCGCGTAATAGAAGTGTTTACCGGAGAAGACGGAGGAGTACGGCCTGCCAGAGTCAAGACAGCAGGCGGCATGTTTCACCGCCCTGTTACCAAGATATGCCTACTTGAGGAAGTTAACGATGATAAGTGATCATTGACTATCAAGTAACATAAGGACACAATTCGTTGAGTTAAAAGACACTTTGTTAAGTTTAAACAAACGAACTGCGTAATATACTGCCCGTTTGTGGGGCCGCTATGTCGTGTCTTTTCCCGCCAAGATTAATTATTATAATTTATTTTCTTTGTTTTTGTAACTCACGTGATTTTCAGATTCTAGAGTTCAGCCACGAAATTTTAAGTTCTTGTCGATTCTAGCGATGTTGTCCTTAGATGTTTTCCTGTTTTGTACTTTTCTGCTGCGGTGGCACAGATGTTTTGAATGGAAAGTTGTAGGCGATGTATTCCGCTCGTGGTGAGCGCTGAATGAGCCGACGAATATTTAAGGACATAAAGAACTGGAAATTCGTGCTGTTCGTGTTTACTCAACGTGCTTTGATTCACATCCGCGTACACCACAACAGTGGTCATCAAAAGCTTTAATCACTCGAGCAAGCGTTCGCTCGTTCGGGACTGCGCCAAATTGCAATGTTTCACAGACTTCACGAGCCCCGTGCCGATTAGATAAAGAAACAATTTTACCTTCGTTTCCTCGGGCTTGCCGGACATTACCAGATCCATGTAGAGAGATATTTCCTCTTTCCATCTTTTCCACTTCAACGGAAGGTCGTCAGCTTTAAAATTCAATTGATCAGGTGCTCGTAATTGTCCGATCCCTGCGGTGCTTGCCGCGGGTCCTTGGGGTGGTGTTTCTTGTCCTGACGGTGGCGTTTGGTCTGTCATTTTTCACAAGGATTCACCCGACTTGCTTGACTGTTTTTCGATGGGTTACGTACCTTCTGACCCCATGTTTGAAAGGCAGATTCAAACGTGAGTTAAGTGGATTCAGTGATTCGAATAACTTCAGCTCTTTACATGTCATCCGATAGCGTGTCTCTGCACACGTGCGAGCTCTGTCTCATAATAGGCATGCGTGCCAGATGGCGCATGCCCTATAGATTGTCGCAACATAAATTTTCTCTTTCTTTGGTGAAAAGTCACCAGCAAGTGTCGTCAAATTGTCGGCTGCCGGCGGTAGCCGGCTTTTACTTTGAACCCTGAAATTACTGCCTAGAAACAGGCATGCATGTGATTGGTTCTAACTCCGTGACACAATATCATTCCTGAAGTAATTCTAGTGTTCGTGGTCTTTGGATTAACACAGTAACATAGTCATAACTACAAATGGGACGATATTACAAGTGATTAGTAACTTAGAGCTGAAAAAATAACACCATGGAACACACTTGTTGCAAATGCAATTGCAAACAAACCACAGTCTACACTATATGTTTGCTGCTGTACTGGCTGCACAATGACATCAATCTTCTGCCCTGTATGCATGATGCATGCTATCTGCCTCTCTACTGCTGGTTGAAGGGATCCCTTAAACAAGCTGTCAAAATAGTTGACTTGTCCCTTAGAACACCCAATGGAAGAGATGCAGATCCAGTGGATGCTAAAAGTAAAAAGTACTTGTACAAATTCACCTCCTTGTACAGAGAAAAGCAAGTTCCAGCCCAATGTGGTATCCTCGAATCCCTCACAATTTGGATATTGCCCGTGGAGAATGTTTTGTGCAATGTTGACAGTGTGATCAGTGAGCATTTGGCCATGAAGAATTTCATAATCACTGTCTTTGTCCCGTTTTCTTTTTCTTCTTTTTGTGACCACCTTTTCCGCTTTTTTAACCTTGGTTATGACAGTTTCATCACTTGTGGCAGAATGATGCAACAATTGGGTTGGAGTACCATTGTTATAATCCATTTTTTTGAGGTCACAGGAGAGAAAGGGTTGTCAGCAGTACATGATGTTGTATGCTGATCTGGCTTTGAGGGTGAAGAGGCTGAGAGCAAGTCTGGAACTGGAATATTTACATGGTAGTGTTTGTCCATCATATTTGCTTTTTGACCAACACGACCAGTAAATGGGTGCCGCTTGGTCTTCCGTAGTGTTAATTTGGACTTGCTGGTGGTGGTGGTTCCAGATGCCTCGGGTTTTGTTTCTGCTGGCTGCATAGGCATGCCAGCCTCTGATGGTACGAATCCTTGGAACTCTTGTATAGACTGTTGCAGGCTTTCTTTAAGGTTGTTGAAAGCTTCTTCATTTGCCACAAGATATGTAAGAGAACACAGTTGACCAAGGAGATCTCTGTATTTTGAGGCTTTGCTGCGATGGGTGCTTTGTTTTGCTGGCAAGGGGTCCATAGATGATGAATCTGACTGTCTGCTGTACTGTCTCCCTCTGCCATACTATCATCTGTTGCCATGCCTTGACTTCCAGACTGGAAAATGAAATCTTCATCCAAAGTTAAGAAGGGTGAATTTCTGTACTTGGATGACAGATCATTCCATGTCCAGTCTGGGAAGTGAAAGAGGACAGCAAAAAAAAATGCTTGCAGGGATAGTAGGACCTTTCCCAGTAGGGACACCCACAGTGTGGCATTTGTTCACAATTCCCAAATGATAGTTCATACCATACTGCAGTTGTTCCTGACAGCTGGTTGCGAACATGAAAATGCCCCGACTCTGTACGAGCTCTGACATTTTCCTTAGGGCAGTCAGCACCCTCATCCATGCTACTTCGACAGACATTGATCATGTCTCTTGGTCTTTTCCTTAGGAAGTCTGGAATTTCTGAATTGTAGCGGCGGTATCCACCACAGAATTGTGTGTTCAGCTCAATATATCTGCAAGGTGTAAGGTATTTTGATATGGTGATATAACAGTATTTATTATTTGATAATAAATATGAACTTAAGGATGATACATGTACACCTGAAAGCCTTGTTTTCCTATGTTTTCGTCTTACATGTATTTCATTATTTATCTCATCGAGGTTTCATGCAATCCAAATATCACTGAAAAATATTTTTGGATGATTTTTAGTATCTTTATAAAGAAGAAGAAGGAATATTTTATTTTTATTGAATTTGAGGGAAGAAAAAAAGGAAGATTTGAAGGAGATTAAACTTAAAATTGGAAGTTTATAATAAATAATATTGATAGAGAGACACCAAACAGATGATACCAACCCCAAATCCTCTTGCATGGTCAGTCAACTGTTTGGTGGTGTGTCCAAAATATTTTTCTCTCCTGAATTTTAAAATTGTCTCTACACTATAGAGATCTATAATTACGATATATCCTTACATTTGAAGGTACTGCACGAGATCAAACAAAATCACTAAAATCATTTATTACATGGCTGATATCAAGTTAAACTCACATATGTACTCATGTTAAAATAGTGAACATTTTAATATTAATATAAATTAAACAAAAAATATACTTGGCTTAGTTTATGTTTTACCCTAATTTGGGGAACACTTATTGTCATTTAACCCTATTCGGCCTGGGGGGGGGCACAAAGTGCCCGCGCTAACTTTGAACGTTCATAACTTCTTTAATATGTATTCAAACGCCATCAAACTTTGTGACTTTTCCTAAAATTTATCTGGCAACAATTTTGTATGACAGTTTTTTGATCACGTGACTTGATGTTTCCATGGTAACAAGATTTTGACAGCCATGTTTTTTGAAATTTGCATATTTGTACCTTTAAATGAAGAAAAACAATGTTTATTGGTATAACTTTTATATTTTTACGTCATTTAGCGTTTATTTATTGGTTTTGATTAATTTTGAGTCAATTTGGACGGTTTTTAACCCTATTCGGCCTGGGCTTTTTTTGAGTTTCTGAGCCTGGGGGGGGGGCACATTGTGCCCCCCTTCGTAACTTCAAGAACATTAAGGCTATGATAATGAAACCTAGAGGGTACATAGTACGTCCAAAACTGTCTCCTTTGCGGTCCGCATAATGGCACGATGACGTCATATGACGTAGTTATAAGGTAATTAGTTATGCGGCCGCCATCTTGGATCCGCCATCTTGGATTTCTGAATTTTTTCAAAACCTTTTAAAAACCGTCCAAATTCACCCAAAATTAATCAAAACCAATAAATAAACGCTAAATGACGTAAAAATATAAAAGTTATACCAATAAACATTGTTTTTCTTCATTCAAAGGTATAAATATGCAATTTTCAAAAAACATAGCTGTCAAAATCTTGTTGCCATGGAAACATCAAGTCACGTGATCAAAAAATTGTCATATGAAATTGTTGCCAGATAAATTTTAGGAAAAGTCACAAAGTTTGATGGCGTTTGCATACATATTAAGGAAGTTATGAATGTTGAAAGTTAGCGCGGGCACTTTGTGCCCCCCCCAGGCCGAATAGGGTTAAGAGGTTTTAAAAAATTTCAGAAATCCAAGATGGCGGATCCAAGATGGCGGCCGTATAACTAATTACCTAATAACTACGTCATGTGACGTCATCGTTCCATTGTGCGGACCGCAAAGGAGACAGTTTTGGACGTACTATGTACCCTCTAGGTTTCATTGTCGTAGCCTTAATGTTCTTGAAGTTACGAAGGGGGGGGCACAATGTGCCCCCCCCCCCCAGGCTCAGGAACTCAAAAAAAGCCCAGGCCGAATAGGGTTAAAAATTCAATACAGATAACAAACCTGTTAAACCTCTGTAGGAGAAATGTTTCAATCAGCACTTTCAACATCCCACTCAGTGTAAAATGAGTACACTTTCCAAGGTGGTAGTGTTTGAAGTCTTTGTTCTGACGTTCAATCCCGTTGTTAGCGTTGATGCTCACAAGAAGTCTCTTTGCAAAAAGCTGCTACCCACCGCTGCAAATCAGATGAAATTCAAACTAATAAATAACACAGGCTCCGACAGTCTTTAAAGTTGCTGTAATATTTCCATGAGAAAATGATTTTGTTTATGAGTTAATGTTAGAGAGGTGGGAGGGGGAGGGGGGAGGGGGGAGGGGAGGGGAGGGGGACATATCGGGGGGGGGGGGGGGGGGGGTGTAGCAGGCCAATTTCCCCCATATATTATGTGAAATGTTTACCTTGAATTCTCTCAGCCAGGTTTTCTCAAACCAGTTCCTTAACTTGACACTGTTTTTCCAGATGTCACTGATTTTTAGACCTTATAGAGCATGGTAATACATCTCATAATTGCTTGCATGTGCAACACGTCTAAGCCGACACAAAACTTCCTCTTTGCACTGTATCAAGCCATTTGCAGTCTTGGATAGCCACCTCTCCCATGCCTGTTCCCGGTGAAAGTCGCATATGTAGACAGAACAATCTACCAAAAAATTGTTTCACATTAGAAGTATACTTTTTGAATTGTATTCACAGCGGCACATGTAATATTGATGTTATATTGTTTAAAATTAATTAATGTTAATGGTCTGTTGAATTTCAGGAAAAACAGGAAAATATTTCATCCAACAAGAGATGTGTGTTCAACTGTGTTGTATTGGTGTAGGAAAACTTTAGGCAAGGATTTATAATCACCTGGAAAGACTTCCTCCATCGCAGTAATTTCTTCCTCACAGAAGTCTGATGATGGCTGCCACTCAGGATTCCACCCCTTCAAGATCTCAAGGGCTTCCTTGATGCTATCTGTTGACTCATCCTGGATCACAAAGGATGCGACTACCTGATAGTACACATTTGTTTTGACAGCAAGAAAGAACAAGAGGAGTGAATATCGTGTGGTGCGGTATGTTGCATCCAGGAGAACAAGCTCATTCCCATAACACTGCAGGATATGTTTCTGGTTAGCTGTCTGATGAATGAACAGCAAACGATCAGCAGTGCTATGGGTATTAACTTTGATATCATCATTGTCAGCATCATCAACCTCGTCAACATCATGACTATCTCCTTCCTGCAGTTCTTCATAATCTGCATCTTTCACATAGGGACGGAAGAACAAACTGTCTGATGGATTTTCTTTCTTCCATTCTCCGACTCTGTACTCAAGCTGCTACTGATCGATTTTGGAAAAGTGGTACTTTACAGTGGCAGCATACATGTGGTTGCGAATGTCCTTTTTTCTTGAAAAAAAAACTCCTGTTTGTAGTTGGAGGACATTCTTTCTCTGCGAACAGTTCCTTTCTGACAAAGTGGTTGACACATCTTTCCACTTCACAGACACTCATCACACCTTCTGCCACTAGCTCATGAATTTTGTCCACAATCCTTTGGTCCACTGGTTGCATTAAGCCACTTGCCTATTGATAATAAGGAAAAAAAAAATATAATTAATAATAACATAATATGAATAAGTTTTATTTGGTTGTTAAAAGTACTTATAAATTTTGTAATGTGCAGTTGTGTCAAATATCCATATCCCCCTCCCCCCACCCCAGACGCAGACACACACACAAGCACACACACATACCCCACAAACACTTGTTTCAAGGGTTCCTCCTCTTACATCCAGGGGTAGGGAAGAGGAGAGACCCACACACTTACTTTTTAGTCATTAGAAATTCTGTGAAGGGGTGGGGGGGGGGAGGGGTTGGGATGGGGTGGGGTTTTGGGTTGGTTGTGCGAAAAAAATTACACTTTTAAATTAATGTATGAAGCTAAACTGGCAGTGATTTCCAAAAGGATATCAGGGAGATTCATATGTTATAAGAATAACTTTGCATTACCTTCCCAAGGGTATGGAACTGAATCATTTTGTAATGCTTGTCTTAGTTGTTTGGAAGATTCCTTCCACAGGAACTCAGTGTTTCTTTCAATCTGTTTGTAAATTCAACACAAGTGGTCAGTAAATATTACAGTTGAAGGGATTGCCTAGCTTGTAATATATGATGCTGTACCTCTATCATGAAGAGTTTACATACCTTATAGTCAGGAAATTTCAATATTTCTCGCAGATGGATTTGTGCTGGGCAATTAAATTTTTTGCTGTCCTGTACCAGGGAACGCCTCTTCTGAAATACGTGATCTTCATCCTGTTGTAGAAAAAAAGCGGTATTGTAATTGTACCAGTGGGACAACTTTATGACAACCACTGTTCAGCTCTCTAAATTAACGATGAAAGCACTCTGAAAAAGAGTGCTAACACCTGCGATCAGGCGCTTTTTTTAACTGGATAAATAAGAGCACCTGATCACAGGTTAGTTGATTGTCTGATTATAATGTTGTTTTTGGAAAATTATTATTATTTACTGCAGCTTTACACTGCAAATACTGATCATTTTTGCTTGAAATAACAACGTGAAGTGGAGTGTTATTTTCCACGTGTACTTTTCTTTACTCTGCCCGCCTAGAATAGCCTTTGCTAAACGCGGGCAGCTAAGATGTAACTGTTTTTTTTTTGTATTTTTTTAAGTGGACTTGTTGTTGTTGTTGTTGTTGTTGTCTTGTTGAGTGTGAAGTGAAGTAAACAGGGCAGGAGGGCCCGGACGGGGTACATGTACATGTAGGTCAACAAAAGGAATGTTACTTATCAACAAATATCTCCAAAAATAGTATTCATCCCCCTTGTATAATGGAAAGTAATAATTACCTTCCATTCCCCCCCCCCCCCCTCAGGAAATCCAATTATTGAATTACCTGAGGGGAAGGGGGGGGGGGGGGGGGTGGGTGGTCTCAAAAGCCATAGTTTTTTTTAGGAAATGTATAAATCAGCTAAAGTGGAATTTTTTCCCAAAGCGGTGGGAGATTTTGGGGTAGGGGATAGGGAGATTTTCAACCAAGAACCGTCTGGTTTTTTTATTTTTTTCCTTGGGGGGGGGGGGGGGGGGGGGGTGGTGGCTGGGTGGCTGGGTATAGAGTAATGTACAGTCATGTATTCTGGAACAGCACATTTTAAATTAAATTTTAATTACCTTTTTGCTTTCTTTCCTTTTCCTTTTTGCTGCAACCTTTCGATCAGTACCATGCTGGCAATCTAACACTTTTGATCCCAAAATGATGTATGGCACTCAATCAAACTCGATCTTTCCTTTTTTGGTTTCTTTCGTGTCTTCCCAAAACACTTTGTGTTTTCCATCTGGACGAAAATTAATTAAAAAAAATGATTTAAAATCTAAAATACAGCCTTTTTAAATGACTTAATAAAATTGATTAAAATAAAATATATAAAAATTCCTTACCTCCCAATCCATTTTTTTTTTCGCTAACATAGCTGGAGAACTTGCTCGTAGTCCTTGTTTCGAAGTCGCGTATGATTTCTACGGCGGTGGCCAAATTTTGAACATAACCAAAGTAATTACTATTTGAGACGCGAGTCAGGCCATACAGATGGTCATTTAAATCTTCTTTACAATCCAATGTATTCATATTCATAAACTGTACACGAGACTTTCACCTCGACCACAACTGAAGCAAAACGAAGTGTCTTTGCGCGCGTCACGGAATAATTTATTTTTGGCGCCATACTGGATGGCCGCGCGTACCCTGGGGATGACCTCCTTTTGAGCTATGGAATCTAGACTATACCTCTCCAAAACTAGCGAGAAGACAAAGAAAAAGTCAATCACAGATTGATATCAACATAAATTCCCATCGAAAAATGTTATCTGTTTTACCTTTAAGTCCCTCGCTTGCTTGGAAATTCTTTAAATCTCCGCTTCTAGCTTTGGTTGTAAAATCCGTAAAGAAAACAAACATCTCGGATGTTAATTGTGTGGCGTAATACACGTATTTTTTGCGACGTAATACGCGCCCGCGAACTAACCCTGTCCAACACGGGCGCATGGCAGCACACGCGCGCCCGCGAAACATTCCGCTAGCCATGACCATAAATAATGACGGACATAGGTTTTATGAGTATGGGGCTCCGCGCCGGCCTTCGGCCCGCAGAGCTCGCTATTAATTGTCCCACCTTTTTTGAACTCCTTCCAAGGAATTTTTTTTAAACTTTGCAGACAGTTGTATCTTTCCATAATAAAAATGGGGGTTACCAAGCTTTTTTTAATTATAAGCGCTTACAGGTTATATTGTTACTGTGTTAGCCTGTTGCGTTATGACAATGATCATAACTTGTTCACCAATGGCTGGTCATTTGTTTGATACCATTCAGGGCTGCAAATAACAGTCGGTCATCGGACAATGGCCGACCAAAATTTGCCAATGTCCGACGAAATCGCAACCGTGGTCGGACATTATGTCCGGAAAACTTGCAAATGGCTGACCGTGTTTGAAATCGCCCTATAATGCATTGCAAACCCTTGAGCATTGAATACGTCATGTATGCCCTCTTGTAATGCATGGTAAATAATGTGATGTCCGACCAAATTTTTCGTTTGTCCGACCAAAATGGTGCCCAAGTCGGACATATGTCCTTTCAAGAAAAAATAATTATTTGCAGCCCTGCCATTATTGTAGCATCAACTGATAAAGAATTGTAGTATGAAATTATAAGTGATGGAAAGTGATGGAAAATGCTGGAAACTATTGCGAGCCAACTTTTTGCTTCGACGAAGGAGAAGCTTCCCAATCTGGTGTTGGGTGTCCTGTGACATTTGTACCAAGCGGAAAGTATCGAGAAAAAGTTTGTATGTACCATTTCTGCGCCATGTTGAAACGCCTGCGTGATATCTCGCGACATAGCCACTTTAAACAGTGGCTGAAACTGAGGTACTAGGTCAAGACGAGGTGCCACAGGATAATGAGACGCACTATAATCTATGATTACTACGTAATTAAGCATTAAATTTGTGTTAATTTTATATTTCAGTGGAAGGGGAACAGTTTGTGAACACCAGCTGGGTGAATTATTTTGAGACACAGAGCACCGAGATTGGCAACCTGGATCCTGACCTGTACGAGTTTAAGTCTGTGGGTAGAAATGATTTTCCAGAAGATAACGATGTGAACACAAGAACTGAGAGTCCACCTAGTGATGTCACTGAGGGATGGCCACTCCCGGGAGTAGTCAGTAAGTAGCGGGATATGTGCTTCACCGCGGTCAAACGTCCGAGGCGTTTTTCGTTTTATTTAGTGTGATTTTATTTAATATTAAATAGAAATATGGGCAAGGATGTCTAAAAAAAAATTAGTTGACCTTACTATTCTTTTAATTTTTCTTGAAATGATGAGCTCTTTTCCGTTGAAAACTGACCAAAACTCTTTGTGCCTAATTAAAATGTTGGCAAGTGGCGCCGACAATTCTGCAGTTCACAGGTTTTAAACGCTTAGAACTTTTTTGGTAACCTTTGAAAACGTTTGTTAAATTGACAGTGTATTGGCAATATATTAAACTTTAAACAGCGACAACTAAAGAATTCATTAACTAAAGAATTTAGTTAGAATTAACTAAAGAATTCATTTTCCCGATTTGACGTGCGGCTATGGAATGCTTTACCTGAAAATATCAAAAAATCTGCCAGTAGAAACTTATCTAAGAAACAAATACATGAAACGCTTATTAATATTTTCAAACAAGAAAATTTGTATCTTACACCATCTTCAATTCTTGAATTAATTAAAAACTTGTAAACTGTACCAATCCTGTAACTACGACCAGTATAGTGTAATCTCTTTCTACTTTCTTTACTGTTTTTAATTTATTATTTAAATCTACTATTTAGTGTAATCTAAACTGCTGTAACCTGAACCCTCGTAATAAGCTTAACCCTATTCGGCCTGGGCTTTTTTTGAGTTTCTGAGCCTGGGGGGGGGGGGGGCACATTGTGCCCCCCCCCCCCTTCGTAACTTCAAGAACATTAAGGCTATGATAATGAAACCTAGAGGGTACATAGTACGTCCAAAACTGTCTCTTTTGCAGTCCGCATAATGGAACGATGACGTCATATGACGTAGTTATTAGGTAATTAGTTATGCGGCCGCCATCTTGGATCCGCCATCTTGGATTTCTGAATTTTTTCAAAACCTCTTAAAAACCGTCCAAATTCACCCAAAATTAATCAAAACCAATAAATAAACGCTAAATGAGGTAAAAATATAAACGTTATACCAATAAACATTGTTTTTCTTCATTCAAAGGTATAAATATGCAATTTTCAGAAAACATGGCTGTCAAAATCTTGTTGCCATGGAAACATCAAGTCACGTGATCAAAAAAATTGTCATATGAAATTGTTGCCAGATAAATTTTAGGAAAAGTCACAAAGTTTGATGGCGTTTGCATACATATTAAGGAAGTTATGGATGTTGAAAGTTAGCGCGGGCACTTTGTGCCCCCCCCAGGCCGAATAGGGTTAACTTAAATATACCTACCCGCCTCGACTAGTTTTTCAACTATTTGTGGGTAGGTACTATTTAAATCGTTAATATTTGTTATTTAATAAAGTGTTGTTGTTGTTGTTGTTAAATGACAACCTTAACTTCTAAGTACTTTGCTTAAGTTTTGCAAATTTCTCTCGTTTTAACTGGTTAGCTTTCAGTTGAGGTTAGGGGTAGCAGTTTATATTGTTAAATTTAGGACAAAGCAACCAGGGAAGCTAGGTGGTACAGTGGTACGCTAGGCTATGTAAGCCTAAGCCCAGCTGAGGTCACAGCTTCAATCCTGAGTGGGGATTTTAGATTTTCTTTTTTACACTTAAGAATTCATTGAAAGTAAAATTCTAAGTGTCGACATTACGTTATATAAGTATCAAAAAGGTGTCTGACGTCCATCTGGACGGTATGATTTACGCACAACCAACGATTTCTGGGGTGTTTTGGCAGCCTTGCCCAAGGTTCTTCTATGACCGGCCCGCCAGTTGGACAGCAGAGAAGGACCCAGGGACAAGGTTTATTTTAAATCAGTTTTCTAAAAAGAGAAACAGTCAAATCTGTTATGATATTCACCTCTCTAAGACAGACACCTAAGGTTAGTCTTTTGCAGTTCAGCCACTGAACACTTTAGAAAACGACACCTCTCTAATTGGGTAACTGGTTTGCATCCACACAGTGGCTGTCTTAGAAAGAATCAACTGTACAGTGTTCAATCCACTTTCTATCCAAAGACACCGCTCTCATCCGGAGACCTAAAGTTGTTCTCTGGTTACCACATTAAAAATTTCAGCCACTCATTTTAATGTAACAGAACACCCTCTAAGACGTGCCCATCGATGAGAGCTGATTATGATTTTGAGTCTGCATGAAGTCCTACAGTCGAACCTCTCTACAACAGCTACCTTCGGACAGACCTTTCTGGCCGTTGAAGAGAGGTGGCTGTTATGGGGAGTTGGCCTTCATTGGAGGCTCCATTGTATTGTGTGACCATTTAAATGAAAGCTATTGAGCGGTACTTTTCTGTGGTGCTGTTTATTATGCTGTACTAGGTGGTTCTAACTTTTGAGTCTGTGGATGAAATCCTAAAGTGTGACCATTCAAAAGATAGCCATTGAGCAGTACTTTCCAGTGGTGCTGTTTATTATGCTGCACAGGATGGTTTTAACTTTTGAGTCTGTGGATGAAATCCTAAAGTGTGACCATTCAATTGTATTTATTGAGCAGTACTTTCCTGTGGTACTGTTTATTATGCTGCACAAGATGGTTCTAACTTTTGAGTCTGTAGATGAAATACTAAAGTGTGACCATTCAAATGAAAGCCTATAGCCCATAGAGCCTATATTAAAATCACGACCTAAATTAAATTCGCCACTCCTCAATCCACGACATGTACAACCCAATTACAAAACGGACTCACGACTTGATGGAAACATGCAATTCTATACTTTTTATTTACATCATCTTCGCTTCATTTGTCACCGATAAATGCTGCTCCATTTCCCACTGATGTAAAGAATGTGGCCTGATCTTGCATCATGATCAATGTAGTGAGAAGAAAAATAGCCAAATCACAAATTGAGAAAGCAGTTGGTTTACAAACAAGGATACAAAACAGTCGGATAACAACACCAGAAAATATGGACTTTCCTGATTGCGTTGGCGGTGTTAATAACACATCTTTGCCATTGAACAAGTTAACGTTTTCTTCTTGATGTATTTCCTAAATTTGCTAATCTTGAACAGCTCAGAAACGGATTTCTCAAGCAGCAGGCTCAAAACACATAAATCCACGGAGATTGCTGCCATCTTTGTTGCTGACTGAATGGACCAATCAGAGATCTGCCTTCCCGATTCGGGCAGGCAAGTCTCTGGTTGGTCGAAAAATACATTAGAGCAGACCTGTGATCCAGCCATGGTGTGCGCGAAGGAACGCGGGCGCACAAAACGGCTAGTAATCGAGCCTACCATTAAGGTGGCTCCAAGTATTTTTGGGGGGGTCACACTTCCCTTTTTGAATGCGCTTATACATAATCTTACTTTAGCTCAATGAATTTGAATTTGATAGGTGTCAGGCTTGGATGAAAATTTTGGATGATGCTCTTTTTATGCTAATCAGCGTTTCCATAGCAACGGTAAACAAATATGGCGAAAAATAGTTTTCCCAAAACATCTTTCGATTTTGGAGCTACCCGCGACAAGCGAAAAAATGCGCTATAATCTACACAGTGTAGCACACTAAATGAAAAATTTTCAAACAAATTAATCTGTTCGATTTTGAATAATTCGCTAAAACATTTTTAACACGTGTTTTTTCATGTTTGAAACATAAGTGGTCAACACATTCCATAGGTCTCACAAATTATCATTAAATTTCCACAGAAAGTTTCCTCAGACTAAAATTATTACTCCCTGCAAATAGCTCTGTCTAAATCCTCGGCAATAAAAAGATCGAGCTTTTCATTCAAATGCAGTTTAAATGAAGGGCGCTTATTGAAGATGGGCGCTTATCGTAGAGCGGGCGCTTATTTAACAGGGGCGCTTATTGGAGAGCGGGCGCTTATTGAAGGGGAGCGCTTATTGGAGAGTGGGCGCTTATTGAAGAAGGGCGCTTATTAGATAGCGGGCACTTATTAGAGAGTGGGCGCTTATTGAAGAGGGTCGCTTATTGGAGAGCGTGCGCTTATTGTAGAGTGGGCACTTATTGGAGAGGGGCGCTTATTGGAGAGCAGGCGCTTATTGAAGAGGGGTGCTTATTGGAGAGTGGGCGCTTATTGGAGAGGGGCACTTATTGAGGAAGGGCGCTTATTGGAGAGCTGGCGCTTATTGAAGAGGAACGCTTATTGGAGAGCTGGCGCTTATTGGAGAGGGGCGCTTATTGGAGAGTGGGCGCTTATTGAAGAGGAACGCTTATTGGAGAGCTGGCGCTTATTGGAGAGCAGACGCTTATTGGAGAGCGGGCGCTTATTTGGGAGAGGACGCTTATTTCTTCTTCTACAAAAACATGCGAGAGTGAAAAAGCACTTCAATGAACAATAACAAAAAATGTACAATTCGCATGGTCAGAACAACAGTAACAATGGTTCACATATTCAAAATCTTATTCGGTGTTTTACCACAACGTCTTTAAACAGATTTTAAGTTTGAAGTATTTGTGCTCTCATGTGGAAATAAGTGTCCAGACAATATTTGTAATCGCTACAAATAACAAACAATCAAGGGGGAGGGGGAAGAAACCTTATTAGAAGGAGGGCGCTAAATCGAATCATTGCTGTAAATCGAGAAATGCTTTGTCGTCTCTAAGACAAAATATCTCTGGACATTTTAAGTTCATTTGCGATTACCTTTTAATTTAGCAAAACTTAACTTAATTTTCTCTGATGATTAACTCGCAAAAGAGCAATTGTGCTTTCGTAACAGTGTTGCCTTTATTTTGTGTTCCAGTTGGTTGGAACTATCTTCGCCTTCTGATTGGATAATCGGCACGAAAGAATGCTAATTAACTAAAAGTGGTCACACATCTGGATGCCGCGCAGTAATAGCCCACTTCCGAGTTGCTCGTAGCCTCCTCTTCAAACCGAGGCCAAGTGCAAAACCATTCAAATGGATATAAGTTTTATTAACAACTGCATCGCTAAATGGAGGATGGGTGCCTGGGGTGTCCAGGGGCTTCCACTGGAAGCCAGCCAGCCCCTAGACCAAATACCGCTCCCATGACTGGCAATCCCCGCAACCCAGCCATGAGCCCCCACGCAAAGCCGAAGGACCTCCGGACTGAACATTCAGGCTGGAGGCATGGGGCTCATGGCTGGGGGATAACTGTCATGATCTCTCCAGTGACTGGCTGGCGATGTCCCCAAAGAAAAGCAGCAATGGTCACTGGGAATAACTCCTTGTATGCTATCGAAAGTGGCATCTGGTCTGTAGACCAGGAACCCGAAAACCACTCTCGCCCACAAATAGCCCCATATCCAAGAGCTCCTGCTGCATCGGATGAAACAAGCAAATCTGGTAAGGGGGCCCACTAAGGGTTAAGGAAAAAGCTGAAACCATTCCACGAGCGAAAGAACTCCCTCCACCAAGTGAGGTCGAGGTGAAAGTCCTGATTAAGGCGAATGAAGTGGTCATCCCGCCGAAATGCAGCCAGCAAGTTGATCATCCGACGGAGAAAAGTCAGACCTTGGGGGGCGAATTTGCAGGCATGTTGCAAATTCCAAATAAGAGACTCCAGTTCCTTGCATTTGCAATGGCGTTTGAGCGACCATTCCTCCAGTAATGCAACAATACAATCAAATTTCTCCTGTGGCAGTCCCGGAGTCCCGGAGTCAAGTTCAATGCCAAGAATTGTCAAACGCGTGGCCGGACCCTCCCATTTTTCAGGGTAAAGGAGGATACCCCATTCCGCGAACAAATGGACACATGTGAAAAGGTGATGAAGACATTGCTGGGAATTAGGAAGGCCCAGAGTCAAGAAATCATCTAAATAATGATCCAGAAAATTAACTTGGTAATTGTACTTCAGGATCCACTTCACCAGATGGGCAATTGACGTAAATATGTAAGGAGCCGACCGCAAGCCAAATGGGAGAGCCATATCAATAAAGAACCGGTCGTGCCATTTCATTCCCAACAGGCGGCGATCGGCTGAGTGAATTGCCACATTGCGATAAGCGCTCTCTGCATGAAACTTAGCCATAAGAGTTCCACATCTGCGAGTCATGATTCCATTGATAATAGCGTCTACCTTCATATACTGAACTGACAAATCTTCTTTTGGGATGCCATCATTAACACTAGCTCTCCTGGGGCTGGAGAGATCCAGAATTAGCCGCCATTTTCCTGGCTGATGTTTTTTTGGGTATCACGCCAAAACGACTAACATGGAGATTGGGCAGAGGATGAGTTCTGAATGGGCCTGCGATCCGACCCTTGTCCAGTTCGTTCCTGAGTCGTCAATAACGGTTGGTTGAAGCAAGGCAGAAGGCATATTCCCCGAAGCCGCCCGTAAAGACAGTACACAAGAGACGCATATTGAACCCCACCCGGAAACCATGACACAAGCCAGCGGTGACAAAGTCCACTTTTGTCTGATCTGGGTAGTGAGACAATTCTGCAGCCAGTTTTTCGACATTGATGGGCGACACCACGGAAGACGGGCGCAGAGGACAAATCACTCGATCAAAAACAAAATTAGCAGCCTCAACAAAAGGTATGCTTGACTGAGGGTGGGATGCCCCACTTGTAGAACTGGGACTCTCCAAACTATTGGAGTATGAACTGGAACAAGAAACACTATTTACACTATTTACAAAACTGTGTACCGTGGACTGGGGACCCCAATTACTGCCGCCGGCGTTTGGAAATTGAAGGGGTGGGTGACCCGGAACGACGAGCAGATCCTGTGGCCTGGTAAGAGGCACGACAAACGGCGGTGTTCCCCTTTGTAGTTTTCGCATGCGTGACAAAAACGGCACCGCCCAAAGGGCCACCGGCAATCACCAGCATTCCAGGAATGGCAAAACTGTGTTGATTTGGGATGGCCTGCTGACTCAGAAGAGCTGGGCGAGGACTGGGTGGCAGATGAAGATGGCACTCGTGTGTAAAAGTTGTACAGGTCTGCGTTCATTCTCGACCAATCCCTCAAACCTTGCGCCGCTGCATCCTTGCGAAATACAGAATCGTAGTTCTGCCAGGCCCGACCTGGGAATATTTTGGCCGTTTGGATTATCAGCAACTTATAGTGGGCCGGATCTCTCCATCTGGACGGGTGAGTTGCGAACAGAACCATTGAGTAGATAGTAAAGGCCTCCCCCCACGTCAGAATATCGGTGATCTCCACGGAACGCTTTCTTAGGGCAGACACCACGAGTTTTCCTTCGAGGAAAGTCTGGCTTTCGTTCTCGTTGGCTTTGAGATTGTCCGGGAGATCTGCCAGCTCTACGAAGAGGCCCCCGATAATCTTGGTCGCCAATTTACACGGGATGGGCGAATAACCAGGGCCAATCACGAAGTCGCGACCCAAAACTGCCGTGGAGAAGAGCGGAGACGACGCGACCGACGAAACCACTCCACGGTTTGCACTTGGCGCGGCCCCAACACCATACGACAACGCAGGCGAGAAACAAGAAGCAGCATTCGCTACGGGATTAAAAATTGAGACAAAAGGCGGTACAGTAATACCTGAAGATGTCGCCGGAAGGATGAACGAGTTTCCTAAAACAGGCGCCGAGGAAGAAGCGTCGATGGCCGTCGAAACAGGGGCAGTGGCGCTCGTGCTCGGCGAACAAGGGGCGTGTTTTCTTTGCATCTCCGTCAACAAACTCGCCATTGAGTAGCTCACCGCCTTTGAAACAGTTTGAGCCAGATGTTGCCGACCATCAGCCGCGGTAGGCCGGATAAAGGCGGAGGATCTCGAGAGCTAGAAGTCGAGGAAGACGGTGGGTTGACGATCGGTGGGTCGACGGCCCGGTCGCCGGTCGGCGATTCCAACATACTGTTGTTGATTCTGCGCATCGGAAACCTTTTTTAACAAATGAAAAAATAGTCACACCACGCGACGAAGGACGCAGACGAACGAAGCTCCGACTCTGGCCCTTAATAAACGCAAAATAAGCCAACTAAAACGCCCCGAAGAACGCTGACGAAGACTACAACTGAGATGAGCTAAAAATACGTTACCATGTGCTTGCAATGATCCAACTGACCATGTGCCAACGCAAGAGCCACTGACCGCTAGATAGTGCTGGAACTGCTCTTTGTTGTTAACTTAGTTAAATTGCATTTAACTGCATTTTGCATGTGAAAGAAAATTCATTTTCATATGAATAGTTTTGGCCTCGTTTGAAAAGGAGGCTAGCTAAGAGCAACTCGGAAAAGGGCTATTATGATGTTATCCTAATTTGCACCCGGAAACGAAGCTTGGCGGCCTCTTTGTTTAATATTCTTATTGCGAAATTTTCAAACATACGGAGCAATTGTTCATTATTTGAGCTTTCAGAAAATGTATAGGCTGTTGGTGATTTCTCTTGAACCGAGTGCATAAAAATCACCAAAACAAAAGATCGTCAATACCAACTATACTGATACGTTAATCTTATTCTGAGTCATCCATATTTGTTTTCTTGTTATTTACAATGCGCAAAAAAAAAACATTAGTAGCCAATATCAATAACTTTATGAAACATAGTCGTACTTTTCCACTCTGCCTATTCAGAGCAAGTTATGATTATTACAAACCATCAGAGTTAAATCTAAAACCAATTATCAATTCCAAGCGTGACTATTACCCAACCCCCTCGGGCATTTCGGCAACCTCGTTCCCAGGACTTTTCCCTTTGACAGAGGGGCGGGCGCCCGCCCCTCTGTCGAAGGGAAAAGTCCTGGGAACGAGGTTGGCATTTCGGTCCCCATGGTGGGGAATTTGTCAGCAAAGGTCTCCCTGGGGTTGGAGCATTTGTTAAATTTTCCTCATTGGGGAATTGCACATTATTTACTTCTTTATAGTAAAATACCTACCTATTTAATTTGATATGATGATGATGAGTACATATGCATATCCCTATTAAACGAGAGATTTCATCTATTCAAAAAGTCTTATTAAGTATTATTATTATTATTATTATTATTATTATTATTATTATTATTATTATTATTATTATTATTATTATTATTATTGTACCTGCTCCTCGCCACCCCTCAAGATAGAGATAAAGCTCGTTTCAAAGCCATAGAATTTATAATGCGATGTACAGTATTATGTCATGTCAGCGTCATGTGGTATCAAAAGTTCGGATTTTTATTGTGAAGTTTAATGCTGTTTCAATCATTAATTGCGCTCCTTGGAGATGAGATTACCCTAACTTGTTTGCAACAAAATGTAATTTTGGTTTTGTCTCGTGGTTGGGGCATTTGCACATATTTCTAAGCCCCACCTTGGGGCTTTTGAACATACCGGAAGACCCCAACGTGGGGCATAATTAGAGAAAATGACAAATGCCCAACAAATGCCCGAGGGAGGATGGTCACGCTTGGAATGACTGAGCCATTACTTGAGAGTGTTGTTCCATGCTTGGCATTGGTAGTTAAAGTGCATATGAAGTAAAAATAGAATTTCCATGGTTTGATAGTGCTTTACTTATCTAAATTTGTGGGGTTTCATCGAAAAGATCCTTCCCAGTGTGAAATTATTCGGCTTGAAAGTTTTGAATTTTCCGCCAGAAAGTGTCTATCGAACGCGCGGCCAAACAAGGCTGTGACGTAGAAAATACTTCAACTCACGAGTATCATGGCGGCAAAGGAGAAATCTTCGACCTCAGCGACTTTCTGCCTGTCTGACAGAGACTCTGTAGAAGACATAACTTCATCACAGTCTGACATTCTTTTGAAGAAATGGAACAAAACACACTGTGAGCATACAAAAGAACGAATCTCAAGTATTTTCTACGTCATCAACGCCATGGATATCGACAACTCGATCCCAGTCTCCGGGACACTGATTTCTGCAAATTGTGCTACTTTTGACGGCGAAAAAGAGGCCTTAAATTTTTTTCTGACAAATTTCTTTCATCGTTTCGAAATAGACATACAAAGTTCCAGAAAGGTCAAAAGCGGAGCCGTATTTTTATTTACAAAAATGTAATTCAACTAGAGTAAGCTCTAATTGGAATCCTTCCCGTTTGATTTGCAAAACGCAATTAGGCTGTTTCATGCTGCCGGGACAAAATATAAACATCACATTTATTGCTTTCTTCATTTAATGATGCTTTTATTTCTGAAAAAGCCAGTCTCTAAAATAACTCTTGAGTATGCTGACAATATGCGCTACATTTGGTCTGAATCTGTAAGAGATGAAACATAGCCAAATGAATATAATCTTCTCATTGAAACAAATGTAAATTAAGTCAGGAGTGTCGGCTTATCGGCCGTCTAACAGTACTTTTATTTAACATTCATTAAACAGGAAGAGTACGAAAATTTATTTAACTTACCTCCATATTTAGAGGTTATAAGAAATTAATCCACTGTTTTCAGCTTAGTATGTTGTGTGCATATGGGATTGAGCCACCATCACGTTTGCATATGTGTAACTTTGAGCTGTTGAAAATTATTTGTGAAAAAAAAAGGTTTCACAACCTCGTTCCCAGGGTCTTTTTATAATTAATTATTTGTCACTTAATGCAACTCTTTAAAGCAAACGATTTTTTTCCAATTTCCGGTTATTTGAGTGTTTGAAAATTTACTAAAACAGTTATTCATCTCGGCCTCGCCGAATATGAGCTGATATATAACCAACTCGGCGCGGCGCCTCGTTGGTTATATATATCAGCTCATATTCGGCTCGTCCTCGTCGCTCGTAAACCGTATCAAATTACATTTTCGTAGATTGGGAAATCCGGATTTCGATTTTGAAATCCGGATTTCGGATTTCCCCAAAAAACGCAAAATCCAGAAACGGACTTTCCATTACCTAAATCCTTCTCCGCGATGGTTTTCCATGAACAATGGAAATTCGAAATCCGGATTAAGATTTTGAATTCCGGATTTCAATTTCCCAATAGAACGCACCCTTAGGTTCTATTGTTTATTGACTTCGCCAGACTTGGCATCATGTAGATGGCTACTCTTCAGATTTTTATCACCCAAAAAAAAAGAATGAAATAGAAAAAAAGGATGATCGCATCTTAATAGCACTTATTTCAACGATGATACTAGAACTTCCTTCACAGACTCAAACATTGCAACCAACCTCTACAGCATAAAAACAACAAAAACGCAATTTATGTTCAGCTCAGTAGCAATTTTTTTATGACTTCTTTGGAACTGTTATCACAGAGTTAACGGTTAAATAGAACCTTCTTGTGAAACATAGTAACTAGGACCACAGCAAGAAGCACCAAACAAAAAAGAAATTGAATAACTCCATTAATTTGAATAGTCTAGTCTACAAGCTCAATGGTAAGAGTTAGGTAAAAAGTTCAACTAACATATAATTACTTTCAATAAACAATTTCATTTGCAGCTTCCGCTCCTTCCGCTCCTGGGTCGACGTTGGAGTACGCGTATTACATTATTGCAGTGCTAGCTGCTATAATTGTTGCCATTTTTCTCTCATTTATCATCTGGTACATTCGCAAACGACGAATGGCAGGTATGAATAACCACCCCATCAGAAATGCATGTTTACCTTAATTCCAAAATAGATTTTTTTAAACATCGATGATTTCCCATACGTATCAAGATATATTCTTGATCGTTTTTGTCCGTGAAAGAGCAAAAACGATCAACCGTGAAACAATGGCAGTTTTAACAAGCGAGAGAAACAGTTGTTCAAAATTTCCGATGAATCTTCGGCGGGACCTTGCTAAGTGGCAAGTTCCCCCGTGGGGGAGGTTTTGATTTGTAACTGACACGACAAACCTAACAACAGTGAGGCATAAAAGTTCCTCTATCAACAACGCATTGGTTGCATTCTCAAGGTTTTAAACGAGCTTCGTTGTGAGTTATAAATCATTCAAATCTTGTAGCCGCGTAAATAATTGTTACGTAATGATGTGTTGCTTTGTTGGCATCATGCAAACAAGGTTGTCAAAAGAAATTCTGCTGGTGTAAAAATTCGTCACAGAGTTCATTAATTCATTCAGTTATTCATTAACTATCAGATGACTGATTATAAACTACCTCTACCATAAGCAAGATCTATTCCAACGTCCCCTCTTCTATAATTTTCTTTTGAAAGAGTTCATTTGGACTCCCCAGAATATAGGGCTGATGCCCAGTCCTCCATTATACCCTCCCACCGGCCTCCCACCAGTGTTCATGCCGAGCCACAAAATGAAACTTTGCTGTTGTAACTAAATGTATGTCCATGTTAGTACAATGCCAAGTCTAAGTGCACCTGATCAGGAAGTGATCTCTTTTCTTTTTTCATATCTTGTTTCAAACGCCTTTTCATTGGGAGCACAGCCAGGGCAAAGTAAGTCGATAAATTTTCTTGTTAACTCTTAAAATATTAAGTATACAGTGGTGTAACTGGTACTTCTCAGAACTATGCAGGCTAAACAGCTAGACGCCTCCAAAGACGTTCTTTAGGCTGGTTTCACACTTCGTGCACCTAAACATCTCTAAATATTGGCAAGTTCCCTTACAGATTATTACAGCGGTACCAACAACACACGACCCACCGCCTTCAAAAGAGGCGGATAAAGTTGAGTTTAAGTGAACGTCAATCAAAGAAAAGAAGATAAAATGACGGAAAAGCACGACGTTTGGTGTTCTCTACTTTTATATGAACAGGCTTACAGTCAAACCGGATGTTCTTTTGATGGCAACTTTGCAAACTTCCGCCGCAACATTGGTATTTTGATTGACAGTTTGCCTCGAGCAAGTTGGAAGTTGTGCGAGCAAGTTGCAACTTTCGCGAGCAAATTCCTATTTCAATCTTGCTGTCAGTTGCCGGATTTCTGAATTGAAAGGACTTGGTTTGGTTACCTTGCAGTATTCCACAAACTCTATGATGTCAGGAGTAGAAACTGTTCGTTCCTCTCAGCCGGGTTTACCGGGAAAATACGTCTCGTGTTGTAAAAATCTGTTTACAATATTGGATACAGTTTGCCTTGATATCCAACAATGCGTGCGATTTGTTCTTGTTTTACACCAAACGACCATTATTCTCTCTCTTTTCTTAACCGAGGTGCTATTATTGCGATGTACGTGAGCCGTAACTGAAGAAGGACGTGTTTTCACAAAATTCGCAATTTGCAACTTGACAACTAGTTTGAAATAGCAACTTGCTCGCGAAGGTTGCAACTTGCTCGCGTATTAAACTTCCAACTTGCTCGAGGCACACTGTCAATCAAAATACCAATGTTGCGGCGGAAGTTTGCAAAGTTGTCGTCAAAAGAACATCCGGTTTGACTGTAATGAACTACTAAGGCTTCTTCACACTGCAAACACAAGTTGCAAACGCTTCCATTTTCTTCTTGACCAGTGTTGTTCTTGAATTTGTGTATGACAATGGGCGCTTTCAATTCAACCAAAACTTCCGGAAATTCCGGGTTGGGAAGTGAATGGAACGTAAATTTCCCGGAATAAAATTCCGGAATTTTAGGACAACCTCGCAAGGTTGTCCTAAAACTCCGGAAGAAAATACCGTGCCATTCGACTATTCCTGCTCGGCCCAGTTTCTCCGAGCCGGAATCAAGATGGCGTCTCAATATCAGTGCACAGCGTGTTCGTTTTTCACTGAAAGCTTACAGCTCTTACTCGAGCTTGATTGCTCACGTAACATAGCTAGTACAACAGCAGAAATGGCTACAGCTAGGACTGGTAAGTAGCACAGAAATGCTTATAAGCTTATGTATTAAACGAGTGTAATAAGTCACGAGCACAAGCCGCGTCACCGACTCGATTTTTAAAAATTCCTTCGCATGTCAACAGCTAGCTGCGCTGAAAAGGATGATATCATCGTTCTCGCTTAAAATATCGTTCGTTTTAACTTCAGAGTTGTCGAACAACTCCAAAAACAGTAAAAGAGGCAACGAGTCCGCCATTTGTTTTGACTGTTTTGCTTTGGTTTATTTTGTATTTTCGCGCGAAACTTGAAACGTGATGGTCTGGAACAACCAACCGGAAAATACTGTTCCATTCGCCACACGGAATACCCGGAATTTCAAACCGGAATTTTTGGTCGAATGGAAAGCGTCCAATAGTTCACAGGTTTGTCTAAAACAAACAATCGCACACAAAAAGTCCTGCTTTTTCAATGAAAAATTGTTCTGCAACAAAACGAAAATTCTCAGAATTGTATCCGCTTCCGATGTAACAGCCGATGTCAGAGAAAACCGGGCAAATTTTTAAAAATCGTTAACGGAACAGGTTCAGCAGATTTACTTCGTACGAAGGTTTCAACTATGTTTCAACTAGAACACAAAACTATAACAATTAAAGCTATCAGACTGAAAAATTACGGTCTCAATCATCCTCCTTTCAAATGTTCCGTATAAAAAAAACCAGCAGCAGTGTTTTAGTTGAGTTTGTGGTATATAATCCCTGTGCTGTTTTAATAGAATTCAAACAATGTGTCACCAATATCGTTAAAGTTTACACAGCTTCCAACTTTCCTTTGAGCGTTATTTATATAATTTATGACGTATTTTATGAGAACCCTATAGGACACCCTACATGAAGCGAACACAAGAGCATTCCCCAAGAGTGTTCTTATATATAACGATCAAGGTAACGATATAAAAAGTCATGGATGTATTGTTTTGACGTTCACCTCTGCTTTACCACGGGACAAATATCAAATGATTACATTTCTGTATCCACGCGAGCTTTTCCCAATGAGATGCACGTGATTAATATTATTAACCTCGTTTGATAGGCTAATAGCCTTGTGAATTGTTAATGTTTTTGAAACAATTGTGATTATTCGCGGTCTCTTAACACCTAAAACACCTCAGGGAGGCAGTCATACAACGGAAAGGGCAAGCGATTGAAGGACAAACTCAAATTTTCTTTAAAGGCCTTTGAGATAGACCAACCACTTCCTGGGCGCTTACAGCCCTAGACCATACCTTCTGGCGCATTGCCACTGTCTCGCTGGGGAGAGTTGTGTAGTCGAGGCAAAGGGAAAGCACGTCCAGCGCAAAGAAAGATGAGCAAGTACCTCTACTTCTGCATTTCCGGTACACTTATCCAACCGATGGAAGACACTTCTTCGCCCGTTTTGAGCTCACTACCTTTTTCCTCCACATAGATATCCGCAAAGAGATGTTAGTGGTCCTCACTACCAACAATGGACAACAACAACAACAACAAAGCTTTATTGTACCCAGAGATGTTTAAATAAATAAATTACAAGGATTAATTAAATATAAATATCATAATTAAAGGGTACCAGCACGCTAAAATAACTAAAAAGTTAAAAATGTCAGGGTGCCGGATTAAATAAAGTAAATTAAATGTTTGCAGCGGAGGTACAATATGGAGAGCACATAATTATCGTCATGATCATTACCATCGTCATAATCATAATCAACGTTGGCTTTTCACCAGAAACAGGCGCTCTTAATACCACTCTTTTGGGTTACTATTCGTCGAACGAGTAACTTATGTAATGGAGCACAGAAAAAGTTTTGTCCACTGGTAGCTTTTGGCCCTATCTCAAACTCATTTTCGTCTCAAGACCTGTTTACAGTCTGCGAATTGCCATCCCGATCTCTTTATCGTCAATATAACGAGATTGAAAATCGGCAAAATTAAGAAAAATCGTGGAACAGATATCCTTAATGGGGCCAATTCTAATTGTCATGACTCGATCGACCGTAACCCTTTTGCCAATATACATTGCAAAATGTACCTTACGAATCCCTTGGAACAGAAAATCGTCGCGTATTAATCAACTGTGTTCAGACAGGTGAACGCCAACGGACCACTGGTGGTTTAATTAGAATTAATATAAAGTTAACAAAAAAAAACTGAAGTTGTTACTGAGTTGAGACGCCCGCAAGTGAAATGAAAACAAAGCTATTAGTTTTTACACGATATAAAATATGTAACTTAGTCTGTTGTTGTTGACAGCTGCTTGCTTTAGCGCTTCAGTGTTCTTTACAACGTATGTTTTTACTGAAAATGACCCTTTGATGTATATTTTGACGAGGGAACAGTTACATCTGGGCATTTAGATGTATCCGTGTCCATTTCATATGCATCTAACAGCAAACATAATTTTTAACTATTGCCATAGGCTCTCAATTCTAACAATTAATTCTTTAAGTGACTTTTACAGTGTTCCTTCTAATCCTGATCAAGAACAAGGGATTGAGATGGAGGTCTTGAATCAAGAAGACGTGGATCAATGGGAAATCAATCCAAGCCGTATAAAACTTCAAAACGTCATTGGCTTAGGGTCATTCGGAGCAGTTTGGAAAGCAAATTTCAATGCACTAGATGGAAGACCAAGAAGAATGCTTATTGCCGCGAAATGCTTCACACGTGAGCTAAATCTATTGAATTCATTTTAATATAACAAGCAGCTGTACACAGCTTGAACTCGTGGCGTCTTTAACCCATTGCCATATTGATTATTATTTCCGAGTGTTTTGAGTGCTTCTACGAAAAGACATAAAATTATGCTTAAATAATATAACTACATATCTACCATATATCCACTACATCCAGTAGCCTACACTTGAAACCTCGATCGTTAAACAACAACAACAACAATTTATTCCGGTATTCTCATATAAATAAAAAAAAAATGAAAAAAAAACATGAAAATATATATAAACAAATGGCAAGTTGTATAAAACACATTATTATATCTCAGTTAGTACGCGCGCTATGATTGGTCAATTTTCCGATCCGTATTTTACAGTACGGCCCTCAAAATGTCGGCCTAGCCTGAGAGTACGTCAACGTACTGAGAATACGTCAACCTATGGACAACATGGTTTTGAAATTAAATTTACTGAAACTTTATTTTAAAGCGATGTTTCTTTTGTGTTACAAAATTTCAGCCAATCGTGAGACTCCAAAACAATGGCCAAGAAAGACTTCTAATTTTCCGTGCTCCCCGCATAGAATTTTTGTTGCATTAAAAATCACAATAGTTTTCACTAAAAGGGAATCAATTAGTAAACTAGAGATTAATAAATGCGCTACCTGATGAAGTTATGGTCGATTTTCATGTTTTAGCCAATGAGGTGGACGGTTTCAACAATAGCGCAATTCACACCTTCCTGCATTACGTTCTAATTCGCTGCGCTCAAACGAACGTAAATCATTTTACCCTTCAATTCCTGTAATACTAATCACCAGACACAAAGTATGGTAGGATACGCAAGCGAATCCAGCACAGTTTTATTACATCATACATGAAGTTACAGAAGGGAATGCATCTAAATAGGCTAATTACTATATCTTACAATTCTTCGTATACCTTAACTAATCTAACGGAAAAAGTAAATATGTGTCCCGCAATATTACAATCCCGAATACTTAGTTACTTGTAACCTACTCTTAAGGCTTCCTTCGACATCCATGTCCCTAGCGGAATCGGACTTCCATCTCGGCCATGTATTATGAGTAGCCTTTCTGGGATCGAATTGCTACATTTCAACTCCACACATCATACGCTCCAATAGATTGATTTTTGCTGCATTTCGGCCCGACACCAATAATGTGAGTACAACAATACAATTTAACGGTACGTGTACTCAAAATCCATAAAATGAAAATAATACAATGCTAATGACGAACCAGAGCTGAGCAACCACTTACATACAAAGAAATTGCGGTTAAACGGAGGCCAGAAAAAACCTGTCACCCAAAAAACCCCTTTTGGGGAAAAATATGCGGCAGGAAATCTGGGTAGGATCCATGGCTCAAACTCTGTAGCCCATCCTACGAGGCCCTATATAAGTATTACACAATAAGTACAAAATGCGCCGAAGTTCTTACACAGTAAGAAAAATAAATAAATAAATACTGAAGCTGAATGTTGCAGGCCTAGAATGACTAACCACGTACGATACTTCGCTTATAACGAAGTTATGCTACCCACAATGCACTACAACAATAATGCCCGGCCCCTGCTGTTCCCGTGCCGTAGAAATATCAAATTCTGTCTAACTCGTTGACTACGTTGCTCAAACGCCAGAAATTACATTATACACACCGCGGATGTAAAACCGCCAGATCCTTGGCTATGAAGGCCATAATTGTTGTGGGTTATAACCTAGCTGACTTAAGGCATCTCTGAGAACTTCCCTGCATCTAGTGTAAGAGAACTAACCACTACTAGGGTATAACTAGAGTTACTACGGTGAAACACGAGAGGTCTTAATAACGGGAGAGTACTACTATCGCCAATACCGGCTACATTCAAATACCTTCTTAAACACTCACAGGGCAGCATTTAGAACCAGATGCACTAACAAAGACGTAGTTCCCTTCCCTATATATTTCCGTCTTATTTTACACCAGCTCATAAATGTTTTAATAACACGCATATAAGATGTGGCTGTACTATCTGCTCTGGACTTCAACATCGCCTCCAACACCTGATTAACACTCAGTGAAGCAAAATTGCGAAAACACTTCCATCCTTTGCTTGAAGAAAACGTCTGAAAAAGCAAGAGCACAACATACGAACGAAAACGAACAAACGAACTAGAAACAACACACGAACACCCCGCCCCGAAATCATGAGCGCACAAAACTGCCAACAAGTTAAGTGCCGCCTCTCCGAAAAGGTCACTGCTACATAAATCGATAAGGCATTGTTTCAGGCCAGTGCCACATAAAGCAATGAATCCCTATTCGGCCAGTGCCACACAAATCAATGGATCATAGTCTAGGCCCCTGCCGCATATATTGAGAAATCATTATCTTGGCCCGTGCCCGTGCAATATATAAATTTCACTAATAAATTACGCTGTAAACTCCAATCCATATTCGGCCAGTGTCACACAAATCAATAGATCGTAGTCTGGGCCCCTGCTGCATATATTGAGAAATCATTATCTAGGCCTGTGCCCGTGCAATATATAAATTTCACTAATAAATTACGCAGTAAACTCCAATCCATATTCGGCCAATGCCGCACAGATCAATAGATCGTAGTCTGGGCCCGTGCCGCATATATTGAGAAATCATTATCTAGGCCCGTGCCCAGTGCCATATATAAAATTCCGCTCATAATAAATTACGCGGTAAACTCCAATCCATATTCGGCCAGTGCCGCACAAATCAATAGATCGTAGTCTGCGCCCGTGCCGCATATATTGAGCAATCATTATCTAGGCCCGTGCCCGTACAACATATAAATTCTACTAATAAATTACGCAGTAAATTCCATTATTAGGGCGACAATATCTCCTGTGAATTGATCTGACCTTAAAAGCAAATAAGAGTTTCTCCCGCGCGTTAAAACCTCCTTCCCGATATGAATACCGTGGGTCACGAGATAACTATTATATTTATATGCAAAATTAATGGGAAGTAATGAGCCGAAGACCAACGAGTACAACAAGTGTACCAACAGCATACTGACATTCCATATAATAATGTAATACCCGCGGAATAATACCAACAGGGGGAAACACCCGACAATTCTCACCGCGGAGATGCTGAGCGAAAAGATCGACATCCGCACTGTATGGGTTTCATCACCGTGAAAAGAACTTAGGGAGTTTGTGATTGTGATAATTGGTAAGAGAATTGACACTATAGGGCCCCCACCGATGCTCAAGAGGTAGAAAAAACTCATGTAATTGCCAATCATCGATATCAATTAGCCGACTAATATAACCCAACTTGCTGATTAACAGTAGGAGGGAACCCTGGGACCTCCAAATAGATATACGATCGAATGCAAATGTTAAAAATACTCCGGGTCATCTTGCGAAACTCCAATGTCGTGCTGCCCCCTTCAACGATTTTATCAGCCGCTTGGCTGTCAGTAAACTGCTTAACATGCGATCCTTGGAGCACTCAAGGCAAAAGATTGCAATGAAAATTCAATAACGAACAACTCCCTCCACGCGGCACTTGAAAACGCTCGTTCTGCGTCCACGTTTTATGACACACAAATTCATTGTTTGGGTCAACAAATGCACCACCCTCAGTAGCACTGGCATCTGAATATACAAAATAAATAGAATCTTTACTTTCAAGCAATATCTGCTATTGATATTAACCAGCTTCTCCTTCCAAAAATATAATTCCTCTTTGCAGTAAGCATCAAGGCAGAAATATGGAATCCCACTTATCTCGACAAAAATAGACATGATGCAATGACTGGTCATTATCCTACCAAAGTTGCCCACTGCTGATGCCGTAGAAATAATTTGATCGATGAAGGAAGCTAACTCTCTAAACTTTAAATCAGTGAGAATTACACGTTCTATAATTGAGAATTACTAATTATTAATTAATCAGTGAGAATTACACGGTCGTTATTGACTATGGTATCAATAATCTTTGTAATTCTTCTACCTACAATTTAAAGTACCCAATACGGAATTCAAGGTTATGCCTAACCAGTCCAATATTTGAATGGGGACCCATACCGGTTTCTCGTCATAAATTACAAAACCCGCATTACATAAATCCTGCTTTACAGCCAGGGCCTTAACGCGGCAACCTTCAGTATACTGGACTGTCGCCAACCGTCGTCCAAGAAAATGGCTATGTAGATCCCCTGTATACTCCAGTGTTTCTCTAAAGGTTTAAAACCTTTGTAAATATATGAGGAGCTGTTGAACGCCCAAACGGAAGAACAGTAAAATATAATTTATATTATAGGACTCAGGATCTCGCCAGGAAAATCCCAGGTAGGGTTGGTGTTCTTGTGAGATATCGATATGACGATAGCCGTTTTTTAAATCGAAAGAGAACATGCACGAACCTTGGTAAATTAAGCGATAGCGACTTCCCAATCTTCATATTTTACCCTGTGTTTACTTAACGACCTATTAACGTGGCATTAATTCAGAATTAGCCTCTTTCGCCCCATGGCTGTATAGATACTGACAAGGGATAAACAACTAAAGGTTGCTGATCTACCTGCGAATTTGACCAGAATTATCTAGCTCAATGACGGCTTGATTCACAAATTCAGCATGCAGTAGCGCGGAACTATGTTTTTAGTTTTTCAGACAATGGGAATCTAGTAAACGGTAATTTATAGCCCTTGCCAATGGTTGTCAAAATAAAAATCGGAGCGCCAATAGATTCTCCAAAACCCTAGATTTTTCTTTAGACTACCCTTAACACCTCAAACCTGTCCGCTTCCGAATTCATATTTCTTCATCACATCCTCTACCTGTGCCAAGTCCTCTTCGCCGTTTTGATTGAAAATGAGATGATTCGCTTTCAACCGGCTTGTTATATTAGCGTCCAGGGTATGTAATGCAGCTAAGGGACCGGTAACCTCCTTGCCAAGACACGAGTTTGCAGTCCTTAGCCCAAAGCCCAAGTCTTCCGCATTTGTAGCAACGGAAGTTGCCGCCAGTAGCGTCTCTTCGGCCTACAAAATAAAGCGAAACATAAACCCGGGGGGGGGGGGGGGGGGGGGGGGGGGTAAAGAGATGTGTAAACTGTGTGGAACCGCAAGCGTGAATGAAATTCATGAATAGGCCAAGGTCTATAAGTACTAGAAAGCTGACCAATAGGACGTGTGTAATACACAATAGAGGGTGCGGCAGGTGATAAAGCTAAACAAGTAGCATAAATTACTTGGAATACCAGCGGAAAATACATTTACGTTCTAATTCGCTGCGCTCAAACGAACGTAAATCATTTTACCCTTCAATTCCTGTAATACTAATCACCAGACACAAAGTATGGTAGGATACGCAAGCGAATCCAGCACATATGAATTCACAAAGTAAAATGAAAGGCGCTTTTTCTTACCACGAGAAAGCTGATTATCAGAGCGCGTAGAAAATATCGCTTTCTTTCCGCGGTCGCTCGCACGTTGATCTCTCTGTTGCCTTTTACGACTCGCCGCTTCTCTGGCCTTCTTAAGACGCTTTTCATCTTCCGAGCCGGATGGCAGTTCGTTTGACTCGTACTCCGCTACCACTTGCCAACCGTCCTTACTTTTAACTGCGACCTTTATCAGCTTCTGCCGTTTGTAGATACGCTGCCTGGCTTCTTGGGAAAGAGTCTTTATACAAGCCAAATTAAGCTCCCCGCGTTCGCTCTCGATTTGAATACTTTCAAGGATGAAGTCTAATTCAGTGTTCAGCTAGAACGCCCTTGTACTTCAACTGCACTATTTCTTTATCCATCCTACTCTTTTGAACGATCTGCTTCTCTTTATCTTCCAATTTCTGCTCGAGATAGCCTTTGAACGTGGAAAATACTTGATCAACATTTCGCGAGTTGCCTCCGCGTTCGTCGCTCGTTTGGCCTGTTTCTGCCGGAACGGAAGATCCTTCAGATTGCCTCTGATCGCTAGGCATTAGTCCGAAGATGAGGTAAAGAGATGTGTAAACTGTGTGGAACCGCAAGCGTGAATGAAATTCATGAATAGGCCAAGGTCTATAAGTACTAGAAAGCTGACCAATAGGACGTGTGTAATACACAATAGAGGGTGCAGCAGGTGATAAAGCTAAACAAGTAGCATAAATTACTTGGAATACCAGCGGAAAATACATTTCCGTGGATTTGGGTTGCCTACTTCTTACACGGATTGTTACTTAATTCAGCATTGACAAAAGAGTACCTTTCTTCTTAACCCTATTCAGACTGTGGGGGGGGGGGGAGGCGGGGCTTTTCGAACCCCCCCCCCCCCCCCCCTCCAGTAGAATTGTGATAACTCTTACACCGAAATAGCTATGAGGCTGAAATTTTCTGACTTTTCCTAGAATTTATCTAGGGACATTTTGGTCTCCATAACATGTCAGTGTGATTAACCATGTTGCCATGGCAACCGGTTTTTGACACGTAGGTTTTCAAAATATTAAAATATGGTGAATTTTTTTATTTTAAGATCTTGTTCTTTGACTTATAGTGCATTTTCTTGTTAGAATAGTTTTTTCTTGGGACTAGTTCTTGAAAGACAGCAAAAATTTTTAACATCAAATATTTGGGGGGGAGGGGTAGGTAAATTTTTGCTCTCTTTTACTTATAGACAAACATTTTGTACTATTTATTAAATAACGCTTCTAAGTTCATTGTTTGGATAATAGACATTAGTTCGATACGTGTTTTATACATTCTGATCCTTTTCTCTTTTACATATTTTTTTGAAATTTTAATTTAAACAAAAAAAAAAAAAGAAAATCCAAGATGGCGGATCCAAGATGGCGGACAATAATTTCAAAATTATAGTTTTATCGCTTTTTATTGCTTTTTCTCGCTTTACAAGTGTGTCCTTGTTTGTACTTATTATGTTTTAATATTAAAGAGATGATTTTATAGTTATATTTGATATTTTAAGTATCTGGATGGAAAAATATCAAAATAACGTCGGAAAAACAAAAATGACGTAATTGTGACGTCATAATTGGGTGTGGTAGGTCAAAACTGTGTGTGAGGTTTCCTTGTATGGAGGTGAACATTGTGTGAAAATTTCATGGTCCTAGCCCTACTGGTTCCAGAGATATAGAGGTGGGTCCGCAGAACCCCCCCCCCCCCCCCCTCCCAGTCACAGATTGCCTAAAAAGTGTCAAATTACTCACATCAGTGATACTTGAAAAGTACTTCAAATTTTGGTTGGCTATTGAAATAAAAGGTATTGTTAGACAGGAGAAAATCTGCGTGGACCATATGTTGATGTGGGCAATTTGGGTACGGGATGAATAGTGTGAGAAGCTACAATGAGGTGTGTATGTACAATTGATCAAAAGAACTGGCACACCAGATTTAGTGCCCGGCTGAAAAAGCAGCGGTAGTCTTTTCTGTTATTATTCGACTCAGCAAATTTCCACCGGTTTTCCGTGGTGTGGACTCTTATTTACCACGATTTACGTCATCACATGGTCAAAATGTTGTGGACCATGTGATGACGTAAATAGTGGTAAATAAGAGTCCACACCACGGAAAACCGGTGGAAATCTGTTGTTTACCACAATGTTTAAAAAAAATACGGGAAAACATCGAAGTTTCGTTACAAAACGTGACTGCTAAGAAAGAGCAAGCGTTGTCTATAACTTCCTCGCAATCTGATTGGTTTATTTTTTTCAAGCGCGCGCTTTTATAGGCATTGCGTGATGTTAGCGTCAGCACCGTTGTCTGCACTCTCATTTACCACCTGCATTGACCAATCAGATTGCGAGATTACCGGCAATTGCGGTATGACACGTATGACACCTTCGTGAGAGACTCGCAAATTCGTTGCCAGGGTCCCCTCTCTTCGGAGTTTACAAGATTCACTGGGAGATCGACGATGAAAACTTGCTTGTTTGATGTTTTAAATGAAAATTGCATAGTATTTTCCCGATATGTCTCAAATCATAGATTTGATGTTAGTACTCACGACGACAACGGCAGCAGGAACGGTATAAAACAATAGGGCCATTTATACGGGAGAAAATAAGACGCGTCTTATCTAAGACGCGACTTAAATAAGATGCGAAGTGTGCCATTTATACGTTTGCGTCCATCATAAGACGCGAAGATCACGTATAAATGGTTCTCGTCTTTTTTTTGATACGGCGCACTTGTTGTTCACGTCTTATTTAGGACGCGAAAGCATTTATACGAGGACGTTCACGTCTTATTTAAGACGCGGACAAAATAAGAACAGCTGAAAACCCTGTTCTAAGATAAGACGCGTCTTATTTAAGTCGCGTCTAAAATAAGACACGAATGCTTATTTTGTACTGTTTATACGATCGGTTCGCGTCTTAGATAAGACGCATCTTGTTTTCTGTCGTATAAATGGCCCTAATAGGTTTAATGAGCGAAAACAATACCTCTGCACATGCGTTTTACATAGGTTTTGAGTCTCTGACGTCAATTCCGCTGGCTATCTTATGTAACTTTCAGGAACATGCAAATTTAAGCGAAAAGTGCGGACGAAAAAAGCCGTTTTCCCGTGACCGGATTAAAAAACGGTTTGGACAGGTTACTAAAAACATTATTTCCTTGCGACAAATGCAAAAGAAATGAAATTTAAAAATTTCATTGAGTTGGCACTTTAAAGCTGTTTTTGTCTGTTACTGCGCCTTTCAATAACATGCGGAATTTGAAATTCAAATCTCCACCAACGGTTGCGTTATTCCCTGCCGTCAATCATAATTAATACGAAAGCCAACGGACCATGTAAAAAAGAAACAAACAAAATGGATCGAAATCTACCAGTCATAATGCACGGACGTGACCTTTTGAAATCATTGAAGTGAAGATCTGTTTCCTGAGAGGTAAGCCAAGATGATTGACGGCAGTGTAAAACGCAACCTTTGGTGGAAATTTGAATTTCAAATTTCGCATGTTATTGAAAGGCGCAGTAAAACAGTTTTTTACATCGAGTTGTTGTATGCGCACTCTAATCACGCAATCATGAATTTTGGAGAAACGTTTAGTTAAAACTACGTAAATTTTCGTTATTTACCTAGTATTTTGTCGGCGATTTTAACTTTGTGAAACTTCATTTTAACTTTGTGAAACTTCATAAAGATGTTCTATAGGATTTATTTTGTTTTAATCAGCAATTTATGGCGTGAAAAGTCTGTGTTTTCGAAACACTTTTTTGCAAATCAAAAATCTGATTATGGCTAAAAAAAGAAACATCGTGTATGTTTTGATCAGCAGAAGTTATATTTAGCTTTGCATCTTCCAATAACTGTCGAAGCATGATAAAAAACTAATTGCGATTTTTGAGACTACGTCAATACTGCAGTATATTGACGGCGTTGGAAGAAGAGAAGATATGTTCTTCTTGTTTACCACTCTTATGCTGCCAGAAAACCAACAGAATATAACCCAAGTGAATGTGCGAAGAAATGTACAAAAAAGCCAAATTGGCTTTAACAAGGAGGGGGAGGGGGTTGCATGCACTAATGTGACACGAAAAAGAAAAAAAGAAAACTCAGAGCCGAATTTAAATCTCGTCGAGTAATAATTTGCCTGCAAATGCTTAAACTCTTGAACCAAAGGACCGCACTCGCGCCATCATAGCTTTCATTCATTTGATTTTTGTTACTTTATAACTTTCCTGTTTTCCTGTGCTTCCTGTTTAAAGCACTTACGATGGGTTGTCACGCATCAGCCATTGCAGATCATATGACTTCAACGGGCCACAACATTAAATGGGATCATTTTGAAATTTTAACAACTGGGAGATCGGATATCCATTGTAGAATTAAGGAGACATTATTGATTAAGGATTTAAAACCAGCTTTAAATGAAAATGTGGGTAGTGAGAAACTTTTTCTTTACTAGCCTTGAATATATGTTTATATTTTCTAGCAGACTTTAAGATAGGTCTGTATATAATCATTTTTTCACTATTGTTATTTCTTTTAAATTAGGTTCCAGTCTTTCTCCATAGCATTTAAATTTTATTGTGTTATATCCAACCGTCACTTCTGAAGATGTATGTTGAAGCATACGAAACGTCAAATCATTAATCAAAGTTTTTTACAGCATGCGTTGTTTTGTCATGTTTATAACCGCAGTGTGTATTTTATTTCTGTTAAATGTCAAGTGTTATAAGCTTACATCTTAATAGCCCTAACCCTAACCCTAACCCTAACCCTAACCCTACCCTGACACCACCCCCTCCCCCCCCCCCCCCCCCCCCCCCGCCTCGCGGCCTAAATAGGGCTTACTGGTACTGGCTTAGTGTTTTCCATCAAAACAACCATTAAGGTTACAGTGCTAGCGCATACAACCATGTTGTTATATATTCAACGATGTGTTGTATGTATTTCATTTTTAACTATCACAATGCAATCTCATTTCTTAAATTGCAGCCACTGCTGGCGGGGAAGGAAGAAAGGCGCTGATGAGGGAGATAGAGTTGGGGAAACTTATTGCAGAAGATGCTGCGCCAAACATTGTCAAGTTTATTGGTTGTGTTACTACCACAAGTATAAACGATTTCTATTTATTTTGTTATTTTCCCAGTTCTTGCCTCAGCTTTTCATACTGATTCCATTACTATACACCATGTAGTTTCTTTCAAGACCCAAATTAAAGTTGAAACGCTACATATACAGCAAAGATTCATGATCATCAGTTACTGTTGCTTGTCAAAGTTAAATCTAAATCTAAATCGTTTATGGCACAGATTTAACCCTTGGACGTACACCCAAACGTATACCCCCAACGTGATACAAGGGGGTGCACCCCACCTTAGATTTTGGCGTTGCAATGTTTTGAAAATATTTTATATCTAATAGATAGCCTGTCTTGTGCTGTTAAAAAAGGTAAATGTTATGGGTAATGATACTGAAGGTGATCTGTGACGACGTTTTGGATCTTGGATTGAATTGTGCTACATTTGCTACATTTTTACATTTGCGTTTTATATGCCATTACTGAAAAAAGGTGAGAAAAGAATTTTTTATTCTAATATGGCCTGACCGCATGGTACTTATGACGTCATCTCTTGATACCATAGCAACCGTTTTTCTTCAAATTTTAGTGACCAAAATTTGTCTCAAGGATAAACCAACAGCTACTGAAGGTGGCATGTGTTAAGAATAAATGCTTTTCAAAACGTCCGAGAGAAACGTTAAGTGGAATTCACCCCTTTCCTTCCCCACCCCATCCTTGTACGTACGGGTTAAGTTTTTTCCTTTAGTGTGTAGAATCCATTCTAATTTCGAGTATTTGAAAATATTGAGTATGCACTGAATTAAATGCTTGAATTGACGTCTCTGAGGAGTAGGCGGACCTGTAGCATCGTACTAGAAAATATGCATAGCACCAATCACAAGCCATAGTTCTTGAAGTAAACTATCGTTCTCGTTTGGTAACCATCCACTAATAAACCAAACAAAATTCCAGTACTGGACTAAATATACTTGCAAATGTATTTGCAAGTAGGTTTTCAGTAGCTGTTCATTTATTCTTGAGACACATTTTGATAAAGTTTGGTGACAACCGGTTGCTATGGTAATGAGATATGACGTCATAAGTAACATGTGGTCGACCCATTTTTGAAGAAAAAAGCGTGTTTTTCACCATTTTTCAGCGAAAAAGCATAATAAAATGCTACCAAAAGCATCAAAATGTTTGATTGTATGTTATTTTGCAACTCTAGCAGACAATATTTGCAATTTCCGCATTTTTCTGATAAATTTGAATTTTTAGACATTGGCGGTCATTTTGGATGACGTCACGGACCCCCAGCAGCGTTCCAACCCATAATATTTACCTTATCTTGTAGAGCACATTACGGGCTATCTATTAGATGTAAAATATTTCCGAAATATTGCAACATCGCAAAAACCCAAGGGGGGTTGCAACAACCCCCCCCCCCCCCCCCCCCTTGTACCACGGTTGGGGTATACGTTTGCGTGTACGTCCGAGGGTTAAAATGATTTATCGGTGCTTGTAGCTCAACCAATTCTCGTCATGGAGTATATGGCTTATGGAGATTTGCTTGGATATATGAGAAAAAGCCGGGGAATTGATGACAAGTATCATGTGGGAGAGGCCGTGACAGTGGAGCTGAATACATATGACTTGGTCTTATTTGCCAAGCAAATTGCTACAGGAATGGTGTACCTTGGATCCAAAGGGGTAGGCGAACTACTAACAAAAGAAAACATAATATAACAAAATATATATTAAGCATTTCTGCGTAATTTCACGTCATAGACATTCGTGGTTTAAAATAGGCTTATTAAGAGCTGTACAAATGATACGGAAGATACAATATTAAAGCGGGTAGATTCTTTCAAGATAATTAGAATTTTCTTACAATCTACCTCGCATGAAATAAGGAGCAACCCAACTGCAAGTAAAGTTGCGGGTTCGCGAGAAAACACCGACACTGAACCTGCATTTCAGTAGTCTCAACGAGTACGCAAGCATGCGCACAGGCTAAGCTCCCCTGAAGGCCAACAACGTAGTCAACATAGCTTGAGCTCTCAGTCCCCTTGTCGGCTGGACTATAAAATGTTATGTGAATTGTCGCTGAAACTCTCTTCTTCCTCTTGGCTTTGACAAGAATACTCATTCATTGAAGAACGCTAGGCCATCATAACTTACGGAAAGTGACATTCTTTGATGTCTCGTTGACCCTTCAAACACATGTCAAGCTGGTTATATAAAGTTCTGTTAAGTCTTTCCGCCATAACATCTGATTGTGGCACGTCATGTGTCGTCGAATCAAAATGTCAACTCTCTCCCTTACTACATCCTGTTCAACTTAGCCAACCACTGCTCGCCAATCTGTTTTCTCGTTGCTCATGTAACGTAACCTCTTACTACAGTCTCTGCATAGAGTTCAGTTGTACTTAGTTTGTCAAGGGGTACGCGAAATACCTCTGGGAAGTTGGGACGCTCTACGGACAGCGAAGGTACTTCAGCACCATCCACGGACAGAACCTTGCGCTTCTAGTCAATCAGAAAACTATAACTTCTCTGGACATAAAACTACGGACAAGCATTGATTAGACATAGAAGCAACTCAAAATTGTTTTTTTACATTTTTTATCGATCGTTGGGTTCAGATTAGGCTCATGATCAGTTACACTTTCACGGCGTGGCCAAACCAACCCTCCAAGAGATCATTTAGGGGTTGCATTTCTGCTTATTTCAGCATAACTTTAAGCTTCCAAACTAGGCAAGTAAACAGAGGACATGCGCCAAATTATTTTGACATGAAAATTGGCAGGATATTTAATTTATGACGTCACAGTTTATGACGTCATACTATACCATTAATAAAAAGTTTCTAACTTTTTTCTAATGTTTTCGAAAGAGGACAGCAAGAGAAGTCAAAAATTAAACTGAAAACCTTTTGTCGATATCACACATATGACGCTTTGAATTTTATAGAACGCTTTGCCCAGCAAAGAGTGCCCCCGCCCACCCCACCCAAGGTTAATATATCATAATTTGAGTCATGGCTTTTGATGCCAGCATGTTGCAGATTTATTGTCATAGATGACTAGAACAATAGCAATTGAAAAAATTAGAATCATAAATTTCCCTACCATTGTTAACACCAACAAACTAGTTTTGTGTCGTCATGAATGTGACCCTACAATTATTTCATCCCTAAAATAGACCATTTCCGAGTTGCTCTTAGCCTCCGATCCTTATCAAACCAAGGCCAAGTGAAAAACCATTCATAAGAAAAACGTTGTTTTTAAATGTTCGAAAACAGTGAATTAGAAGACATGTCTTAGTGTGACACAAATACGCATTGTTTAAAATAGGAAAGAACTGTGAACACTGTTGAAATATTATAATGTAACTCAACAGATTTTTTGTGACCTTGTGGTGCAATCGATTGGGGCGCTGTTTTGCTGGCCTTTAACCAAGGCATACATGATGCAATAAAGGTTTCACGAATTATAACCCAGTATCTCCTCAACTAAATCGACTAAGCAGCACATGTCTACATTCAAAATTTCTATCTGACGACATTTCAACGCCCTTTTGTAAGGGAATATCGCTGAAATATGAGCCAGAGGCAGATATGTAGAGCATTTTGTATTCACGAGTTGGCTCACAGGAGCCTTTGATAATTATTTACAGTTGAAATGAATTGGACAACAATCCAAGTGAATGTGCGAAGTCTGGTGAAGAAATGTGCAAAAGAAGCAAAATTACCCTAAATGATCCTTTAAAGGGCGTTTGGCTCCGTCGTATTTACGGCAACTGTTTCATTATCGAATATACACAAGGCTTGTCGCTTATGGTTAACTGTTCCACCCTTTCACGACTAAACCGCTCCCACCTGTTCTGCAGCCTCGTTAAGCAGCTTGTCCGCACGGCTACTAACTGAGATAAACTTGGCCAGTCTAACAGGTTATGGCCCCAACGATTAGTCAGTACAAACTCAAGTGCCCCTGTAGACTGTTGGGGATGCCTCGGTGTACACCAAAGCTAATCTCCTCAACCGGTAGTGCATCAATATGGTGATCTCTGGACAACGTATCCTACACGCTCGACTCACCGTTTGAGTAGGCCAGTTTAACACCTCTTCTGCAAATCGGCTGATAGTTCAGGCAGAGATTCTTCACGAAGTCTCGCACGAGTTTAAAATTTTACCCAAATTATTTGTAATTGATGAGAAGCCCCGCAAATATTTGCAAAGGACAGATGCAGACCCAGCGATAACAAGAGTTTAACATCCAGCGCACTAATGGGTTTGCCACATATTGGAAATTCAGTCGAATTTGACCCTTCAAACTTTAGTTTGACGTCGATCGTCGATGATCTGGCCAATTTCTATCAATCCCTGATAGCCCACGTGAAATACTTGTCAAGCCAGCGAGTAATGTTCACAAAGACATAACAGACAAGTGCACTGTAAATCTAGTAGATGTTGCCAATAACTTTGCAAGTAAAAGGAATAAAACTACAACAACAACAGGAATTTGTTTTTTTTTAACTTTTCTATAGAGGATATTCCAAAAACTACCAAGCAAGTATTAATCACCAACATATGACATATGACATATGACAATGCGTGTACACAAAACGTGAGATCAAAAATGGTATTTGTCCATGGTTTCATGTATGTTGATATTGTTGAACAAAATAATGTTCAAAAGTGAGTATACTTTTATTTTCCTTGTTTGGTTTGTAGATAATTCATCGCGATTTGGCAGCAAGGAACGTCCTTCTGGATAAAAATTATGTTTGCAAGGTGACTGATTTTGGGTTAGCCTATCAAAACTTCAAATATGGCCACGGAAATGCCAAAAAGGTAATGGATGACATCTCAACTTTTGTTTAAAACATATTATGTTCTGTGTTACATAGTGTGTTTCACTTACTTACATTAAAAAGTCACATGTCTTCCAGGAGAATCGAAAGGACAGTTTTACTACTTTTTGGTCCTTGATTTATGCCGCACAATGCCTAGTGTAATTTCTCATATAAAGAGAAATAAAGAACGGGAAATACGGAAGGCTGAATTAATTTCACTCTTGTATCGTATAAAAATAGTAATCAATACTAAGTTTATATCAAGAGCTTGCTGCACACTCCCCACGGATTTTCATATTTTTTGTACTTTGTTAGTCTTTGTTTTGGCATGTATGAGCGCAGGTTTCCTTTTTCCGTCACTTCAATCACGCGGAAGTAAAGCAAATAGGAGACGTTTGCGTGCTAATGTCAGGCGTTTCAATCCTTTCTATGGCGTTCGCCCGATGTACCCCATAGTTATTAAAGCTTATTAATTATATGCTTGGCAGTTTACTTGGGTTTTTAGGATGATTGTTGCATGAACCTCGTTTGATTTCCCGACACAACACATTGAGTTCACAACAGCTACATTCGAGCTGGTTACTTTCCCAAGGCTTCATCCAAGTTACAACAATAACATCCAGGTTTTACATACACTTTCAATGCTGGTTACCTTCTCAAGGTTGTGTCCAAGTTGAATGAATGATCTCATTCCACTTTTAACGTATTTATTTTATTGCGGTTGGTTGCTTTCACAGGGTTGTATGCCAATTAAATGGACGGCACCCGAAATACTCTACGGAGATCCTGCAGATCTCACCGTCAAGAGCGATGTGTACGTAAATTATAAATGATGTAATAATAAAGCACCTACAAAAAGGGAGATTACAAGCCAATCCATCCAGTCATCCCCTCTATGCATAACTAATCAAGTCAATAAGATAAAATCTTGAGTGACATTTATGATCCTCGCAGTGTGCTATAGAGCATTTGCACGTGACGTCAAGGCGGCCATATCGGTGTCCCAAAACAATAAAATGGCTGCCATTTTGGTGTGCTTAAAGTGCTACTACGATCAAATTTTTGATTTTCATTTTTTTACATTTTCGTGTACTATTAGACTTCCTTACTCACCTTGCCAAATTTCAATTCATTACGAACATCAGAAGTCATTTAATTTTAACATTTATTTCCGAGAATTTACGGCCGCCATTAAAAAACCTTGTTCCAAGGCTTGGTTGCGAATGGGAGAAAGTGACGTAAAAGACTCAAACATACCTCACGGGTTGAAATTATAATAACAATAAGTGTTGAAAATCACGCGAAAAGCAACAAAAACTTTAGACTCGTTCTTCGTGCAATTTTCTATGCTGATTGTTATTATAATTTCAACCCGTGAGGTATGTTTGAGTCTTTTACGTCACTTTCTCCCATTCGCAACCAAGCCTTGGAACAAGGTTTTTTAATGGCGGCCGTAAATTTTCGGAAATAAATGTTAAAATTAAATGACTTCTGATGTGCCTAATGAATTGAAATTTGGCAAGATGAGTAAGGAAGTCTAATAGTACACGAAAATGTAAAAAAATGAAAATCAAAAATTTGATCGTAGTAGCACTTTAAGTCAAGTTGGTTCAATGTTCTATCCACTGAGATACCAAGCCACATGGATTGAGTCAATTGTGAGTTCGTAATAACCCGACGATAGTGAAATATATGAATATGAATATATGAAAATCATATATATGTCAACAACCTCGGAAACCCAGGAGCAGTTAGTCGGGGCAGGACGATGCAAATCCCGGCAACAATCGGCGCGACGAAAGTTTTTAAGCGCGAACGAACTCACAATTGACTATCAATCCATGTAGTTTAGTAGATCAGTGGATAGGGAATTGGTATCGCAAGCTCATGGGTTCGAATCCCTTTCAAGCCTGATTTTTTTGGGGGTGCTTTTTCAACTGCTTAAGTTTGTTGCACACAGCGAGGATCACAAATTTCACTCATGTTTCATCCGCAGTTCACATATATGTGATTTTCATATATTCATAAGATATAAACTGTAACGTATATCCCGCACATAAGGAAAATGTTAGGTAGGCTATGGTCGAGGACACGCTGGATAATAGATAAAACCAAAGAAACCTGTTTAACAGCTTTCATTAGAATGGTTGCACATTAATAATCTATCCATGGACTCAACTAAAATTAGTTAAAATATCGTAAGCACCACTTTTCACATTACAGCAAACAGCACTACAGGAAAATACTGTCATTATTTTATGGGTCACACATGAAATTTTTTAATCAACAGCATACTAAAAAGTACCAAACTAGAATATCGGTCTGCCTTACACTGTACGATTTCTCTTATAGGAACAAAACGTAGAGCCACATCTTGCGTCATAACACACAGAATTACAAAAAAAAAAGGTCAATAGTTTCATCCAAGAATCAGAAATCCGGGTCCTCATTCACCATTATCTTTTATACAAGACGACAGAACTAAGGTCCCGTCCACACGTATCCGGATATTTTCGAAAACGGAGATTTTTTTCTTCGTTTGCACCTCTCGTCCACACGTAAACGGCGTTTTCGGCAACAAATACGGAGGTTTTTGAATACGCTCTCCAGACTGTAGATTTTTAAAAACGGAGATTTATCGTATTCGTGTAGACGGTCGAAAACGAAGGTTTTCGAATACGATGACGTCAAAACAAAGATGGCGGCAAACTCTTTGATTTTCGCGGGCTTATGCTTCTCACAGCGCGCATGTGCCAGTAGCCTGCGCATACTCATCATGTGAAGTCTAGCGTATTCGAAAAATTTTCGCGTATACGTGTGGACGGGCAAATACGATTGTAATACGGTCCGTGTGGACGCGGATGTTTTCGAATACGGAGAAAAAAATCTCCTTTTTCAAAAATATCCGGATACGTGTGGACGGGGCCTAAGACCTTGCTTGTTCATCCAAGGGCTAAATCACGATTTACTGAAAGATAAACATAAACAGACCGTAGGAAATAATTGGTAATTTTTTTTCTTCCATGGCCACACTTTAAGACTTTATCCATGCAATCATAAGTCAAAACCATCTTACGAAAGACAGCAAACAACAAATTGTACGATTTGTTTATGTAAAAATGTGAATACAAATTTATTTTTGCCCTTTTGTTTACAGGTGGTCATATGGAGTCGTTCTCTACGAGATATTCACCATCGGTAAGTAATATACGAAATGCACCCTGAAATCAACCAACAAGGAATTTTTTTCCCCAAAGCATCCGTAATTTTAATATTCTTATTGGCGGGTTGCATTAATAGTTTTTTTACTGTGCATGTTTTAAAAAGACGCTGTAATTAAAAAACAAGCGCCACCCTAATAACATATTTATGACAGCATAATGCATTTCTTTAACAAAATTAACCCTCGGACGTACAAGGAGGGGCAGGAAGGATCGAGCGGCGGGGCCGGGGGGGGGTGTTGTTGGGGGGGGGGTGGCTGCCACCCTCCCTTTAAGGTTTTTCTCCGATTTATTTCAAGAACATTTCTTGTAAGCACATGCCAGCTTCAGTATCTGTTGGTTTATCTTTGATACACATTTTGTTAAGTTTGGAGAAATCAGTTGCTATGGTAACAAGATATAACGTCATAAGTAGCTGATGCCAAGCCAGTTTTGAATAAAAATGCGTGTTTTTTACCTTTTTTGGTGGAAAAAAAATCAATTTAAACGTTACCAAAAGCAACAAAATGTTTAATTCTAGCCGCCATTTTGAATGAGGTCATGGATCCCTACAAATGCAACAAACTCGTAATTTTTACCTTATTCTGTAGAGTACATCACAGGTTATCTATAAGAGGTAAAATACGTGAGTGTTCGCCGAAGGGTTAAATTTGTTAATGCAACAAAACTAAATGAGGCCGCTGACGCCATAACACTACTTCTGAAGGAAGCTAGGTTCCAGTTAAACGTATTTTGAAACAATATCTAAGGGCGCTCACCATTTTGCAGAACTAGCCGGCCGGGCCGGTCAATTGGTAAATGGTATGTTCTTAGTTTTTGGAACGGGGAGTCCAGACCGTTCAATCCGTAGATAACATGCATCATTTTGATGGACTTGTGGGAACAGGTCTTGAAAAAGGCGCATAATTCTGTTTACCAACTGACTGTTCTGGCCGGCCATTTCTGACAAATGGCAAGCGCCCGAAGTTAATATATAAACGCAACAGCAAAAGGTTGGGGTAAGGACAAAGATTAGGTAGCTTTAGTGTTTTAAATAAAGAATACGACTTTAACAATTAACAGGAGGCATTCCATATCCGGAATGGAACGAAGGAAGAACAATTTTGGAAATAAAAAGCGGCTACCGCATGCCGAAACCTGAACACATCGATGATTCCCTGTAAGTTTTTGTAAACATTTTTGGCCTGAGTACCAGCTAGCAAATCTGGATAATGAACGTGAACAATGTTATGCGCTATAACATTTTTGTAACACCTATACTGTATTACAGACATTGTTTCGACAAATCGGCAATAAAAATGTCACTATGCTCGCGAAAGCGTTGTGATGGAGTAAAGTTGCCCTATTTATCCATGTAGTACAGGCTATCACGCGCATGATTATTTGATCGGTTCATGTTACTTTACGCGGTAGCTTGGAGCTTAGTTAGCGATAACTTTATTTCCTGACGAAGAAATAGTTTTAAACTCTTTTAACTCAATGAGGGTGGTTTTAACAGTGCAAGTATACGATAAAAAAAGATAGGTCACCATGCTCGTTTAGGAGGAAACAATCACTTATTCATTTGGTCAACTTGTCCTCAGAGGAAACCGTGTTGATTCAGACTGTCCGTGCGCTCGTGCGCGCGCTTATGACGCAAGAAATTATGGGCGAAAGTGATATGCGATGCAATACTAATTTTTTACCTTGTTAAAACAAGGTATTAAGAGACAAAGTGTATCACGTGACCTGTTTGCAAAATAGCAGATTCATATAAGGCTGATTTTTAGACGGCACAACTTTATTGCATGCGATTTTAGGTAGCGCGCGCTGCTTGCGTCAGGCAAAAATTTTATACAACTAACATCATATAACATTGTATGTGGTTATGATTATCGAGCGCGTTTTAGGCTGATTTAGATGACGCGATTGGTGTATGGCGTGAGCAGGTTACATGCGATAGTTGTAGGCAAAAGTTGTGCCGTCTAAATCAGCCGTTAAGAGAGAACCATACAAATACACTGACGTTTTCAATTTTCGTTTTGTGTAAGAAAACAAAGATAACGCGCCGGGTCACGTGATGTAAGTTTAAGGTTTTGGTAAATCTAATGAGCCGATTATTTAAACGAAGTCTCGGTTAACCATTGTTTAGGGTTGAGCCGCGGTTTAGACGTTGTCTCGATAAACAACGGCCAAACGATGTTTAAAATTCATTATTGAAACGCGACTGAGCCATGTTTTCTTGAGTCAATGGCTAAACCATGTTTTACAATAACTGTGCGAATTCTCGCGCGCTGATTGGCTAATTTTTATTATCAATAAGAGTATAGACGCATAAAACGATAAAACTGACGCCATCAGCGAAAGTTTTTTCAAACTTGTCAGCGCTGCGCTTTTTGTGGCGAGAATTCTTTCACAAATCCAGAATTATTCAATGAGAAAATCGTACAAAATAGATGAGATGAACCTCAAGAAGCTAAAACACAACCTTGAAGCGGAAAGATGAAGATGTTTGTTGAGAATCCAGACCTGAAAATTGGCGGTGAGCAGGATTATAGTGCTGTGAGTCGCTGAAATAAGCTTTACCGGAGGTGAACTGAACCGTGTTTCAACGGATTATTTGAGAACAATTTTAACCGGAATAAAGGTTAGTTTCAAAATTCCAATTTTTCTATGTGTTTCTGACTTACTCTACTCAAACTTTTAATTTACAAGCCCGTGTTTCTCTGAATTATGGCTATGAAATTCTGGTTTTGTGGCGATCGCATCTTGCATTTCCTTCCTTCATTTCAACATCAGTTTTGGCGTTTTGTTATTGTAAAAAACAAATTGACATCAGTTTTTTATGCGTCTGTCCTGTTATTGATGATAAAATTCGTCATAACATTGTCAAAGTTTGCTGTGGATCCACTCGCCTGCGGCTCGTGGATCCACATAAAAAACTGACGTCAATTTGTTAATCTTACGAGGAAATGCATTGTCTGCGGAGTTATTTCGTATGCAAATTTCCAGAAATGGGTTTTGTCTCTGCAACATGGCTTCTAAGCTTCTAAATTTCAGCGAACTTTCCGAATTGGGTAGAAACTTTCCAGAAGTGGAAGGCAAAGCCCGGAGATAAAGGCTATGATAGTAAAACGTTGGCCAAAAAGGCAAAGGCATGGCAAGAAATTTTAACTACATTTAACTCTCAAAATCCTAACGGTGTCAAACGCGACCTCAATCAGCTTCATGGATGCTGGAGGCGGCTGAAAATGCAGTCGAAAAAGGAACATGACTTACATCGTCGAGAAGCAAGAAAAACTGGTGGAGGAAAAGCTATACTGCCTCCCCTAGTGAAGTAAGCAAATTAGTAGCGGACGTAATCCCAGCCTCAGTTAATCCTCTAGAGCAGGAATTTGATGATGATGCAGGAGAAGAACTTGATTTAAGGCGGGATCAGTAAAGACGAGAGGGAAGTTGTTACATGCGAAGTGGAGCCAAGTCTACTTGCTGACGTTGAAGCTATTAGCAGGAAAGGAGTGGCAAAAGTTACGAAAAAGGAGGATAGTCAGAAGTACAGTAATTTTCAATCGCTACTAAAAACTGTTTTTCTTTTTATGAGAATTTATTACATAATTCACATTTATTGATCATCAAATGACATTACATTGACAGGTGCAAACGCAAAAGACCAGATGCCCTTGAGGAGGAGGACCGATTCTTGTCCATGGCGACGAAAGAACACAGCTTGGAAATGAAGGTCCTAAAGCTTAAAGAATGAAAGCTAATGCACCAATGCAACGAAATGGGAATTGGTTTGCCTCCTGCATACGACACTGATGAGGAAAATTCGTAAACTAACCTGCAGTTAAAACGTTTTTGAACTTTGAAATATTCATGCCAATGTAACCATCACAAATTTCCAAAAAAAAATAAAAAAAAAATAATTAAATCATTAATCTTATTAAGCAAAGTATCGAGAAATAATGAGCTGGCGTTTGGTATTCCCACTTGCGTCTGAGGCAGCAACAATGTCAAATGGAACATCTTCATCTTCAATGTACATGTCTTCATCAAAGTCTTGCTCTCGATGTATAAGGGCAACACTATTATGCAACACTGCAGTGGCCACAATAATGACGAGGGTATTCGCCAAGGCGGTGCGCAGTCCCAAGTGCAGACACGGAAAATATCGCTTTAGCAATCCAAAGCATCTCTCAATAACACACCTAGTACGCCATGTGCAGTACTTTAGCGTACTTCTCCTGCATTCTTTGGCTTGAGGATTGGTGTCATTAAATATGCTCTACAAGCGTATCCACTGTCACCCACAAGAATGCCATCAACAGCACCATCACTTAATTTGTCTGCGATCTTGCTGTTCTCAAAAATGCGTGAGTCGTGAGTTGATCCAGGCCAGCAAGCTACGATGTTAGTCATAAAGGCATCGCTATCACAAATATGGCTTAGACGTTGTCGGAGTAAAACTGCTTTCTGTTTACAAATGCAATCGCATTTTATTTGTTTGGCCATATGATCCGGATGTGGGTACAATCGGTGGCTCCGATCACACCTGGAAAGTGCGCAACATCATAAAACTTTCTCTTGTTATCAGCCAGGTTCTCTGCGAATGACAGGAAATTTCCTTTTTGTTTCGCAATAGCCCTTGAAACCTTGTGAATGACTGTGCGTGCTGCAAATACCGAAACACCAAATAAATCGCCAATAACCCTCTGGATAGTTCCTGTCGCATAGAATCTCAAAGCAATTAGCACTTGCTACATTGGTGTAAGCGGCAGACCTCTTCTTGTTTGATGTTGAAGATCTTTCTCCAAAATTTTAACGAGGTCGCTGACCAAATGCTTTGTAGGGCGAAAACGCAATCGAAAGTCTTCGTCGTCGTATTCCTCTAATGGGTTCAATCTATCCTTAAGGTGCCGAATTTGTCGAACATGCATATTACGTCGATTGGCGTTGTTTCTTAACTGTCTTTGTTATATAGCTGGAGTTTTTTCTCAATAAAACGCGCGCGTTGATTGGTTGATTCATCGTCACAAGACATCTAAAAAAAAAAAAACTGTTTCCCGCCAATTGTGCTAAGCGGGCAACATTTGCGAAAGCGGGCAACAATTTTGACGTCAGAGGGTAACATCGCACTGTTGCCCGCTAGCGCACGTGATCAGACCGTGATGAGACCGTGACAAAAGGTGGCATGATTATGATAGATCGTGTGCTCGGCGCGTTCTTCAAACTGTCTTGTGTTGTGTTTTTTTGTGTTGCTATATAACAAATCACTTAATGACTGATCCCTCGGGAACCAGTGAATTTTGTTTCCCTCGAATCTCGATGTTCTCGAGATTCTCGGGAAACAAAATTCACTGTTTCCCTCGGGACCAGTCATTAAGTGTTTAGTATCGCAGTGCAAGTCCCTCCATTTCAAAATGGCTGACCATGAAAATATCGTTAAACAGCGTTAAAACCTACCTTTGAGCAGGTCTAACTTACTATTATTCCTTAGTCGGTGTTTAGACACTGTCCAAACACTATTATGGAGAAACAACGTTTAAATAATCAGCACTCGTCGTTTAAACATGGGTTGGACGATGACTTTCATAAACGTTGTCTAAACTTCGTTTAAATAATCGGCTCAATATGTTCCTTTTCACATTTTGTGGAAAAAAAAAAAAGGTTTGGAGCCATATGCATTCTTTACTACCAGAGTTGTAGTATTAAATTTAGAAAATATGTTGTGCAGGAAACTTATGTATCTTTGCATCTTGTATTTAAAATAGATTTGCGGCGACATAAAATTATATTTATTTTTTAATAATTTATAGAAATATACCTTAAAAGGAAATAAAATTTTATTTTATGGCGCTTTTCATAAACAAAAATCTACTGTGGGCTCCCATAAAAGGGATCCTTCGGTGGGTACCGGAGCACGAGTGACGTAAAACAAAAGAAGCAAAAAGACAGAAAACAATATAGATCGTTTTCACATGACGTCATAAAAATTCAAAAATCTAAAGTATACATCCTACAAAGCTGTTTCTAACATGGTATATGGATACCAGTGTTATAATCTTTCACAAAAAGTTTCAGGTTTTAACGATGTTTTGCTTCCGATTTATAAAGGTTTTAAATGTGTCACGCAATCCGTCTCTCTATTTCAAATAAGCCGCGAAAATCAACAAAATTGAACCGTTGAAAGTTATTTTTGAATTATAGATGGTTATGAGCCGATTTGATGGAACTTATAGTGAATACAATATTTTGTGATGAGATTTTTGGTGTAATTAAGGCTTTGAATTTTTGTCCGCCATGTTGGTGTACCACTTTGGTACACCAAGATGGCCGCTCCATACATTTCTTACTAAAAATGTCTAAAACTCGTTCGCCTATAACTCTTGAACTAAATGCTCTGGCGCTTCAAAATTTGGCTCAGATGTGTAGTTTTACACTGTCTACAATTTCATAAACATTTTGGATGCGAAAACGGCTTCTGAATTTTGATATGACGTCAGTGAAAACGATCTACAAAACAAGACTAAAATACGAAACCTCACAAACAACGGAAACACAATGTGTTCCGGTACTTGCAGAAAGACCTCATAAAAGAAAGAACGTATCGCCCTGTTGTACAAACCGCTGCTCGAGCATTTTAATGTCTTGTGGTTATCGAAGGCTGTGATACATTTAGATTTTAGGATTTGGTTGGAAATATGGTTCTCCATGTAATATATTCAGTGGTCTGAAATAAATCCCTGTACGCTTTAAATAGACGTTTAAGTGAGTGGATTTTGGTGTTAAGTAATTTAACAATTCTAGTATATTGACAGGAAAGAAGATCCTTTCTAATTTATATTTCAAATTGTAATTTATTTGAAGGTACCATCTCATGCGTAGATGCTGGGAAGAAAACCCTTTCTTCCGCCCTCATTTTGAATATTTGAGGCAGGAAATGTTATCGTACATTGAGAAAAAGGTTTGTTTGTGTTGATTTGACAAACAAGTAATCAGTCAGAAAAACGAATGATGATCTTAATGGTATACAAACCTCCCGGCTGACGAGATGGGAGATAAAACAGTAATGAGGAAAATCCCAGAAATTAGATTAGTCAGTTACAGCTAGTACAGACCAAGCGTGGTGAACAAGGACACACGTATGTTTTAGGAAGCTGTTAACCAACATTGTAAAGTTCTTTGTGGGATTGCTTACCATTAGTTTCCAGAGTTTAGTGGCTCCTGTATCTAACGGCAGTAACCGGTAAGTAATAGCTTAAACTACAGTTGGAGGTTGAGAACCTGACCAGAAAAAAGCATAATATTTATTTGCAAAAAACGTGATGAATACTATTATTATTATTTATAGACTGTCCTTTAGTTGGGTTTGATTTTACTTTACTCCGTATTCTGCATATAGAGTGTTTTCATGTGACATCGCGGCGGCCATATTGGTGTCCCAAAACAATGAAATGGCGGCCATATTGGTGTCCCAAACGAATCCTATGGGACTTAAGCTCTATTCTTATTCAAACATTTGCTATTGTTTTAGCACTCCAATATGGCCGCCCGTCGCGTGAGTGAAAACACTCTATTCATCATAATAAAATTAAAATAGATAAAATTACTAAACTAAATTAAAGGAAACAAACTCCGTTAGTTGTAGTAAACTCATCATGTCATCATTATTACATTTCAGATGTATCTGGGCATACTGGACATGGAACAGTATAATGCAGCCAAATACTCAAAGGTTGAAGACGTTGGAGCTGAAGAAAGACCACAGGCACAAGCCGCAGGAGCCGCACAAGCAGCAGGAGCCGCACAAGCAACAGGGGCTGCACAAGCAGCAGGAGTCGCACAAGCAGCAGGAGCCACACGAGCAGCTGCGGCAAGGCAGAAGCCAATCCCACCCCCAAGAAGAAAATGTGCCACTGTTCGAAACTAAAGCAATAACATCACCCACAGGGGACCCCACAGGGGTCCCCACCGGGTCCAATAGAGTAGTGGCTAATTACAAAAAAAAAGCAGGAACGCAGTTAAAAAGCGTTTTTTTTTTTAACAAACAGACCGGTCGACATTCGGCGTAAAATAGATCTCTTTCATTTTCTGTGTAAAAATAATTCATTATGGTTCCTAGTCCATTGCCTACCTAGTATGATCCTTACTTCCCTAGTTCCCTAGTTCCCTAGTTCCCTAGCTCCCTAGCTCTCTACAGTTCCTTAGCTCCCTAATTCCCTAGTTCGTTAGTTTCCTAGCTCTCTAGTTCCCTATCTAGTATCCTAATTTCCTAGCGTCCTAATGTCTTAGTTCCTTAATCCCTTTGTTCGCTAGTTCCCTAGCTCCCTAATTCTCTAGTTCCCTGGTTTACTAGCTCCCTAGTTCCTTAGTTCCTTAGTTCCCTGCTCCCTAGCTCTCTACAGTTCCTTAGCTCCCTAATTCCCTAGTTCGTTAGTTTCCTAGCTCTCTAGTTCCCTAGTATCCTAATTTCCTAGCGTCCTAAAGTCCTAGTTCCTTAGTTTCTTTTGTTCTCTAGTTCCCTAGTTCCCTGATTTACTAACTCCCTAGTTCCCTAGCTCCTTAGTTCCCCAGTTCCGTAGTTCAGTGCTTACTGTGTACAGCCCCCCTTCCCCTAAAGAAAAATCGGAGAAGGGGCCCCTTCTCATGTGGCCATTAGCAAGACACTTCCGTCCAAATTTCGATTTCTAAAACGTGAGAACTATCCCACAGCTTTCTAGCTCCATAGTTTTCCAGTGTCCTAGTTCCTTAGTTCCCTAGCTTCCTAGTTCTCTAATTCCTTAGTGCCCTAGTTCCTAAGTTCCGTGGCCAGTTCCCTAGCTCCTTAGTTCCCTAGCACCTTAGTTCCCTAACTCCCTAGTTCAATTGTTACCTAGTTTTCTTTGTTTCATAGCTTCCTGGCTTTCTAGTTCCCTGGTTCTCTAGTTCACTAGCACCCTAGTTCACTTTTTCCCTAGCTCTCTTGTTCCCTAGCACCCTAGTTCGGCCTAGCTCTTTAATTCCCTAGTTCCCTAGCTCCTTAATTCCCTAGCTCCTAATACCCTAGTTCCTTAGCTCCGTATTTCCTCAGCACCCTAGTTCCCTAACTCCCTAATTCTCTTGTTCCCTAGCTCCTTAGTTCCCTAGCTCCCTTGTTCTCTAGTTTCCTTGTTCCATAGCTTCCTGGCTTCCTAGTATCCTAGTGTCCTAGTTCACTTGTTCTCTAGTTTGCTAGTTCCATAGCTCCTTAGTTCTCTAGCTCCCTAGCTCCCTAGCACCCTAGTTCGGTCTAGCTCCCTAATTCCCTAGTTCCCTAGCTCCCTAATTCCCTAGTTCCCTAGCTCCCTAGTTCCCTCTAGTTCCCTAGCTCCTTAATTCCCAAGCTCCCTAATTTCCTTAACTCCTTAGTTTCCTAGTTCCATAGCTTCCTGGCTCCGTGGTTCCCTAGCTCCCTAGCTTGCGACCGCTGACCAATGCTTTTTGTTGAAGTCAATTCCCCGTCCGGGCCTCGTCTAATTTTGCGTCAAATTTCCCACTATTTGATGAGTAACATCGCAGCACTTCACTGGCTCTCAGCTACTTCTAGTTCCCTAGTTCCTTAGTTTTCTTGTTCCCTACTTTATTGGCTCTCTAGCTCTCTAGTTCCCTAGCTCTCTAGTTCCTTAGTCACCCTAGCTCTTTAGTTTCCTACTTACCTAGTTTCCAAGTTCTCAAGTTCCCCAGTTCCCTAGCTCCCTAGCTCCCTAGTTAGATCAATGACTTGTCTAAATATATATCAGCGATGAAATTTGTCGTCACTCATCATGTGATATATCATATGGGACGTAGTTCGCCAAAAACTATATATTTCCATATCTGATCGAATACCACTTGCTTGCGGTGTGCAAGAAAAATCAAGAAAAATCGGAGAAGGGGCCCCTTCTCCTCTTTACCCTGAGGGGAGGGCCGGGATGGTTGTACAAAGGCTACGCTCGCTTTAACCAACGCCTTGCTAATGGCGCTTATGGTGCCTTCACATGGATGTACGCAAAAAGGTGTAACTAAATCTACACGAAACAAAACAAGTTATATTGACAACAGAACTAGCGATTATTACTGACTTAAGTTATGGCATAATCATAAGGTCGTTTTGTTTGATCTTTACTATTATATGGCTTCTCCAGATTAGTGCTAAAATCGCTGTTGGGAACGAAGGATTTCTTTGCCCAGATCAGAGGTCGGTTTGGAACAAATGTCTACAAAAGTATGAGAGCAATGTAAGCCAAACAAATGTGATTTTTGTACTTTGCTTATAATGTCTGACTTTTACACAGAAAATGAAAGAAATATATTCCGCGCGGAAAAACGAATGGTTGGTTTTTACTGAAGCATGTTCAGGCATGGCTCGTCCTTAGTGTAGACCCCCAGCGAAGTAAGTTATTTTGCCCTCTTGAAGTATAAAAGCCCTTTTAGCCCTAACAGTCGCCAAAATTATATAGCGTCTTTAAACCCTTAACTTTATTTTTGTGTCATGTGTCTGATGAAATCATAATTTGGACAAAAAGGAAACCCTAAATGGGACAAGGGTGGTTTAGTTTGGCTAAGAGAAAATCATCCGATACTTTTTGCGACGAACAGTCAACGACAAAATGTATCACGCGACCTGTTTTACAAAATAGCCTTTTTCTGTAAATTATAGTCAACCATTCCGGCAGATTCGCATAAGGGAACACCCCCCCCCCCCCCCCCTCCCATACAAATACATTATTGTTATAACTTATATCCATCATAAGCGTATATGCCATCTCAGTTTTGCGTAAGAAAACAATAACAGGTCACGTGATGCAAATAACCGACACTTGAAGTAAACAATGGTATAAGGTCATCAGTTTTATTCTTCTGCTTAGTTTGAGCCCGTTTAATGGAAAATCACTCATTTTTATGTTTTCAGATTTTATGCGAACAAGGCTCTGAGCCATGCCTTAACCCTATTCGGCCTGGGCTTTTTTTGAGTTCTTGAGCCCCCCTTCGTAACTTCAAGAACATTAAGGCTACGACGATGAAACTTAGAGGGTACATAGTACGTCCTAAACTGTCTCCTTTGGGGTCCGCACAATGGAACGGTGACGTCATATGACGTAGTTATTAGGTAATTAGTTATACGGCCGCCATCTTGGATCCGCCATCTTGGATTTCTGAAATTTTTTAAAACCTCTTAAAAACCGTCCAAATTGACTCAAAATTAATCAAAACCAATAAATAAACGCTAAATGACGTAAAAATATGAAAGTTATACCAATAAACATTGTTTTTCTTCATTCAAAGGTACAAATATGCAAATTTCAAAAAACCATGGCTGTCAAAATCTTGTTGCTATGGAAACATCAAGTCACGTGATCAAAAAATTGTCATATAAAATTGTTGCCAGATAAGTTTTAGGAAAAGTCACAAAGTTTGATGGCGTTTGAATACATATTAAAGAAGTTATGAACTTTCAAAGTTAGCGCGGGCACTTTGTGCCCCCCCCCCCCCCTCCCCCCAGGCCGAATAGGGTTAACTTGAGCAGACGGAATTCCTCTCAAGTTTCAGTTATTGGGTAGAGCTGTTTTCGTAGTCATGTGAAAAACCAAAACCCAAGCAAGTCACGTGTGACATCTGACCAATCGCAACTAACGCAAACGATGCAATCAACGAACCAGAACTCGGATCAACCAAAGGCATGTAAGTGAGGCAAACAGTGAATATTGGGAGGAGACTGTCGTAAGTGGATTTGTCTCTGGTCAAAAGATACGATCGGTGAAAGAATAGTACAATTTTTTTCCGATTGGTCAGAATATTTTTCTTGGGTTGTAGCTTAGGTTTTTTTCAATAGGGCCATTTAAATGCAAAAAATAGGGAGTTGGCCGAGAGGTTATCATAAAAGACTCCATTCATCTGATAGCCTGTTGATAGCAGGCCTTATAGTATAGTTAACAATGGTGTTAGAACAGTGTTTGGGCTGTATTCAATGAAAACTGTGTTAGTAACATAGACTGATTTTCGCGCCAGAGAGTACTTATTTCTCTTAATGTTGAAGGAAAGTGAATAGACGTTTACAGGCCAAATCTCTTACCATTTTATTGTTATGAGTACAGTAGTTCTGGTATGCCAATATTGACCATTGAGCTACGATTATTTATTCACTGACCATGTCGCGATCATAAGCCATAAATTGAACATAGATATGTGCTCTAGATGCTTGACAGAAGATTATGTATTCGTTAATTATTCAAACATTTTGTTGTGTTAATCAGTAAACAACAGAGTTTTGTTACTGAAATTATCTACCATTTTGCTATAAATTTTATTAACTGATCAAGTCAGTATTAGAAAACATAGTACTGTATGACATTTAATAGATTTTGCTTTGTTACTTCGATAATATTATCCAGTAAGCAGTAATTATTTTATAACTGATCAAGTCAGGGTATCGCGAAAATAGCTTAATATAAAAAAAAAAAAAAAAAAACAACAACAACAACAACAAAAAAAGAAAAACAAAAAAAATTAATTAATTAATCAGATATTTTTTTTTATTCGCGAAAAAAGTAAATAGACTGTGGTGATATACGCACCATTTCATGTGCTTTCCAGCGATATTGTTAAGCACTTAGCTATTAATTTTCATTATTATACATTGGTGTCACTAGCTCGATTTTGATTGGCTATAAGCACGCAGCTAATTATTGCTTGCTGTTTCTGTTACGTCATACCTACAGACAATAGTTTTATGCATGCAGAAGTGACGTCATACCTACAGACAATAGTTTTATGCATGCAGAAGTGACGTAAGTTGTTTACTTACAAGTTGACTGCTGTGCATTGACTGGATCACTTTTTTGTGCGCGCTCTTGTCTTTACAAGTGCAGCTCAGGAATATGCATAATAAAACAATTATTGGATTCGGTTTTCGCATGATAGCGATAATTATCAAGGCCTCAGTTTGTGTTATCCGCCTCAGCCTTCGGCTTCGGCAGATAACACAAACTTTGGCCTTGATAATTATCGCTATCATGCTCAACCTCATCCAATAATTGTTAATTAACTGATAAAGTCAGGATCGCGAATATAAGACTGGATTTGACCGTAAAAATTACGTTATTGTTTTCGCGAATAAGATAGTACTTATCTTGTATACCTGGTAATTTAAGTGCTTCGCTCTTGATATTATTTACTATTTATTAACATCGATTTTCGGTTAACTGTCGAAGTCAGAATCGCGAAAGTTGATAATGCATTGATCATAAATAGAGGGTAAAAAGCTCCCATTTGCCGCACTTGAACGTGCTTATTATGGTATAATCATTAATTAACTGGTCAAGTTACCAGCGGTATTTTGCTACAAACTAAGATAATTGTTTTCTTAAACATTTTGTCAATGTATACAGGAAAGCCTCTTTTAAAATAACATTTGGTTTGCTTGGAATGACAACACTTGTGATGTACTTGAAGTTCACATCAAGAGATTACGCAGATCTAGAGGAATTCTGTGTTCATGATTAAAATGTACCAAAAAATATATAACTTAACGTATTAATTAAATTGTTGTAAAAGACGCTTTGGGAGCTATCAATAAACGCCTAAAACATACAAATGAAGTTAGAACTTATTTCCCCACCAAGACTTATTAATAGTGTAACTACCTCACACAATATTTTCACATTATCTTGCTGCTCAAGCTCTACCAATTCCCAAAAGGTCTTGTGAAGCAAAATATTGCATCATGGGTATATCGAACAAACATGACGTGGATCCAAAGGTTTCTTTTTTATTCAAGAATTTAATACGTTCGTCTGTTTTTTTTTTTTTTTTGTTCCGTCACGTTTTATACGTCTTGTATTGAAAACAGTTTTAACAGACCCCATGCTCCAACTTTGAAGATTTGTACTTTCAAAATTCAAAACATATCAATAACAAAATTTTCGATTGTGATTGGTCATCTGCGTACCCACGTGAGTGTCCAATTACAAAGTTTTGGATAGCTGTAATCGACTACGTCAATCAGGTGCACTTATATGAGTTCTTTTTTGCTCTTTCTCTACTGGTTTCAAACTGATAGAAAATATATACACGCCGCCATGCCTTTTTTTTTTTTGCAAAGCTTGATGCGGGATTATGACATAAGTGCGTTGCCTGCGTTTTAAATGTCTTCTAATTTGGAGATAAATACGTGCTTCGTATGGATATTGTCATACGGTTCTACAGCAATCTTTCGTAGACTCGGTATTTAGATCTCCGACAATGCAGTGTGTACGTCAAAATTTATCATAAAGAAAACATGGCGGCGATCGGATTATTTGAAACTGAAACCCGAACACTTCGAATTCGAACCAGTTACGGAGATATGAACTTAAAACCCCAGGACAGTTTAAGAGAACCATTAAGTATACTTTGGAGCTTATACTGTTTTTCGGCCAGAATCCTTTTAAATGATACCCATTTTTAAACCTGAATCTTAAATTAATAATAATTATCTCTAAATAATTAATACCGATTTAAGACCAAAACAACTAAAAAAACATACCCGTTAGGGCTGCATATATATGCAATATAGCTTAAATAAAGGAGTACCCCATCCCCTAGGAGTTGGTAAACCTGCATCTGTGCACACAAGGCTGCAAAAAAGTGTAACGGAGGGTATGCATGTCGCCTCTCTTCGTCTCAAAATTTAGAAGGCCCTCTGGTCCCATTCAGTTATTTTTTGCGAGCATCATCTCCAATGTTGATAGCTTCCAATGCAGACGTCCATAGGGCTCTTCAAGTGCTCCTTCCACACGAATGCAAGAGTCGTCATACGTTTTCTGACATGCTGTGCATTGTACCCAAAGAGCCAATCATTGCTGTCGTGTAATTTTAACCAGCTGCCGCCCGTTGGCTACAAAGTTTATGCTTCAACCCGTGGATACGCGAAGCGTAATGAACGGGTTATCGCTGACGAGGACAGTTTCACTCACTCACTCGCTCGATCGCTTACCCGCTCGCTCACTCCTTCCATCAGCTGTAAACTTTTCTTGGTAATTCCGCTGACCAGCGCGTAAGGCTTTCGTGGCAAAGGAATAGTCGATCGCCGAAAAAGGGGACATTTTTAAAGCCCTGCTCTAATGTTTTGTACAGTATTTGGAGTTCTTTAATGGACCATTAAAACAGATCTGCAGACTTGAAATTGATTTTTCAACAGAGGCACGCTTTTTAGATCTTTTTATACGCGTTTTAAGCCTAATGGCCTAGTTCAAGTAATAAGAGTCAGACGACCGGTCGAGTTCGAATCTTGCTCGGGACCTTCTATATATATATATATATATTTTTTTTTTGACGTTCGTCAAGAGTTAAGTTTAATTAAAAAAAAATATATCGAACCGTATCAGCATAAACTGACATAAGCTTACCACAATATTGCGTTACGCGTTAGCATTTCTTTTTCACGGGTTGGCTTACAGGAGCCTTTGAAAAAAGTTATCTTTTGAAAATCGGTACAAACTGTACGAGAAAATAAATAAGTCGCACATACACACATAGGCATATACGCACATCCGCACGACAAATCGCGCCCAAATCGCACTGAAATCGCCGCCCGTATACACAGTCATGCGATTTGAAGATGCAACTTGCGCGCGACAAAAATTGCATCGACAAGTGCGACAAAATTAGACTAAAATTGCACAAAAAATCATGTAATTTTTTTGAGGTTTCGAATATGTTCGAAATCTGATGTAACTTGGTGGCGACTTTTGGGAAATCACAGCAAATCAAAGCAAATGTCGCACCCGAATCGCACAGGAAATCGCCGCTAGTTTACACTTGCGACAAAAATCGCATCAAAAATCGCATGTGTAAACGGGCCTTTATAGTGAATTTTAATGGAAGGTGACATACATTGTTTGTATTCATTTGCACACAAGCGCGAATTTGTTAAACGTAGTATGATTTCCTACATATGTAATACCATTTTCTAGCTGAAAATCTGTTTGTGAAAGATTTAAGCCTGATATAACACTGGTGCTTTTTTTTTTATCAAAAGCCGCATGTGAGACGTTTTCTTCTGTTCTTTTTCACGTGCCATCTCTTTTTGGCGAACTCAACAAGAACCGAAAGAAAAACACCCTGCTCTCGCAAGCTATTTTTTTAGTTTTATCGAAAAGTTTATTTAGTTCGTTGTTTTCATAATCTGCGCTCCCAGTATTCCATGCGCTTCGACGCAATTGTTCTTTCCTCTAATGAGGTCTGCTGTACACAATTTTTCCATTCTTTATAACAAACTTGATGATCTCATCCTGGCCGCCAAGTTGATAAACGAGATGCTCCCACCTGTAACGAATCATAGAAAACAAGTATTTGAATATTTATAACTACAGTTAAACCTCTATTAGGCAGTCACCCTCGGCTGAAACGGCCAAATGATCGCTTAATAGAGGTGTTCTAAACTTTATCATGTATTAAATTTTACATTATTGTTAACAACAACAGTAACGAAAAATATGAAAAATTAATAACAATTAAGTATTTGCTATTCAAGGAAGTTCATGTGCGACTATCATATTTTATTAAGTTTGTTCGTAATGCAAGCGTCTTGGTTGTAAACCACATAACCAACAGTTTTGCCATCGCATTCAACATGAAAGGAAAAAAAATCAGTTATGGTTATCTGTGATTTACATGTAGGGCCGCGTAGCTTAATTTCGTGAAGTAAGTCACTAACTTTGCTTAGCGCCAATGAAATAAATTCGTGAATATTAAACTAGGTGACCGTTTAAGTAATGGTCCTAGTAAGAACTAGGCAACCCAACGGCAAGAAATGCAGAAAGGTGTTAATTGTGATATTGTTGAAACGGTCCACCTCATTGGCTAAAACATGAAAATCTGTACTATCACTTCATCAGGTAGCGCATTTATTTCTCTCTAGTTTACTTATTGATTTCCTTTTAGTGAAAACTATTCTGAGTTTTAATGCAACAAAATTTCTATGTGGGAAACATGGAAAATTAGAAGCCTGTCTTGGCCATTGTTTTACAGTCTCGTGATTGGATAAAATCTTGTAACACAAAAGAAATATCGCTTTAAAATAAAGTTTCAGTACATTATTTTTATTTCAAAAACGTGTTGTCCATAGGTTATTGATGCATTCTCAGTAAGAAAACCTAAACAATCGTATGTGGGGAAAGCGAAATGCCGCAGAACAATAGAGGATTGCCTAGTTCTTACACGCATTGTTACTTAATAGAGGTGAAATAGAATAGAATTCGCTAATTGGGGAAGTCTAAACGTGACTGACCGCTTAACAGAGGGCCGCTTAATACAGGGCCGCTTAACAGAGGGCCGCTTAACAGAGGGCCGCTTAACAGAGGGCCGCTTAATAGAGGTTTGACTGTAGCCTTCTTTACCTTGGGGCATCGATAACCAACATGTCTGCCACTTTGCCTGGTTCTAATGAGCCGTGACTGTGTGACCTCCCCAGAGATGCTGCAGCATTGATGGTAGCAGCTACAAGGCTCTCCTCCATTGTCATGCGCAGATTAACACAGGCAAGATGCATTGTTAAAGGCTGATGGCGCCAAAAAATAACAACAAATAAATCAATTAATGATAATAACTATTTACTTGCATGAGACAATTGTCAAATTAAGTACACATCTTATTTAACAAAATGAAAGAGAATCCAGGTGATCAGGTGTTACTATAAACAGACAACAACTTGGATGAAGACAGGTTGGTTTAAAAAAAAAAACTGTGGTACTGCGTTGGCGAGGGAGTGAAACACAGAAATTAAGTACCATCAAGTGAGTTGATAAAGGTAAATTAAATTGGCCCCTATAAAAGAAAATCTGCTGTTTCAAGCGCTAGTCCTTCGTCAGAGAGAATCCGTGAATGGAGTACTGTGACAGGTTCATTTGAACTGTAAATAAATCGTCATGATTAACATATCACTCATTTCATAAGTAATTTCCTTACCATGGAGAGACAGAATGCGTTGGGGTTAAAATCAGTACCAAGGGCGATTGGAACACCTGTTGAAAATGTGGAACTTATGTTATTAAAGGTGGTTTGAGCATGAGATCTACTTTTGTAGTGTGTTAATTTTATAAATGTACTGTATGAACATGCGGGTGTAGGTGTCTTCGGGAATTCCAACATTAGTAACGGCATGATGTCTTGTACTTTCTGAATTAAAAGCTCTAACGTAATTTATTACACTGAAAAGGGAAAGCAATTTTTGGGAACTGGCTGTTGATAAGGTTACTTTTGGACTGCTGGATGTCTTAAGCTAGGCTAAAGTGCAATGTCTCTGGTGGTTTTGACATTTGTTAGTTCACAATCTGTAATTTAGACAGTAACTTAGACTGAAAGAAAGCGTTATAAAACACATATCTGTTGTGGTTTTAATGTTTATTTGATTTAAACATGTTAACTGAAACTACACAATGCAAACCACATCATATCCAAAGTACACTACCCAACTACAGTAACTACATTCAACATGGTTGCATATGGGTTGCTTTTGAGGAAATAATATTATTACAGTTTCTCCAAAGATATGTAAGTCTGTTATTTTTGGGTAATCCCTTGAAAGTTTGAAGTTGAAACTTGCATGTACATACAGTACCGGACAGAAGTATAAACCTAACAAAGAACAGCGATCTACTGTGTAATACGCTCGGATATTTTGCATGTTCTCTTTCCCTTAAAAGGTAATGACGTCAGAGTCCAATAATAAAGTATAAGTCTTTATATACAATACTGAATATTTTATTAAACTAATAAATTAATTGTACTATCAAATTTGTACCTGAATCAATCATTTTCCTGGCTGGAGGACATTTCAGTCGCAGGATATATGCAGTGGTGGGAAGAAGTACAGCGACAACAGAAGCTGCGGCCATGGCTTGTATACCCTCATCACTGATCTCTTCCAGATGGCTTACTGCTCTTGCGCCAACCTCTGCACCTAGCTAAACATTTTGTTTTTCAAGTCAGTATGTACAGTAAGCTACAAAATGTTCAACTTAGTGAACATTTTGGAAACACTGCTCTAACCGCTTATCAGTTAACATGTTCAGCCGTGAAAAAATGGGCTTATTACATTCTAAGAAGGAGCAATTCAGATATTGGAAGCCATTATCTAACAGCTACATGTAGCACACTGCAAGAAGTGTCGTGAGAAAGTATTTAGGAAATTCCGCACATAAGTAAGGATTAAGGATATAACAAATGAAGCATATGATGAATCATATTCAGGTATGAACTGATAGACAAATATGTTAAGTGAAGAAATGATCCTCACAGTTGTTTGCAAAGAATTAAGCCTGAAAACAAAAATTAAGGGTATCAACAGGATTTGAACCCATGACCTCTGCGTTACTGGTGCGATGCTCTATTAAAACCAACTGAACTACGAAGCCACACACATTGGGAGCAAGGTCAATTCTGAGTTCATGTGTTCACAGTGAACGTACATGATATAGAATGACAAATGAAGTATATAAATTAATCCGGAAAAATTATAGTGAAAAGTATAAAATATGAATAATTATAGTAAAACTATGTCAAATCAGTTTGATTACCAGGTAAAAGTTATAATTATAAATTATAAAGATTCTCCTGACGAGTTTAGTATATACCGGTAATAAAGCTTACATGTACATGTAAAGTTAAAATTTACCTCAGCAGCTTTCATTGGATGCAATTCATCACCATGGAAATTGATAGAAAAAAATAAAAATATGCCACATTTTATAAACTGCTGTCATGAAAGGAGCACATAAAGTTAGTACTTTTATCATATAACTGGTATGGCCCCACACACACATTCCTTTTCTTTACCTCAGCAGCTTTCATTGGATGTAATTCATCACCATGGAAATTGACAGCCAACCCTGCAGCTTTTCCTGCTTCAAGAATCTTTCTTGTGTCCTCAACACCAAACACACCCTTCTCACAGAACACATCAATATTATCAACAGTTAATTCCTGGGTTTTCATCAGTTCTTGAAGTTTAGGAATCTGGCAGTTGATGACATTGTTTGTAGCTTCTTCTGGAGAACTTCCTCTGAAAGAAAAAAAGAAAACAATATGCCACATTTTATAAACTGCTGTCATGAAAGGAGCACATAAAGTACTTTTATCATATGACTGGTATGGCCCAGCACACACATTCTTTTCAAAACCATTTACAAAATACCCGCATGAGGGCCATACGCATTTGTGCGAGCTGGGATGGAAAAAGCCGCACAGCCATGCCACTAAAGGAGCCCTTTGACAGTTCTGGAAAACTTTCAAAGAACCGATTTTTGCTGGGTTTTCACCTCATTCCACGCCTTCTTATGCATAACTGCCCCTGGATATCTGAGCATGACTTGTCAGACGAGTATTAAATAAGAACTTATAAAATTCATTAATAATTCATAAGGAAAATACAAAAGAAATGAATGTTTATTGAAGGTTTGTAAACCCCAATACAGATCAACTGAGTTGATGAATATTATTAAACAGTGGCATTAACTTTTGATACAGATCTCTGCTGAGCTAATTAGTATGCATCAACTTTTGATACAGATTTCTGCTGAGCTAATTAGTATGCATTAACTTTTCATACAGATCTCTACTCATTGTTTCATTTCATAAGTCAGATAAAATATTCGCTTCCGATCTGTATGGGCGTTTACAATGGCTCGCCTTTGGCTCGCCATTGTAAACGCCCATACAGATCTCCCACTCATATTTTATCTATCACTTCAAACTTTGATGAATTTTCTAATAATTTATTAGTGTTTTCATCAGATGGTAGACTTGGCATACAGCCATGTACAAAACGTTTGAACATGCATAATGCTATGTAAACACAAAGAAGACATCTATTTCCTTTTTAAGAACTGCCTTTCATGCAGTTTCTCCCCTGTCTCTCAGCCCTGGTCCTTTCAGAATTGTTATGGTGGTGGAGCTTGAGTGTTGCAATGATCCCAAGAACTACATGTACATGTATACCTGCTACATGTACATGTAGGTCTTAAACCTTGTCAGATTGGTTAATACATGTATGGAGAGACCTGAGAAATGACAGCTAATGGTCCTTTAGGGATTAAGTGTTGGTAGAGGGGCCAATTATTTGATGGATTGACTGACACTCGGCCAATATGTTGACTGATTTATGTATAGACTGACAACACCTATAGTACACATGATCTATTTACTATGGGAGTGAAAAGGTTTTAACTTGAAGCATAACTGGCTATGTACTGTACATTAGTGCTGCAACCACGATATACCAGTACCACAATACCCATATATCACAGTATTATGTCTCACAATATGATATCAATATTGAAACAGGATATCAATACAAATATGGTACATTTACAGTTTACTTATTTTTGCTTAACTTCTCAGTTCACTTTTTACTTAGCAGTCCAACCGTAACACAATTTCTTATTTACCTTACGGGAATCTTACATGGAAAAAAAAAGAACTAGTACATGTATTAAAATTAAAACAAAATGTGGCATCGTGAAACATGTACCGTTCCGTTCAAATTCAAGAGGGTATAGCTCTTGTAATGTTGTCTTTCAAAATGAAGAGGACTTAACACCATTGATTTTGTGCGTACCGTATGGTGTACATGTATTGTATAGTGACAGTTGTATCAAGATATGTATCACATTGTGAGAAATTTAATTTAGTACCTACATACTTAGGCACAGAGTGTGCTCCACAAAATGTGCTGGAAATCTCAATCGGTAACTCTTTCTTGGCCCTCTCAATCACTCTGAGCATTTTCATTTCAGATTCCACTTCCAAGCCATAACCACTTTTAGCTTCAACTAATGTTGTCCCTGATCGTACCATTCTAAGCAGGCGTTTTCTGAGGGATGTGTAAAGCTCTTCTTCAGAAGCTCTCCGCACATGCTCAACAGTGAAACCTATCCCTCCACCTGTCTTGTGCAAATCCATGTATGTGGCTCCTGCAAGCTGTAAAATTTTACAATTACAACTATATTACTAATCACAAAGTTCAAAAGTGTTAGTTTCTAAAAGGAACTGTATGCAGTGTCAGTACGATTGGAAGGGGGGGGGGGGGGGGGGGGGGGGGTGTTTGACACATGAAAATTTGGTTATCAACTGAGCCGATAAGGTATTAAAATATTATTCATGGTCACTGTAAAAGGATTACATGTGTATGTAAAAGAGCTGACATTTCAGAGCAAATCAATTTGCCAATCTGAAGACAGCCAACTGTATTTCATGCAAGAATAAATGTTGTTAGTTATAGTGGAAGAGCACTTTGCTACAATGTATGAAGCAAATTTGCAGGCGGTCGCCACTCAAATATGGTAACAAATATTGCAAATTGAACATAACATTTAAAAATCCAAACTGGCAGGAGGCAGACCAGTTGGCTATTTTACAAGCGTGGTCGAGGAGTTGCACTCGGGGCTACCGTGAAACAACTCCAGCTAGTGGTCAGAGCAGGACTTGAACTCAGGACCCCCGGATTTCAAGTCTAGTGCCCTAACCCCTCGACCACGCTGCCTCCTTTAAATGTGATAATTTGAAGATTTGCCCAGGGACTTGTCTGTGTGAAGTTAAATTCCCTTCTTATGCAAAGTTGTTTGTACTGCTAGTTATTGTTCAAGTTTCTGACTTTGAATTTCAAAGTAAAAAGACATACACAGCTAATACTTCTGCTTTGTGCTGTTACAGTACAAATAATAATCACAAGTTATGACAGCTAGGCTATCATAAACAGTAATATACAAGTAACAAGTCAATTTGAACAGTCTGACTGCAAGATTGCAGATATTTCAAAAGGCTGTGTTAAAATCATGCGTTATTTTGCTTGCATTAATTAATGGCTACATAATTGGAAGACAATCATTGAATTCTCATGTTGGAAGCCGTGAATCTCTTAATTATTGATAACTACAGCTGTACACGTAACAGGGCTCGAAATTGCGCCTGTATCGGGCGCATTTGCGACTAAAGATTTAGCTTTTGCAACTAACATTTGTTGCATGTGGATCGCTTTCATTAGGGTTGTAGAATCTAGGGTTGCCTTTATAAATATAAATATACATGTATCGGGTTGGTGTCCTGCAGTTGCCTAACAACAAAACTGCGACAAAGCTCCAGTATAATGAGGGACTGGTAACGATGATGTCTCAACTTCAAATTTTGGGACCAATGTGACCATGCAACCCAACCATTCCAGTTAAACCAGAAATTCCATCTCTCCCTCCTTCATTGCTAAAAGTCACATATTTCTAGTATTTTATTGACACTCATTAAAGGAACATCACCCAAAAAAAAATAAAGGGATGCAAGAAGAACTTTATCTTATGTTGTACATGTATCTTGTAGGGTGGGTGGGGGGGAGGGGGGGTTGCTTCAAAAAGGTGTCCAGGGATTGGGAAGCACAGAGAGAGAGAGAGAGCAGAGTGCTAAAAAGGGGGAAGTTTAATAGTGCCAGCAGCAGTGCTACGTTTTTGTTTTCTATGTGTTGTCCACTTTCATTTGGTGAGCATTAATATTGTGGTTGGTCAGAATTATCTGTCAATCAAGCACTTGATGCACTGTTCAGAATTAATTACGTCTTACAAAGAGTTGTAACTGACACGACAAATTTTAGCTCTTTTTTTCTCTTTTTTTCTTTATTGTTGTTGTATTGTAATTGAATAAGTGTGAATAATAAACTTGAACTTGAACTTGACAAAACTAAAAACGCTGGGGTGGGTGGTGAGCGACAGTTTGTCAACAAGGCATACAGGTTGCTCTAACAACCGCATGGCAGTTGTATTCTAAACGTATAGACTTTAGTTCACAATGCGTTTCATATAAAAATGGCGTTTTTGGTAGGAAATAAGGTCAGCTAGGATTTTCACAAATATTGAGCTAAATGAACCTAAAGGCCGCCGCACACTAGCCGACAAGTAAAGATTTTTTGTCGGCCGACAAAAAAATCTTAACCTGTCGGCTAGTGTGCGGCGAAATCAGACAAGCTTACGACAAGATCGCAGCTTGTTGGGCGACATCTGGCAGTGCTAGATCTTAAAACGTCTTGTCGGGCATTGTCGGCTAGTGTGCGGTGAAACGAGACAATTTGTCGGGGCGCGCTCGCAAAGCAACCAATTAGGAAATCTCATTGCTGTCACATGACCAAGCATTATTCGAACATGGCGGCGAACAACGAAGCCGAACATGAGGAGCAATGGACTCCAGAAAAAAGAAGATTTGTTGGTTGCCTCATGGCAGTCACATGGGTGTTTGTATCAGGTTTCGTCTCCTGAATACAGCAACCGGGTTATGAAAGAGAAAGCGTGGCAGGAAATTGCCACCGAAGTCGACATGACAGGTAAGCTGAAGTTCAAGTGTTTCATTTACAGTCCAACTAATGAAGTACTCGAAATTAGAGCTTAATTTCGGCTCTCGTTTTTAAAATCCGTTCTTCTATTTGAAAGGTGTAAAATTCTAAATGGGGTTTGATTCAAATCCTCGATCTTATTGGATTTATGTGCGGCTTTGCGCCCATAATGAATTCCATTTCGGTGGATTTCTGTGCATTCTGCATTCTAAAATCTAAAGGCCCTACAAGAAGCAAAATATTATCAAAAAAGTTATCTCAATAAAGATTATTAAGCTTATTATTAACCGACAAAATCGACTAAAATGTGACCAAAAAAACCGTTGTATTCATTCAGAATTTAGTTTAACTTTTTTTCAGAATACTGGATTTTTGCAGTTTGTCGCGACGAAATATTTTATTGTTTGTCAGTGAGACTTCGATGCGTGCTCTCGCTAAAATTTTGCTGTCCAACGCTTTCAAACTTAAGAAATATCAGTGACTCGGATTTTAGGTGTGCTTAAGAATCGAACTGTGATTTTATTGAAACTGATAAACTACAAAATTGAAGCAAAAAATTGGTATTCGGCTAAATTTATTTTTCGTTGTGTCATGTGTGTTTTTATCATATTCACATGAAACGGTTTACACAAGGTATAAACAAGCTTATATCAGCGGGCAAATTCACCACTATCCATTTCTATTTTTTAAAAATCTAGTGACAGACGTTCGTTATTTTTTCAATTTACAGAGGCTCAAGTAAAGAAAAGAACATCTTCTTTACGAACGCAATATTTGAAAGCTCGCAAGCCGCAGCCGAGTGGAAGTGCTCGAAAATTACCGTCCAGAAAGATGCAATGGATGCTTGACAAGTTGCAGTTTTTGGATCCTTTTATTGCTGAGAGGAAATCAACATCCAATCTTGATGTAAGTTTTATACATTCTCTTAATTTACTTTGAGTGAAATGCAGTGAGTAAAATCTATTTCTGAGACCTGCTTAGAAAAGTTTAATTACTGTTAAAAAGAAAGTTCAAATACCATTATAAACTATCATATTTTCTTGCCATGGGACAGCACCATAAGTAGAAAAAAAGGATTTTAAACTATCCCGTTGTTTCTTTGCTTTCTGGGATGCATTTCGTTGGAAACTGGCCTGCAATGTCGTCAATTCTGGGTCGGTCCTCCATTCTCCAGGACGAAAATTGTGGTTATTAGCGGAGCTCTGCGGGCCGAAGGCCCGCGCGGAGCGCCATACTCATAGAACCCATGCCGTCATTTTTCATGGTCATGACCAGCGGAATGTTTCACGGGCGCGTGTCCGTCCGCCGCCCTCCCCCGGCCCGCCGTGTTGGGCATTTTGAAACGAAAGCGAGGCTTTGATTTTCGCGCCTTCGCGCAGCTACATGGCGAATGTCACGTCAGCTCGGTAAACACGTTAGTTGGAGCTGTGTTTAGCGGAGAAAACTGAGAAAACCGTTTAAAAGTCGTTATTTCCCTGCATTTTCGCGGTTTGCTACTTAAGACAGGTTTCACAATTTCTCTAACAGTGGTCAAGACCGCATTTGAGGCTGTGTGACTCTGCAAATCAAGCGTTTTTGGAGGAATATAGAGCTAAGTGTTTTTTATATTACGGAATCCAGTACCACAGGAGCGGAGAAAACGGACACTAAAACTCTCGAACGTTATGAATATGACGGCGAACAACCTTTGCCGGAGAGGAGAAACACTGGACATCGGACAAACAAACATAAGCAGAAAAGCAAGTAACGTCTAAATGTGATTTGCAAAAATTGTTTAGTTTAATAATAAGACTTAAGCTTAAGCTTAAGTTAAATGTGTTAATTTTACCAGAAGAATTTTCTCCAAGTTTTTGCATTCAGAGCTAAATTTACAACTTTGAATATCCGTGGTTTTGGCAATGAAGCGAAACAACGCTCTGTTTTTGATTTTGCGAAAAATTCCCGTTCTGATTTTATTTGTTTACAAGAACCTTTAGCGACAAGACAAAATGCGATAAATTCTCTGACAGCTAAATGAAATGGCGCGGTAAAAGTTTCTGGTCGCCCGCTCTTGGTAAACAAGGCGGCGTTGCCATTCTTGTCGCTGAAAATACTGATTTCAAATGTTTACAATGGAAAAAAGATTCTTCTGGTAGAATTGTTAGTGTTTTAACTGAACTCGACGACACGAAAATTAATTTGGTTTTATACTTATGCACCCACGAATCCAAGTGAACGTAAGCTACTTTTATGACACAATTCATGAATATTTTTTCCGAACTCTTTTAAAATTATTGCTGGCGATTTTAACTGCATTGAAAACGTTTCTGATAAGCTTGGAGGAAATCCTACAATTTCCATGGATTTGAAAGATCTGCACAGTGTTCTCTGGCGCAAAAAAACACGGCCGACTGAAAAATACAATGCACATGGTAATAATGCGGATAAAACTATCGGTACACGTTTGGATAATTTTTTTATTGCTCAGGACTTGTATGATTCCTTTTTAAAATGTGAAATTTTGCCTTGTGTTTTTTCCGATCATGATTCTGTTGATTTAAGCCGCAATTTGCATAATGCATTTTCCCGTGGACCAGGACTTTGGAGGCTAAATTTAGAATTTGATATTTGCGATATGATCTCAGAAATTATTAAGAAACATGCATTGTACTGGAAAGCATTTACTTCCATTCAAGCTTTGTAGGATTTTCTTAAAGAATCTATAAAATTAGTTGCTATAGATTTTGGTCGAAGTAAACAACGCATATTAAGTTAAATCGCGATATTAAAAGGCCACGCAACTATAAATTCTTTGATCGAAGCTAAACGGGCTCTTATTGAAGGAGATAGCTCAGCGAAAACTACCATAGAAACGCTTGAAAGAGAAATTCGGGCCATTAATTTGTCCCAAATGAGAGGAAGCCAAATTCGTAGCAGAGTCAAATGGCTTGAAGAAGGTGAAAAACTTACCAAATACACGTGCTCAGAAAAATACTGTTCAATCTATTTATAACTCCGCCGGTGTTGAAGTCTTTTCACAAGATTCCGGCCCATTTCGATTTTTTCCCTAATTTGTACTTGCAAGAACCTGTTAATTTAACAGTCCAAACCGAATTTTTGAACAAACTTGTAAACAGATTAGGTGAGAGCGAAATTTTATCCTGCGAAGGATTTTTATCTTTGGCTGAAATTACCCACGCAATGCGTGGACTTTCTTCAGGGAAAACCCCCGGTTCAGACGGATTACCTCAACAATTTTTCGCTAAATTCTGGGATCTTTTAGGCCCTATTCTGTTCGAAATTATAAATTTAGTTTGGAAAATAATTCTCTCAGTGATTCAATGCAAGGAAGCGTGACTAGATTACTTTACAAGAAAGATGATAAGAAAAACCTCAAACAATGGTGACCCCGCCATTTCGCTACTCAATGTTGATTACAAAATTTGTTCAAAAGCTCTTACAAACAGACTTTCAAAATTGTTACCCTCGATTATTTCAAGAAGATCAAACTTGTTCCGTCCCAGGTAGGACGATGTTTGAGAATTTATTTCTCTTGCGTGACACTCTAAAATATTATATAAATATTACCAATGAAACTGGTATCTTGCTGAATATTGATCAAGAGAAAGCCTTTGACAATTGACATGGTAGAAAAACATTGGAAAACTTTTTACCAATGTTTTAAGTCGTTTTGGATTTGGCCCTAATTTCCTGCGGTGGATTTCTACATTATACTGTCAAGCAAATATGAAAATTATAGTTAATGTGTTTTTGACCAAAGAAATTCCACTCGAGTGGGGGGTGAGGCAGGGAGATCCCCGGTCTCCACTTTTGTACATTTTATGCGCAGAAGTTTTGGCGACCAGTATAAGAAAGGATGATACTATTGAAGGTTTTCTCATTCCAGAAGCCTGAGGAAAGCGTTTTAAAATTCGCCAATAAGCAGATGACTCCACATGTTTTGTAAAGGACATTTTTTTCTTTAGACAAATTGTTTACCTTTATACTTCACAAATACGAGACAGGTACAGGGACTAAATTAAACGTGGCAAAGAGTACAGAAGCCATGAGGTGCTCACGTCCGGACACTCCTTATGGCCTCCTTACCACGCCTTTCCAAGCTAGTAGATTAAAATTTGAACGTGTGAAAGTTTGTGGGGTGTTTTCACTACCACCCTATCGGCACTACTCATTAGTAGGTTTTTAGTTAATGTTAAGACTATTTTCTTTTTCATTAAGACCATACTTTATGGTATATGGGTTTTCGAAATAAAGCAACTTAAATTTTCACAATGGCACCGAGAACTCTTGGGACACTGTAAGGGACAAAAGGAATAACATCACAACACAGTTGCAAATTGCCCCCCCCCCGGGGGGGGGGGGGGGGGGCTGGGACTCTGAGACCCTTAACCTATACTAGACCATTTTAGCTGCATTTTGCAACCCTATGCTAGAATAAACACCGAAAAATCCTACCCTATCCTAGACCTTTTCTAGACTCACTATTTTGCAGAAACTTGTTCACTATCACAGTCTAAGATACCAGGGGTCAGTAAAAATGTCGTACAGCACACCTTACCAATTTTTCCATTTGCCAGTAAACCTCGTCTAGACTACTTTGTGGAAAATGATACCCTATTCTAGACCAAAAATTTCGGATTACTATACCCTATCCCAGACTAAACTGCTTGAAAACCATACCCTTGACAGCAGCACATACCTATATAGCTCATATATGGGAGTACCCCCCTCCCCCCGGGCAAATTGATTTCTCCCGAATGACCAAATAGAAATTTTCTGCTTTGTGGTGTCATCCGAATATTTGTGAAATACAACAGTCAAAGCTTGTGACTCTATAAATAATTTAGCTACTGGCAACTCATCATTCAATACCAGAAATGACTAAAGTAATCATGTGCAAACCAGAAAGGACTTTCAAGTGGACCAAACGACCGGAAATGAACTTTATAAATAATCCTTTATGGACTATAGACTTTCAAGTGACTCATGTAAACCGGAACTGACCTTGTATTATTGTAACCGGAAATGACTAGATTTATAACGCAGGATGCCTTGTAACCGGAAATGACTAGCCTCTCAGGATAATATTCTAAACTTTAGGGATTTGTTATTGATGAATAAAACATTTTAAAAGGAAAAAAACACTTTTGTTGTGTTTAGCGGAGAAAACGGTTTGCAAAATCGTTTTCCCCTGCTTTTTTTCGCAGTTTGCTACTCAAGAGAGGTTTCACATTTCAGAAACAGTGAGCTTTTGTGGAATTTGTGCAGTCTAAATGCACTGTGCAGACGGTAGCGTAATAAGCTTACTGTTTTTGAGAATTGCTAAAATTGAAAAATAGCCTGGTCGTCAATCTTAATTCTAATTATTCTTGTGCTTCCGACCTTTCACCTTGTTAAGCTTATCATCATCGTTTCTGTTCAGAGAGCTCCGCTGTTAGGCTAAGCCTATCTATATATATTATCTTCGCTATCAAGTAGAGCTTGAGGGGCATATGATCTTATTGAATTATCTACAAGATAATTGTGCAGGCAGCATGCTGCCAGAACAATCATTTCCACTTTCTCAGGAAACTGATTAATTGTGCTTTGGAAAACTCTAAACCTATTTGCTAAAATGCCGAAAGCATTTTCAACCATTCTCCGGGCTCTTGACAGACGATAGTTGAATATTTGCTTCTCCTTCTCTAACTGTCGATGTGAATAAGGCTTCATCATTCGTTCTGTCAGTCCAAAAGCATCGTCGCCAATGAAATGAAATTTGCATGAGGTGTTAGTCCCCTTAGGAATTCCACTGTCTGGCAAGTTTAATCTGTTAGTATCAAGAAAGTGCTTTAGGGTCGAGTTCTCATAAACGCCAGCATCGCCACTTCGCCCGACAGCACCCACATCAACATAAATAAATTTGTAGTTTGCATCTACTAATGCAAGGAGTACAATACTAAAAAAGTGCTTGTAATTAAAATACAATGATCCGCTACTGGGAGGTGGTTTAATGGCAATGTGTTTTCCATCAATGGAACCCACACAGCAAGGATAGTTCCACTTTTCTTCAAAATTTCTTGCTACTTCTTTCCATTCATTTTCTGAACTTGGTGTCTGAAAGTTTAAATGACATTTTTAAATTACTTTATGTTTAGAGACCACTATCCCCCAGGGTTGATGATGGATCAGAATTTGAAGGTGACAGTAACATAACCGAACAGAACAGCGAGGACTTGCCCTCCACCAAAAGAGCTCTTCCCTTTGCTAAAAAGGGCAAAGAAAAGGAGTTGAAGAAAATAAAAGAAGAAGAAGAGCTATCCATTTTAAAGGGCATTGCACAGTCATTGGAAAGTGAGAAAACAGATGAGGCTGGTGATGAGAGTGATGCATTTGGTATATATGTCAGTAAATGTCTCAAAAGGATGTGTGAAAGAGAACGAATAATGGCTCGACATCAAATAGAGAATATCATTTTCCAGGCCCAGATGGGGGCCTTTTCTACTGCACCTTGCCAGTCGAACATGGAAAATCTCTATCAAGAAGCTGGTTCATACACAGGACTTTTACGATTTTAGTTTACCTGTTGTTCTGATAACCTATTGCAGTGCAACTTAGTATTCTACACAATTGTAAATGTTCATGTTATAAAAATTTCAAATTGAGCCAAATATTTTATAGGAATATCCCATCCCATCCATTATTCTGAGTTGACCTCTTGTGTATCAAAGAATTTAAGGGATCAGGGAAGTTATTGCTTCAGCTGAGTTTGATTTCAATTCAAAAAGTAGGGTCATGCAGAGATTAGTATTTTATCTTTAGCACTGATCGCATGATTACAATATTGAAGAAGCAGTCATTTTAGCAGTTTTAGGATGAGGCAAATGTAGTTTTAACAAACAGTGTTAGAGGCACTGCTTATTCATACTGTAACTTAACTAATAAGTCCTAACTTGAAGTCATGTATTCATCTTTGTATGATAGATTAAAAAGTTAAGAGCACGAGTCGTATCTGTTTGCTTTTGTTTTCACTGTTTTACCTGTAAGTACACATCCCTCATGTTGCAATAAATGGCTTCACAAGTCTCTGAGACTATTTCAGAGATTGTTCTTTCACCAACTCTGTAGGCAAAGTGAAGACTTCTGAAACTTTCGCCTGAAAAAAAATTATTCCCTGTCAACTGGAAATTTAACCCCCTCTACAATTCTGACCGAAACACGGAAAGATCGATCGACTAAAATGGTGTCGGTTTACACAAAATTCTACTCACCAGTTGCAAGGAAACGCAGAGTGATGGACAACCTTTCGCCAGCGGAAATACTGGGCCTCATTTTTGTGTTTTTCTTAGTTATGTTATGCGAAACAAGCGCGAGTATTTCTTGAAAATTTTCTTTAGATAATCTAAAGTACCGTCGGAACCCAGTGGGATCTTCGTCCCTAAGTTCTTGAATGAGGTTTTTATATGCACCCTGTTCATCTCGTCTGGCTATCCAACTCTTAACCCACGTTGTTCTTCTGTAACTCTTCCGACGCCTCCTTATCCTCCGTAGCATAATTAATATAAACGAAACAAGTTTCAATTTTCGCCGCGAAAGAGGCGCCATCTTGACTTTGGATGAGTCGGGCCCAAGCCCCGACGCGGCAAGTCGTGACAAAAAATCGGCTAGTGTGCGGCAAGCTGATGGCCCGACAAATTTTAATCAGATTTGATCCCGATAAAAAAATCGGCGTTCTAAAGACAAAAAATCGGCTAGTGTGCGGCGGCCTTTAAAAGATCTAGCATGAACAAATGGCGCTTTTGAGGGTGCTCTGAGGCGGATTCTTCTTGGGGCGAGTTAAAGCGAGGCGCGAGACGCGAGATGCGAGACGCGAGACATACCTATGGAAACAAGCCATTTGGACAAATGACAGTCTGAAGCAAAAATAAACAATCAGAATGGGATTTTAAATCTCAAATTTGAATACAACAACACATAAATACCTGAAATTTTATGCCATAGACACGCTTGTGACCAGAGAATAGAATCCTTTGGTTATACATCGGAAGACAGCAAGGTCGTAGGGTGCCATCTATAAAGCCCCAGCAGATTTGTAATGGAGCCCCTACAGCATAAATGGCATCTGCAAATGCTTGCGGGTTGATCCAGTTCTGGTCTAGATCTTCTAACAAGTGGTGAAATCTGTTGTATGTCACCAAGTGCCTAAAAGCCAAAAGGTCAAGCACAAGTTTTTCACATAACAATGCAATGTTGAATTCTTATATTAGTTCTTACATCATAGAGTGGTTTTCATTAACCCGTGAAATACACTTCAACGTATTTAGCAGTACTGTACACTTTAATATGGAATTTAAATTTTCAGTAGACACCAGGGGCCGGATTCATGAAACCCTCCTAAGTTAAGACATATCCTAAGTATTGTTTCTTAACAATAGTCTATTGTCATTCCAACAATAGGCCATTGTTAAGAAATAATACTTAGGATATGTCTTAACTTAATAGGGCTTCATAAATCCGGCCCCAGGGTTGTTCAAAGCGCGATTAAGCTAACCCAGGATTAGCGTCAATTTTGAATCCAGTTAAACAACTAATCAATGAAGATTTTTCCAAAGTTTTTCTGACCTTCAGTTTCGACTCCGACTTGTCTTCACTTAAGCTTAAAATAAGCTTTTGAAAACATTTTTAACAAGAGAAATAAAATCTTCGGTTAACTTTTAATCCTGGATTAGCGTTAATCGGCTTTCGAACAACCGGGCCCAGTAGTATAGACTACCATACCCTAGTAGATTCTCCCATCCACTCAATGTAACTTTACAACTGACTCGCAGTATGTGAAACTCAGCTTTATTTACCATTCAGTGTATATATTCACGGCCAAACAAGAATCTTGAGACTTCTGTGATAAGCGTTTCAACTAGACACTACTCAGTAGTGTAGTACACTTTATTACACTTTGTTACTCCCTAAATAGTACACTTTGTTTCATGGGTTAATTAAAATCACTCTATTATCTTATTACCATATTATCAAATATAATTATATCCAGCTACATAAAATTTTCTGTACCTCATGGAGAATCATGCTTAATTCAGGCTCCGGTCTTCCAAAAAGTTGACACAAATCTGATAGGCGGTTTGGATAGGTCAGTCTTCTCAGAAGTAGCAGAAATGATGCTAAGCCTCCAGCAACTGTTCCGTTCGGACACCTGTAAAACTCTGGTATGTCTAGGCACTCGTTGAGTAGATGGATATCATCCTTGCTGAACCTGTTGACATTTAAAACTCTGATTAAACCAATTTATCTAAGAACAAATATAATTTTACCTACATGTGCCATTATAGCAACGATGAATGAATACAGATAAATGAAATTGTTTTTACATTCACCTAAAGAAGTCGATACACTCCTGATCTTCCAAAGCCTCTAGATTAATCCTGGAAGTACTCTGGAATGGCGTTGGTTCTTTAGACAGAGCATCTACAAGCAAAATCTCGACATCTGAATCTTCTTCGTCGTCCATGGCGGCAGTAACAACAGCAAGCCGTTGATGGTTCTCCTTCGAAACAGCAAAACAACGTTAAAGTTCAATGGCGAAAACACAAAGCTTTTCGTCATTTAGTTGAAGTAAAACTAAAATATACTATCTTTATACTGCATAGTCAAAGAAAAGTTGCAAAAAACACCTAACGTTTGTGTGACACCAACCTTATCTTCTGAGCCGCCATCTTGCTTCTTCCCCAGTCCCCGACGCGACTTTTTCACTACAGCGTACCCGTGTATCTTAACTCGAAACCTAAACCGCCGTATCCGGGCAATCGGGGTATCTTAAGGTCTCTATTAGTCCGGTCCTGCGCGACGGCGGAGGGCGGGCACACGCGCGCCCGCGAAACATTCCGCTAGCCATGACCATGAAAAAAGACGGGCATAGGTTCTATGAGTATGGGGCTGTGCAGCCGGGCCTTCGGGCTGGCGAGTGCTCCGCTACAAATGTTATTATTAATAAATAAATTAATTAAAATTGATATCGGTACCGTTACTTTCGGGAAATACTAGAAAGGTCGGAAAATGACGTAACTTTCGGGTAGTCGTTACTTTCGGGGAGCCGCTTTGTTCGGAACTCTACCGTACGGTAAAAATGCACTTGCAATATAGTCTGTCCTCTATTGTTTTGGTTGTCAAGGAAAATGGAGGGGAGGGGCTTAATAAATTTCTTGCTCCACAAAAGGGGGGCTTAATAGATAATTTACGGTATGCGCCAGCTCATTCAATAATCGAGCTACAAAAAACAACAACTCCGAATATTAAAAGGGCATCCAGCACGGTCAGCTGTAATTCTCTGGAAGTTTGAGCCCGACAAACTAGATACTCTTCGTGCAATGCTGCTAACATTGAACAAAGGAAAACAGTTTTATATTAAGTAGAAACATTTTTCCTTTTGTCTGGTAGACATTTTTGGTTAAACTTTCCGCAAAGCCGGCTGGAAAATGAAAATATATGCTTAATTTTGGTGCGTGCGTTTGCTGAGAATGAATGCATCAATAAGTCAAGAAAATTCCACGCAAGTTCAATAACCTCTTTATACCTCCAAGAGCAGGACCAAACACCGCTGCCACTTTGGTTAGACTTTGGTATAATCCATACCCTTGGATTCGCCTCACTCCTTTAAAACAGAACATGACCGCAATACACAAAACACTTCCCATAGCACCATCTACAGATCCATAAAATATAAAATAAAACACCAAATGAATGTTTTCTCTCGCAAGAGGAAGAAGCAAAGCGGCAAGGCCATCAATGGCAGCGGCGATGCAAATGTCCCTTTCGCAAACGGCCGCTGCCATTTTAGTGATACTTAGAAAATGTTTCACCAATTATCGATTTTTTTTTTTCTATCAGAAAAGAGAAATGCAAATAATAACCTAGGGTCGAACCCGAAACCTCTTGCATGCTAACATCCCTCCTTCACCAAAGAAAAAAAAAATATAAAAGGTGCTTTTCTTAATGATATATCAATAACTGGTGGCCATATCCCCAAATCTTACCTAACGGCTAATCTAGCTTAGATCTAATAATCGCTTTACCTATAGCCAATTTTATCTAATAATGATAGCCTACTTTCGTTCCAATCCAGGCATAAACTAAAGAGAAATGGCATCGACCATTAAAAAAGGCTTGGTTACTAATGAATGCTAATGATGTAATCGACCATTAAAAATGGCATCGACCGTTTACGAAAGGGAAATCAGCCGCGACGATCTGGAACAGATAGCAAGCATGAATCCATTTGACGTCACACAGGCGACCAACCAACGTACGGACGGATCAGCATTGACGTCACCCCACTGTAGAGGTAGAACTTGGAGGATTGAGTGCAGATATTCCTAGATTTTCGCAGTAGCGAACCTGTAAAGTGAGAAAAAAGGGTCAAGGAAGATGAAACATTGATACTCTGTCTTCTTCCCAGTGACAAGTGGCACATGACCCGTTACCTGTACACCGTGACCCGTGAGCTTTGAGCGACCAATCGATCTCTAGGTCAAATGTTAATTGGACGATCAAACTACTCGGGTGGGACGTTACTATAGAAAAATCCATTGTCTGACTAGTGAATTCCACGTTAAATTTCACTCGAAAAACCGATATCGCTCGATTCGCGAATCGATGAGGGCGATATCGGTTTTTCAAGTGAAACTTAACGTGGAATTCACGAGTCTGGCAATGAATTTTTCTCGAATCGTCAATCGTCAATATGTCAAAGTAAAACAATGTTTCCAGCGAGAAAGCCACTTCAAAGCTAACTGTCAAGAGCTAGCGAATAGAAATCAAGACTGATTCAAAATCACGGTGAATCACACGTGGCCAGGACAGCTGCGGCATTTTGGAAATATTTCGCCTTCATGCAAATTATTTGCTTTATTACTGTTTCGCCTAAATTTTCTTAAAACTTTGTCTGAAGTTAATTTATAGACGTAATATGCGACTAGATTTTGAGAAAAACAAGAAGAAATAAGCTGGCTGTTGCTTGAAAACCAGTGACACATAAAACTTTGATCACATTTTTTCATAAACATTTTTTTTTTTTCATAAAAAACCCTCGCTAGTGTCGTTGTGTCGCCCGTGTGAAGCAGGATAACACGGGCATAAGTGCAAACAACAAGAGCCTTTCACAGTTCACTATGGTGATGCACGGGCGAAAAGAGTTCAAAGAGACTGCGCTGGACTGCAAGCGGTCCTTCTCAGGATAGTCGAATGGGCGAGCAAATCACGTGATCGGACCGAGCGAGCGAATGTAATGCGAACTGAGGAGGCTCGTTCGCTCGCTACAGTGTCTCGGAGCTTGTTTTAATGATTAGCTCGCCCGCTCAACTGACTAATCAAAGGCTCCTTAGAACCAACCCGTGAATTTGAAATGCTAACGCGTAAGGCAATAATTGCGGTAAGCTTATGTTTTCACTCTGTCGCGGTTCAATGTATTTTTAAATTAAACGTACGGATTTTTGACAAACGCAAAAAATAAAAATACAGTACATCACTTTCATAATTTTCAGTCCGAAGAAGAAAGAAAAAAAAAAAGAACGCCGCGAGCAAGATTCGACCACTCGACCACCGTGACCACTGACTTGTAGTGAGATAAATTTTGTTACTTGAAGGCAGATAACCATCAAAACGCGTGTCTCAGTTGAAAATTCCTTTTAGATCGATTTTAACGTTTTATTAAAGACTCCAAATGCGAAGGATTTTTAAGCTTATTGTTGTTTATATTCGTTTACACCAATTTAGTTATTGTTATCGCTGGATTCACGCTGTTCTTGTTACAAAACGCATTCGTAACAAAGCATTACGTCACTAAGTTTACAGCTGATGGAAGGAGTGAGAGAGTGAGTGACTCATTTGCATATCTGTCGTCGTTACCGATAACCCGTTCATTACGCATGCGCGTATGTTCACGGGTTAAAAATGGACAGTTACCAGTTTTGGACTGCGCCTGCGTATGTTGCTTTGTGCTTGCGCTTATAAACCCTCGGACGTACACGCAAACGTTTTCAACCCCTACCCACCCCCCCCCCCCCCCACCGCCCCTACCCCCTTGTGTTTTTGCGATGTTGCAACATTTCGGAAATATTTTACATCTAATAGATAGCCCTCGATGTGTTTACAAGATAAGGTAAATATTATGGGTTGTGACGCTGCTGGTGGTCCGTGACACCATCCCAAATTGCCGCCAAGACGGCTGCCATCTTGGATTGTACTAAAAATTCAAATTTATCGGGAAAACGTGGAAATTGCTAGAGATGCAAAAATAACATACAATTAAACATTTTAATGCGTTTGCTAGCGTTTTATATGTTTTTTCACTGAAAAAAGTGAAAAATACGCATTTTTATTCAAAAATGGCTTGAACACATCTTACTTATGACTTCATATCTCGTTTCCATGGCAACCGGTTGTCGCCAAACTTTACCAAAATGTGTCTTAAGGATAAATAAATAGCTACTGAAAACAGCATGTGCTAATCTTAAATGGTCTTGAAAATATCGGAGAAAAACCTTAAGGGGGTGGCAACCCCCCTTGTACGTCCGAGGGTTAAGCATGGGAACATAATAAAATAGCCCAGAATTTCTGTTAACTAAACCCACTAAAATGATATATCAAGCCTAACAGCGTCGCACTTTGAACAAGCTTAACTAAGCTGAAACTTAACTAAGGTGAAAGGTTGGAAGCACAAGAATTAAGATTGACGAACGGGTTATTTTCAATTTTAGCAATTCTCAAAAACAGTATTACGCGACCGTCTGCACAGTACATTTTTATAGACCGTACAAAAGTTCACAAAAACAACTTTTATTTGTCTAGAATAAATAGTACCACTAGTTTCCGAATAAAATACAGTTTATGTTTGTCAAAAATTGCCCGTGAAACTGATTTGAAAATCAAAAATTGCAAAAATACACAAACATATTTGCATAAGGCGATGCGAGTGAAGATAGAACTGTACTATAAAATCAAGTCTTGTTTTGTTTACATAAAATCGCTTTTCAATCTATCTAATGAATGAACTAACACATAAAAATGGACAACACAATCTTCTTTCGAAAAAATTTATTCAAATCTCCATTAGTTTACGTTTAAAAGCAAAACGCGTACCATGTAGTTATAGCTCATCGAGTTCAAGCTTTCTTCGATGAAATTCAAGAGATCGATACAACTAAATTTAGGCACGTTTTAAAATCAATTCGCCAAAACTAACAATAACACTAATAACAAGTCACTCACAGATTGATATCAACATAAATTCTCATCGAAAACTGTAATCTGTTTTACCTTTAAGTTCCTCGCTTGCTTGGAAATTCAAATCTCCGCTTCTGGTTCTGAAATCATCTCCCGCATTGATAAAAACGTAATACACGAAGTTCCTCGAAGGAAGATTTTATCCCTGAAAGCTCGTCTTTTTCCACTAAAGCGGCTTCTGAGTATACCTTAATTAGTATCCCTGTCTTGAGTAGCAAACCGCGAAAAAATGCAGGAAAATAACGAGTTTAATTCTCCGCTAGGCACAAGAAAACAACTAAAGTGTTTACCGAGCTCACGGCTGTGTGGCCGCGCGAAAAACAAAATTGCTAAGATCCCGGGTGTTGTCCAACACGGGCGGGCGTTCTGCGGGCAGACAACGCGCCCGCGAAACATTCCGCTAGCCATGACCATGAAAAATCACGGCGTAGGTTCTATGAGTATGGAGCTGCGCAGCCAGGCCTTCGGCCTGGCAAGTGCTCCGCTAGTAATTAGTATATACGTTACCAAATCCGTGAATAGTGTTTTTACGTGCTCCAATTGGACTGCCAGCAGTCCCTCTCTAGATAGTCGAGCGGGCGAGCAAATACGCGATCGGCGATCGACCGAGTGGCGAGCGAGCGAAAATAATGCGAACCGAGGGGGCCTTCCCCTCGGCTCGTTCGCTCGCTCCAGTCTCGCTGAGTTTGTTTTTGTGATTAGATCAGCAGTCCATACTGCGATTGGCTGCGGGATAATATTTGCTTTTTTTTTTTTTCCCCGAAATGTTCAGCTTATAAGCCAATTTACATCGGGATACATTGCGTGCTGCGATCGCTTATCTTGAATTTCGTGTATCGCGAAATTACGATTCTTCGAAAGCCCTTTATCATCGCCTTTTTCCAAAGCAATCATGTAAATATTTTCAATTCTCTTCTTCTAAATACATTCCCTGTTTATCTTTTTATATTTTTCTAAAAGTGTTTTGTATATATTCTGGCTGTATTTGTAAATTTTTCTGTTTAAAGTCGACGAGTGTCTGATCCAATAGGTCACTTGGCCGCGCAATACAAACGTCTGTGAAATTTGCCGACTTTGCGGAGCTATATCTCCACTATTTTAAAAGATATCGTTTTTAAACTCGGCCACTTTACTAATTTTGAGATGCTTTTCCCAGCCATGTCGATGGATTTTTGCTATCAGGCCAATATAAAAATTTGGAAAAATCGTGACAAGGTCTAAATATATCTAATCTCCGTCGCGATGGAAGGCCACATTTAGAATGATTCATGTTAACCGTGGATGTTGCTGTCAAACAAAACAACAAAAATTGACGTGTTTAACGTATAACGTTAAACGGTGATAATTATCATTGGTTGCTAACTATAGTTTTAAAGCAGAAGAAACCAGCTGTCTACGGGCCAATGTTTTTGTCCTCTGTGAACAGGAACGTTTTGTCCGTGAGGTTATCTTTATAAAGACTACAGACTTTTCTTATCCTCCAAAACAAAGGAAGAAAGGTACTTGTTTATTTTGTAAAAGTGTAGTGTTAAATGCCGTTTAATTTATGCCCTTTAACAGGTCCCGAATGGTTCAATTTCTTCGGCTTTCAAACATTTCAAAATTGCATCCTACACATTTGTTTTCAAACGGAAACGTACATGTAGAGGTGATGCACCGTAGATTAACTGCAGACCTTTTTTTTTTTAAATAGAAGGAAGCATTTGGAGTGCTTTATCGTCGGCTTTCCGAGAAGGTATGTTAAATTGATATTAATAGGTCAAAATAATTCATCGGTTGTGTTTTCACTAGGCCGTTTAGTAGCTGAACATTCTTTTAAGGTGTTTGTTTACATACCAAAATTTACTATTTTTATTTTACTATTTTCACTGTGAATTTAAGCCGCTAACTCAGAAGATTCAAATTACAAAGGCGCGCAACTTTAAAAAATGGTGGGAGATGAAACGTTTTTAATGACTTCTCTTTTATTGATTCTCGCTATATTTATGCGAAGGAGAAGGGGTTTCTTAGAGAGATGCAGTTAATGTCAGCGGGGCTGATTTCCCTTTCGTAAACGGTCGATGCCATTTTTAACCCGTGAATATACGCGCATGCGTAATGAACGGGTTATCGGTAACGGCGACAGATATGCAAATGAGTCTCTCACTCTCTCACTCCTTCCGTCAGCTGTAAACTTAGTGACGTAATGCTTTGTTACGAATGCGTTTTGTAACAAGAACAGCGTGAATCCAGCGATAACAACAACTAAATTGGTGTAAACGAATATAAACAACAATAAGCTTAAAGATGTTTCGCATTTGGAGTCTTTAATGCAATGCTAAAATCGATCTAAAAGGAATTTTCAACGGAGACACGCGCTTTGATGGTTATCTACCTTCAAGTAAGGCGTGCGTTTCTTGAAAGCCCCGAAAACTTTTCGGACCCGAAAAGCTGTGTTACGTACAGAATGTTTACAATAAAGATTCGGTTTTTGTTGATTTTGAAAGCTAAGCAACAAAATCTTACGTTTACTTCACAACTTTAGCTGATTTGTTTGCTAAAAGCTTCAACGTCTTTCGTTAGAAGCTACATTTAATAAGTAGCTTTCGGGCCCGAAAAGTCTTCGGGAGTTTCGAGAAACGTACGCCACGTTCGAATCTCGCTCGGGCCGTTCTTTTTTTTGTTTTTTGTTTTTTTTTTTTTCTTTCCTTTCTTGTTCGGACTGAGCATCATGAAAGTGATGTACTGTATTTTTATTTTTTGCGTTTGTCAAAAGTCCTTACGTTTAATTAAAAAAAATATATATATGGAACCGTGACAATGTGAAAACATAAGCTTACCGCAATATTGCGTTACGCGTTAGCATTTTAAATTCACGGGTTGGCTCTAAGGAGCCTTTAATTAAGGGTCGATGCCATCATTAGCATTCATTAGTAACCAAGCCTTTTGAAATAGTTGATGCTATTTCTCTCTAGTTTATCCCTGGATTGGGACGAAAGTAGGCTATCATTATTAGATAAAATTTGTCCTAGGATATGCGATTATTAGATCTAAGCTAGATTCGCGGTTAGGAGAGATTTAGGGTTAGGGTGAGCCGTTATTGATATATATTAAGAAAAGCAACCTTCATAATTAAATTTTTCTTGGGTTTGCCGGATCAACCCAGCGGTCTAGTGGTAAAGGAGAGATGTTAGCATGCAGAGGTTCCGGGTTCGATTCTAGGTAATTAATTGCATTTTTCCTTTTCCGATAGAAAAAATAATAATTCTGTAAGTGTCGCTAAAATGGCAGCGACCGTTTACGAAAGGGTTGCGTCGGTGCGCCGGCGCCGTGAAATAGATGAGGTCCTGGCCGAGGAACTGGGCAATCTAACGGGGTCGGAGAAATTGTAAATCGAAAGAAATGGGAAGGATTGTTGAACTCATCTGCCATGTTAAAAGTTCTGTTTCGCAAACTCACCACTTGCCCGTGCGAATTGTTTAAGGAAATTCGGTGAAATCTTTAGAATTCCCAAGAAAAAATCCAAGAAATCCCAGAAGTCTCAGAAAATCCTTCGTGTTAATTGTACAAATTTCTCGGGAACTCTCAGGCTGCGGTCACATCTACGACGTAACTAAAGTTTAACTTAAGTTAGTCTCAAGTTACGTGATGTCATACCCAACTGTAGTTGGTGCTTTCGGTCGACTTTGCGGTCACATCACGCAGTTAACTACAGTTAGTTCTAATAAGCCTATGGATGACGTCAGAATTAAGAGGTTCGCGACGGCCATTATTGTTGATCCGTGAAATGTCAACATGGTTGACCGACGTAAAGTGTGTCTAGTTTTTCTTCTTATTTATTGTTTTTTTTTTTACGTGCGGCAAACCGTCGGAGAAAAATGAGAAATAAGCTGAGAATTTTAACAGATGCTCGACGCCGGGTAGGGTCATGGCTAGTGTACGACGACTGTATTGTGATGTATTGTGTTAGGTAGTGTTAGGTTGCATTGTATTGTATTAGGTTGTATTGTATTAGGTTTTATGACGTCAGTCAGGTCGTCGTACATGAGCCATGACCCGCCGCGTACACGTGTTGCTACCTTGTTGTATGTAAATTTTTTGTTTCTTGTTTTTGATTTCCCCCTAGCTTCAGCTTGGTTTTTATTTTGCATATTTATATATGCTCATAACGCACGTGCAAAAAGAATTGTCACATTCTGATTGGTTGTTTGTTTGTAAACTTAAGACTAACCCATGAACCCTGCTTGGGTATAACTATAGTTAGTCTGTATTGTTTTGGATCGCCGAGGCGTGAATTTTCTAACAATAGTTAGAGCGAACAGAGAAGCGGTCACATTACCGAAATAGCTAACTATAGTTAACCCCGTCTTAACTATAGTTAGTAGCCCAGATGTGACCGCAGCCAATATTTCTAGATTATTGGCAAGCGTCTGTCACTAGGCGCAATGCGATTGGCTGCGGTATTTATCAGGACAAGTTATCCCTTCTCGCGAGGAGGTGTGACTTTACGTGAATTTCCGGTCATGAAGGCGAGATAAGGGACTGTGCAATAATTATCAGGAGGGGGGGGGGGGGGGGGCGGAAAATGGGCTTCAAGTAGGAAAATATTAGGTAATACCCCCCCCCCCCTTCAAAAGAACTGAATTTAGTTATTGCCCCCCCCCCCCCCCTCTGATCAGTTAGAAATATTGTATGACCCCCCTCCCCTTCAAACACCTTTTATATACAAATACCCAGCATTTTCTTAATATACACCCACCTGTTATTGCTACGAGGTAATGTTTGTTCCAGACGTGGATATACAGCAATACTACATGTTTACTTGTTGGACATCCATATCTGGAACAAACATGACCTCGAAGCAGTGTTCGACAAAGCCATCTGATTCCACTTCTCAATCACTTCATTGCAAATCCGAGTTGCTTGCACTGGAACTCATTTCCTCGTTAACCTGCTCTTGAGTTTCTCGTGGGATGCAAGAATGATCACCACGAGCGTACTGGAGAACTCGTGCAACCAGTGCCATTTTACCTCCACTGATCTTAAAGGTAGTCAGACATGAGGGGTCAAGTAGCAGGGACATGTCGCAGCGACATGTAGCAGGGACAAAAGTTTGTGTAGTACACACTGAGGGACATGTAGCAGGGAGTGTAGCAAGGACATGTAGCAGGGAAAAAATGATAGCGCTTGCACACCGCATGAAAATGTCGCGGGGACATGTCTCAGGGACATTTTGTCCCCGCGACATGTCTCACGGTGTTCAACTTGTTGAACTTCATGGGACACGTCGCGGGTGACAAATCGCAGCAGGCTACTTAAAAGTGACCGAGAAGCTAAAATTATTTTTATCTGCAATGAATTGTAATCATTTATCAGCATTGTCATCTTTTAAGGCGCGCGACTTATTAAAATAACACCTCATCTCATCTACATGAAGCTACTGTACAAGGTGTCAAACAATGGCATTAAAGGTGATGTTACACCTAACAATATTTCGTGCAACTTGTCTCGCCAATGTTAAATATTACACGCTACAAGTCCCATGCAACGTGTCTCGCGAAAAAAAGTAACGCGTCTGTCCCCCACCACCAGGGGACATTTTCACTGACATCACAACAATCGACGAGTGCGTGATAAAATGGCGGTCGTGCTTCATCAGGTCATTTAACGAAGTTGTGAGACAATGAACTTGAAAGAACGTGAAGAACACAACTCGTTTAATCGCTGACAGCATGAGTTTTACAGAACTGTACGCGGGAGACCATCCGAGAACTTTACCCCGAGCAGGCCCCGGGAGCCTGGGACTAATAACATCGTTACATCTTCCTTGTTTTAACAAGACATAGAAAACAACAAACAAGCAGAAACGAAAGACGAAATCTAAAAATAGAATCTCATCATAGTAACTGACATAACATGGTAATTGAGTTTCAGAATACAAAAATGTACGAAATGTTCACTGTTCAGTTCTCCTGCATTTAGGGATGGCAAGCTCCCTAGACAATGAAATCGTCGAAGTAGGTGGGTCTTTTAAATATTCGTCCACTTCTGGTAGTAACAGGCACTGACTGGGAGACCGGTATTGAAACCTCTGCTGTCACTGATGCATTGGGCATCTGCGGCGCCGGAGATTCAATAGACACCAACGGTGGTGTTGGGTTCGGGCTTGCTCCTTCTAATTGCACTGCGTCATCTTCTGAGATGGGTTGGTATTTCTCGGGCACCTTGTAAAGATGGGAGCGGTTGTGGCGAAAGACTCTTCCATCTTCCGTGCGGACCTTGTAGGATCGTACCGCCACTTGATCCTACACTTGAGCCTTAAAAAATTTAGATCGACCTGGCAGAGGTAGGACCCGTACCACATCTCCATTCTTTAACGGGTGTAACACCTTACCTCCTCTGTCATAGTAAACAGCTTGCTTGTGTTTCCTACTCTGCAATTTCTGTACCACACTAGGAACAACTTTTGGCTGAAGCAGCTGACCAGCCACGGGGAGTAAAGAGCGAATCATTCGACAGAGAAGACTCCGTACTGGGGAACTATCCATTCCCTTTGATGGTGTGTTTCTAAAATCCAGTAGAGACAGATATGGGTCATAAGCTGCATCCACAGCTTTCTTTAAGATAGACTTTGCCGTCTTCACACTGTTCTCTGCATTTCCATTGGACTGTGGATATCTAGGTGACGTTTTGATGTGCTCAAACTGAAAATCTTTTGCAAAGTTCTGAAATTCAGTACAATCAAACTGCGGCCCATTGTCCGTAGTGAGTTTATCTGGCAGTCCATATCTTGCGAAATGAGGCTTCAGCTTACCAATAATCTCTTTGGAGGTCTTGGAACCCAACACGTCCAGCTCAAAAGAGTAAGAATAGCGATCATTAGTAACTAGATAGTCAGTACTGTTGAGCTCGAAGAGGTCAGCCGAGATGCTTTGCCAGGGTCTTGTTGGTATTTCTTGGCATACCAGAGGTTTCTTCTGATGTGTTGGTTTGTAACTATTGCAGATGTTGCACCTTGAGATGAACTCTGGAATCTGCTTGTGCATTCCTGGCCAGTAGAAAGCTTCCTTAGCCCTCCGCAGACAGGCCCTGAATGCCCAGGTGGCTTGCATGTATTTTGTCAATAATATGCTCTCTCAAACCACGTGGCACCACCATTCTTTCACCCATGAACACAACACCATTCTGAACTGACAGTTCCTCCCTGAAGTTAAAATAATAATGCAAAGAGGGGGACACAGACGCCAAACTCTCTGGCCAGCCATGTTTAATGACGGCGGTTAACAACTCAAGTTCTGCATCAGCTACAGTAGCATCCTTTATTTCTGACAAGGTTACTTGTCGAATTGGCACAAATTCTGCCATATTCACATACTCGGCCTCCACTTCGGTTGCTGACCTTGTGTCATTAACATCTTCTTTGATTTCTTCCTCCTGATTGGTTGAAGGCAGGTAAGCTCTGCTAAGTGGGTATGCAATATGCATCTCGGTGCCCTTACGGTAAGCTACTTCTAAGTCAAACATCTGTAACCGCAACAGCATTCTTTGCACTATCTTCGGTGCACTCATCAGGCTCTTCTTCATAATGGCTTCCAGGGGTTTGTGGTCAGTTTGGATAAAGACCTTTCTTCCGGCTCTCAAACCTCTCAACGCCGAAGACAATTGACAACAGTTCTTTCTCGGTCTCGGGCGTAGTTTTCCTCACTGGCATGGCCATCTTGAAGTAAGCATGCTCCAAGACCACCCAGGGACGCGTCACATTGAAGCACTGTCTTCTTGTGCGAATCAAAGAATTTGAGCACTGGAGCTTGGGTTAAAGCGTGCTTTACTTTCTCTAAGCACCTTCCATGGACTTCCTGCTCCCAGACAAATTCATTTTCCTTCTTGATTAGTTCTCTCAACGGCTTGACTAAGTCGGCTAGGTCAGGGGCGAACTTCTGCAGATGATTTACCATGCCAAGTATGCTCTGGACACCTTGCTTGCATGTCTGTGGGAGTTGGCATGTCGCTAATGGCCCTCAGCTTACTTGGATCATCGCCGAGACCCTCTGAAGATACAACGTGGCTCATGTAGGTAACTTCCTTCTGTCTGAACTGCATTTTATCCGCATTCAACTTGATCCCTTTTTTGCTGGCAGCGGGTGAGCACCTCTCTTACATTGCGGTCATGGTCTTCAAGAGCTTCCTCATCTGTGTTTCCCGATCCAAAGACAAGGATGTCATCTGCTATTACTTTCTGCCCTGGTAGCCCTTCAAGCACCACATTAATTCGCCTCTGAAATTCTTCTGGAGCAGGAGATAAACCAAATGGCATTTGTACCCAGCGGTATCTTTCCCAAGGTGTTCCAAAAGTGGTTGCAAGACTGCTTTGCTCGTCTAACTGGATATGCCAGAAACCATTTTTGGAATTTAATACCGTGAACACGCGAGCCTTTGATAGCAGGGGAAGGACATCGTCTATTGTGGGCAGGGGATAATGGTTTATGTGAAGAGCTTGATTCAGTAGCTTTGGGTATACAAAGTCAAACTTTTCCATTTTTCTTTATCGTCACTACAATTGCCGAGATTTACGCAGTGGGCGTATCAACCTTCTGAATCACTCCAATGTTTGACAGCCGGTCCAATTCCTTTTTAAGCCGCTCTTTTAGGGCAACTGGTACTCTCCTAGTCGGCAGCTGAACTGGATGTACATTCTTGTCAATCTCCAGATGTAACTATCCGTCCATTTTTCCTTCTCCTGAGAACACATCTTTGTCCTGTAAAAGGACATTCTCCTTTCTGGAAACTCCACTCTCAACAGCATTGCAGTCCATGGCAAGTATGTTCTGTTTGTTGATGGTCAGCAGTTGTAGGTGCTCACTAGCTCTCAGGCCAAGAATCGACTTGCACACACCAGAAACAATAAGGAACTCGATGCTGTACTTTTTCTTCTTCTTTGGGTTCACTACCTTGAAACGTTTCTTGTGCAAGAGTTTAACTTCGACTGGTTGAACATAACCAGAGTCACTGATGTGTTTTTCAGGTCATCCTGTCCATTCTCCATATAGGACTTTCACTTTTTTATCAGCCATCATGTTCACAGTTGATCCACTATCCAGCTGTAACTTCTCTTTCTTTTCATTGACAAGTAGGGTGGCAAAGACTTGGTTATGGTTACCAGCTGAGGCTACAGCATTGAGCTGTTCTTCTACTTCAATCACTGCCACATACTCTTCATCTTCAGATTCACACTCCATAGATAAGACCTTTTCCTTTGATTCTTGGCAGCAAACAGCAAAATGGTTAGGCTCACCACAGTTCCTGCACCAGTTTCCCCACGCAGGACAGCTCTTTTTAGCAAAAGGGTGCTGTTTGGCACAAAACTTGCAGACCATTCTTTGACTTGTTGACTCGTTGGGAGGCTTTAACTTGGTTGGTGGACTGGTCTTGCTTTTCCAAACAGGCATCTTTTTCTCCTCTTTCACATAGCGGATATTATCCTGATTCATGGCCTTAAGCTGTCGTGCTGAGGTCTCGAAAGATCTGCAGATATCTATACATTGACTTAACCCTATCCAGACCGGGGGTGGGGGGGGGGGGGGGGGTCTTTTGGAGCCCGCTCGAACTTTGAAGATGTGTCGTTTCAATACGGTCGATTCAATGACCACCAAATTTGGTGACTTTTCCTTAAATTTATCTAGAAACATTTTCACGTTACTGTCCTTTGTCCACCGACATTGACGTTTCCATAGCAACCGCTTTTTGACACCTGTTTTTACAAAATGAGCATTTTTCGCTTTAATCAAGATTATTTCAAAGTTTTCTTATTGACTTAATACTTTCTACTTAATTTAGCTATAATTGATCAAATTATGTATAATTGTTTATTAATTAAGGTTAATTAATGGTAATTTTCGGAAAATAGGGAATATGAAATGTCAAAATACAGGATGGCGGATCGAAGTTTTACTAAAGGTCGTTTCTCTCTATAATATTATTATTGGTTCATATTTTGCATTTGCGCACAATAAACTAAGCTTTAGCAATTCATTTGCTTTATTTTTCGGTGTTTTTTACCGAAATAAACACGTTTGGACTAATTCAAGATGGCGGATCCAAGATGGCGGACAATAAAATGGGAAATTTATTTCTAGTGTATTACGTTTCTGTGTAATTCCATTATCTCTAATCATTCATTGTCAAAATATCATAAAAATCTCCTTTACACTTGATAAAGCTTTTTTTTAATTCATTACGTACATGAAAAGCCATAATTTGCAAAGTTAACTCTTCCAGTTTTCAAGAAAATGTACACATCACTTCTATGACGTCACATGCTGTTACCATACCAACAAAGTGTACAAATTCATTAACTTTTACTCCTGCATCAATATGTAAACGTTTGGTATGAACACTACCGTTTGTTTCAGAGATATGCCTTATAGAACGTTTCAGTTGGTTATTTCATTGTACATGACGTCATAATGACGTCACTGTTATTGTAAACAGCAGCAACAGTGTTAGTAAACATAAGACTTTTATCTAATAGGTAGCTGTTAAAGTATTGTTGTTATATGTTCAAAATTGAGAAAATATTGATGAAAGACTGTTTTTTAGCCAGTAAAATCGACTATATGACGTCATGATGACGTCACGTTACGTCATTATGACACCAAAGTATCTGTTATTACTAGAATTCATGACAACATTATCCTGTGTAAATTTGGTGGCCATAGCATAAGCGGTTTCAAAGTTACATAGGGGGGCTTCCGGACCCCCCCCCCCCCCCCCCCGTCCCAGACGGTCCAAAGAAGCCCGGTCTGGATAGGGGTAAGGTAAGTTTACTTGTCTGTAAGAGTTTCTTCTTGCGAGGTGAATTATCACTAATTCCAACCACCATTCGGTCACGGATAAGTGAGGCTGTCAGTGACCCATAATTACAAGTCTTGGTTAGTTTTCTCAGTGCTGTGACATATGCATCAACGGATTCATTTGTTCCTGGTGCCCCAATGCAATATTTCTCCATTTTTGCGAGGGTAATCTCTGGATCCTTTCTTTGGTCTTCAGTGTCGAATGCCATTGCATCGATAACATCCAATGCATCCGGGCCTATGCAGGTGAACAAAGTCGCAGTTGTCCGTTCCTTGTTCCTGTTCTGATTTTCCGAGTCTTTCAGTTGAGCAGCAATCTCATAGTTCGACCACGCTCGGCTGAAGCGTTGCCACTTAACCGCGAGATTTCCACCGTTTAAGTCTAGCTTTTCCGGCAGCGGTATATTAACAGGCACAGTGATCATCACGGTGGGCCGAGTACTCGGCAGATTCTGAGCAGGAGTAGTGCTTTCTCCTTCAGTCGGAGTTGTCGGCATATTCAGTTCGCCACAAGGACAGCACAGAACGATACTCAACAAAATCACAAAAATGGCTCCACAAAACCCACCAAATCCACTCCTGTCACGACTAGGATCGGTAAGATTCAGTGCAGTTTCTTCTGACACCATATAACGAAGCTATGAGACAATGAACTTGAAAGAACGTGAAGAACACAACTCGTTTAATCGCTGACAGCATGAGTTTTACAGAACTGAACGCGGGAGACCATCCGGGAACTTTACCCCGAGCAGGCCCCGGGAGACTGGGACTAATAACATCGTTACATGTCAGTCGTCAAAAGAGGGAAGCTATCGCAGTGTTGTGTTTGTTGGAATTTGTATTCGAAGAGGGGGCGACCCGGAAAAGACGAAACATGAAGACTTGGATAAGGCCATGGCTCTTAAGACGCGAAAAAAGAGGATGCTTTCATCAGGAACTTCAAAGAAGTGTTTGTTTAACCCTATTCAGACTGGGCTTTTTTAGGCAATCTGTGGCTGGGTGGGGGGGGGGGGGGGGGGGCTCCTCGGACCCCCCCCCCTCATATCTCTGGAACAAGTAAGGCTAGGACCATGAACTTTTCACACAATGTTCATCTCCATACAAGGAAACCTCACACCCAGTATTGACCTGCCACACCAAATTATGACGTCACAATGACGTCATTTTTGTTTTTCCGACGTTTCTTTGATATTTTTCCATCCAGATACTTAAAATATGAAATATAACTGTAAAATCATCTATTTAATATTAAAACATAATAAATACAAACAAGGACACACTTGTAAAGCGAGAAAAAGCAAAAAAAGGCTATAAAACTATAATTTTTGAAATTATTGTCCGCCATCTTGGATCCGCCATCTTGGATCCGCCATCTTGGATTTCCTTTTTTTTCGTTTAAATTAAAATTTAAAAAATATCTAAAAGAGAAAAGGATCAGAATGTATAAAACACGTGTCAAACTAATGTCTATTATCCAAACAATGAACTTAGAAGCGTTATTTAATAAATAGTACAATTTTTTTCTCTATAAGTAAAAGAGAGCAAAAATTTGCCTACCCCTTCCCCCCAAATATTTGATGTTAAAAATTTTTGATGTCTTTCAAGAACTAGTCCCAAGAAAAAACTATTCTAACAAGAAAATGCACTATAAGTCAAAGAACAAGATCTTAAAATAAAAAATTCACCATATTTTAATATTTTGAAAACCTATGTGTCAAAAACCGGTTGCCATGGCAACATGGTTAATCACACTGACATGTTATGGATACCAAAATGTCCCTAGATAAATTCTAGGGAAAGTCAGAAAATTTCACCCTCATAGCTATTTCGGTGTAAGAGTTATCACAATTTTACTGGAGGAGGGGTTCGAAAAGCCCCCCCCCCCCCCCCCCCCCGCATCCAGTCTGAATAGGGTTAAATTATTAAAAACGAATTGAAAGTGAATAAACAATAAATTATGATCACATAAATTTCTCTTTTTGGGGGCGCACAAGTAACCGTTTTCCTTGAACGTTGGCTTGACGAGTGACTTTAAACTTTATAATCATCTATGTTTCGTTTTTCTCATTCTTAGTTGGTCGCCGAACTTGAACTCGAGGACAAAGTGGCTTACCAAAACTACTTTCGTATGGACAAGACGCGCTTTAGCTTTCTAGTCGATAACATCGATAGTTTTATCAGAAAGAATGACACAGCTAGTTAGATCCAGTATCAAACCAAATGAAAGGTTGGCTGTTACTCTTCGGTACCTGGCCACTGGTGAATTATTCAATTCGCTGAGTTTCAGTTCAGAATCAGCCGAACGGCAATTTCTGATATTAGTATATGTAATCGCATGGGCCCGAGTAAAATTAAGGATTAATATCACTTGTGTTTTCAGAAGCTGTAGAAATTGCCCGAGTCGCGAAGCGACGAGGGCAATTTCTACAGCTTCTGAAAACACAAGTGATATTAATCCTTAATTTTACGAGGGAACATGCGATTACTTGTTTATAATATCGAGGGCAAAATTATAGGGAAACGTTTCCGACTTTTTAAGAGTCACTAGTCTTGAAACCAACCGAAGTGAAAATACTCTCTCGCAAACTGACAAGAAAAACTTTTCAACTCACTGTGGTTAAATAAATTTCTATTCGGTCAAAGATACATTTGTCTGTTATGTACATCTAGAAAACATAGACATTTTACGACAAAAACAAAGCAAGTTTTATTTTAGCGTACCTGTGTTTTGAAGTTTTTGCCGCTTTGATAACAACAACAAATGGCGAGAGTTCAAACTTGCTTGCACGTTTGGCGATTTAATTGCTTTCTTTCACGTCTTTTAGCCTTATTCGTTCTCCTCTTAAACGTATATTTTTCCTTTCAGCAAAATATGTCAAAGTTCTTTTCTTTAGGTCCGCAGAAATCCGCATTTATTCAATGAAGTGATGGAACTTTAAAACCAGCGTTTGTCGCGCCATGAATGAATTTCTTCTAGATCTTCAACGTCGCAAACTGGCCTGCAGGCGTCAAGTTAATCCAAGATTTGACACAAATAATCGCTTCCTGTTTGGCGTAAAATGCTGTAATTCACCTGTAGAATTCCTTTCTTAGGTATCTTCCGATTTCACTCCTTTTTTTATAACAAAATCTCCGGCGAAACTGATGCGAGCGCTCCGTTTGTAAATTTTCTTCAAAATCCCGCCAAGCCAACTGACGAAGCGCTCAACCAATCACGAGTGAGAAATTTTGATGCTCGACCAATCAGGAGCGAGTAATTTTGCCCTCAATTAAGAAAAAATGCCCTCTTCGTCAGCCAATCAGCATTCAGTAATTTTGCCCTCTATATTATAATAATAGAAACATGTCAAGCAATATTCAAGCTATCTCCAGACTTCCTAAACGTTCCTTGTACAAACGAGAATTGGTTGCGCGAAGCTTCAATATTTCAACAGCGGTGGAATTTTCCAAATAGTATTGGAGCCGTAGACGGCAAACGAACCATCATCCAACAGCCTGTAAATAGTGGTTCTCACCATTAATAACCATTTTGAAAATGACATTTTACAGATGCTCATTCGAGCACTATGGAATTTGCCAGGGAAAATGTAGTCCATAATAAATCCCTTATTTGATGGCTTTAACAGGTAATCGAGGGAGAATAAATTATACGATACAACTGGTAAAATATTGTTGCATATAGTGTATTTACAGTATCATCTATACTATCCCGAGGGGATACCCCCCTGAACACAGGGTATGATTCTCAGATTTTTAAGTGGGTTGTATAATTTCACTATAGCATTTATTTATCCTTGTGGCTTGTTTTTGCTTTCTGATGTTTTGAATATCTCCACTTTCATTTCTTCCCACTCGTTACTTTTCGCTTTCCTCTTTCTGTCTGAAGGGGGACAAATGTCTGCAACTCCGCGTTCTGAAGATGTGCCATCTATTATGGACATAGTGTTTTGTGATTAGTCGACATCTTTACACTGCTTAATAAAAGCCATGATCTCAAAAAAACGTCCACTTGGATTTGTAGACTTCACACGTGCCCTTTGCCGATGTTTTACTGCCTACTTGCCTCTTTTCTTCCCTCTGAAAAAATGTCTTAAGCATTTGCCATTGCGTCTTGATTTCTTTTTCATACTTGCACTGTAACATTTCTTTAAGCTTATCCAGAGCAAGTTTTATCAGGTACTTTCATAATCCTCTCTTTCTTTAGCTCGTTAAGGTAACGGGTGAGAGAAGACCGCAAAGAGTGTATGACTCTTCTCAAGTTTTCCTCTGTTAAAGAAAAATTTAAACATGCAAAGTTCCTCGCTTGCCTGGATTCTCTCCTCGCGGGTAAAACTCCCCCCCCCCCCCCCCCCCCCCCCACCCCCTTCCGCAAAGCGGGGTAATCAGCCAAACAGTCAATTAGCCTATTCTTTTCGACGTCAATGAGCTTTCTTACGGGCTGCTGATAGCGGCTTTCTTCGTCTTCTACCCGTAAGTCGGCGACGTCCGCCATTTTGTCAACAGTGGCGTTATTTTGGTACACTTTTTTAGTTAACCAATCACAGCCCTGCATGGATGTGACGTTTTACTATGAATTCGCGAAACAAGTTGCAAGAGCCATGTTACACGTATTTTTGTTGTGCAACTTGAAGAAATTTGTTGCAGAAAGTAGAAAACAATTCAACTCATCGTGCAACAAAAATTCAGTTGCAAAAGAAGGTGTTACACGTAAAAATCCTGCGTGCAACTTGCAACATTTTTTTTCGTGAGACAAGTTGCACGAAAAATTGTTTTGTGTAACAGCAGCTTAGTGTGCAAACAGCAATTCAGTGCAAATTAGTTGAGGGCACATTCAATGTGTCCTCGACTAATTTGTATAACAGGTTTTGAGGTTATAACAGGTTTTTAACAAAATTGAAACATGCATAATTATCAACTTAAAGTGCCTATAAAATGAAATTTTCGACCGGTTTCTTATACTAAAAAATTGAAGGCCATGAGTTATAATTTTCCAATTTAAGTTCTGGTCAAGCAACGAAAAGTATTTTTTGGACGTCCAAAGTTGGTCAAAAATGAACTTTTTGTGTCCTGAGGCCTGGAACTAGTATAAAAAAGAAAATAGAATGCACGATCACCGCAACAAACCGTTGAGAATGGCGGATCTGGGTTTTCAGACCTAGATCAGTATTTTTACTTGAAATGAAACAAAAGAAACGGCAAACTGATCCTTAATACGGCAGTAAAACAGAAGCAGAAGCAAATAACACGGTGACGTCATCAGTTGTGCAAAAATGCGGTGTCGCTTTCAGACGCTTCAGTATTTCTCGTAAACAAACCACCTTTTTAGCTATATTTTGGCAGTTCTTCTCAGTTGAAAATGTCCTCCGGCGATGAATTTTAACTGCCATGTTGACTACGAAGGTCTGCACAACTGTTGATGTCACAAGTCATAATTTGCATATTTTGTCCGCGCCCTGGTTGTCCTATATTTTTGGGTTCCTTCTGCATGTACAGGAGCACATATTACGTAAAACAAAAGGAACAAAGAACGACAATAATACAAATGCAAAACAAGGCCAAAAATAAAATAACTCACAAACAATAGAAGACAATGAGTGGTTCATGGGTACCAGTACATGCAGAAAGACCCTATTTTTGGTTCAAATAGGCCAACAATAGATCGCGCGCGCACTTAACCATAACTTAAATTGGAAAATTATGAATCAGTGGAACATGGACTTCAAAATTTTAGTATAAAAAACGGGTCGAAAATTCCATTTCATAGGCACTTTATTTTTTTTTTTTTGATTTGGATTAATCTAGGCTAATCTAAGATTGTTTATTACTTCGTTTGTTATAATTGCTTTTTGTTAAATTTCTAGTCACTGCATTAATTAGAAAACTCTGTAAATAGTTTCCCCCGACAGAAGTTGTTCTATATTAGCGGAGCACTTGCCAGGCCGAAGGCCTGGCTGCGCAGCTCCATACTCACAGAACCGATGCCCTTCATTTTTCATGGTCATGGCTAGCGGAATGTTTCGCGGGCGCGCGTGTGCCGTCCGCCGCCCTCCGCCGTCGCGCAGGACTAGCTTGCCTTCGCGCAGGACTAGCTCGCGGGCGCGTATGACGTCGGAAAACATGCGCGTTCGACGTCATGTTGAAACCAAAGCGAGGCTTTGTTTTTCGCGCGGTTACACGGCCGAATGTCACGTCAGCTAGAAAAACACTTTGATGTTTTACTGTGAATTTACTAAGCGGAGAAAACCGTTTAAATTAAAGGTGTTATTTCCCTGAATATTTCGCGGTTTGCTACTCAAGACAAGGATACTAATTAAGCGATACTCAGAAGCCGCTTTAGTGTAAAAAGACGAGCTTTCAGGGATAAAATCTTGTTTTTTTATCAATGCGAGAGATGTTTGTTTTCTACGGATTTCAGAACCAGAAGCGGAGATTTGAATTTCCAAGCAAGCGAGGGACTAAAGGTAAAACAGATTACAGTTTTCGATGAGAATTTATGTTGATATCAATCTGTGAGTGACTTTTTATTGGTGTTATTGTTAGTTTTGGAGAATTGATTTTAAAACGTGCTTGAATTCAGTTGTATCGATCTCTTGAATTTCATCGAAGAAAGCTTGAACTCGATGAGCTATAATTAAATGGTACGCGTTTTGCTTTTAAACGTAAACTAATGGAGATTTCAATAATTTTTTTCGAAAGAAGATTATGTTGTCCATTTTTATGTGTTTGTTCATTCATTAGATAAATTTAAAAGCGATTTTATATAGACAAAACAAGACTGATTTTATAGTACAGTTCCATCTTCACTCGCATCGCCTTATGCAAATATGTTTGTGTATTTTTGCAATTTCTGATTTTCAAATCAGTTTTTTGAGCAATTTTTGCCAAACAGAAACTGTATTTTATTCGGAAAGTAGTGGTACTAGTTATTCCAGAAAGAGAAAAGTTGTTTTTGTGAACTTTTGTACGGTCTATAAAAATGTACTGTGCAGACGGTCGCGTAATACTGTTTTTGAGAATTGCTAAAATTGAAAATAGTCCGTTCGTCAATCTTAATTCTTGTGCTTCCAACCTTTCACCTTAGTTAAGCTTGTTCAAAGTGCGACGCTGTTAGGCTTGGGCTATCTAAATATATTTCTGACGGTCGATAAGCAGACTAACTGAATCTTTGGTTTTATTTACAGCATCTGGATCCAGCTGACTCAAACCACGTACAACTCTTTCTTGGTGAGTCTTTTGTGTTATCATTAATTAGTCCAGCTGCTTGGCTACAAGTCAAGCCCAAAATATAAATTCAGTCGTAAGAAAAGTGCGCTTTTCAAGTGGTTTATAGCCTGCGGCGAAGTGTTAGTGACGTCATATCATTTGACACAGCAACTTCAATCTCATGGATAAAATGGAGTTATCTACAACATAAGAAAAAGGAAAATGACGAAAATAACCATATCAAGTTAAAGGAACTTACATTATTGCCGGATTTGGCGAGAGTTCCATTCGATAACGATTTCCTTTTCTTTCTATCCGAGCAGCAGATAAATGGAAGTAATAAAGTTGAAGTTGAAGTTAAAGTTGACCTTGCATGCATGGGTGATTGCGAAAGACTAATTAAAGGTTGCAAATGACGTAGTAGCGTGCGTGACGGATAACCTTGTGTGACCGGAACAAATCATAACAATTGAATTAATTCTTGTATCTAAGGGGCACTTACGAGACCCTTAAAGCCCGACTTGACTACTCGAAGAGTTCTTGTTATTCATCATTAGAGAACAGGGTCGTGCGTGGCATGAAAATAAGTATTGCATTACCAAATGATAATAGTAGCTAACGGCTCAAGCTTAAACCACAAAAAAATGTCAAAGGCTCTACCATTCCTCCTTGAAAAAAGTCCTTTATTTCCGTTCCCATATAGCCTGTCTTCCCTTTTAAGCCTGTGGGGTCTGAGCACGGTCCAGTTCAAATATTACGATCACGATCTCCTCAGCTGTCCCTTGCCATTACAGAACACAAAGCACACTAAAATCAAAACAAGAATTTCCAGGCTTGGTGAATTTGACTTTTTTTCGGTTTATTTCCCTATTTTAAGCAGTAAGGATGATATTTATTTTCGCCACGAATTAGGTTCGGCAAGTTCGACCGTCTGAATCAACAGTCGAACTTAATAGTTTGGGTCGACCTAATAGCGAAGCGCACAATTACTATTTATAGAACCAAAACTCAGACAAACAAACCAAAAGTGACTCTCAGGGGATTCCTAATAACGAATTTCTATTGTCAGAAATGCAAGAATAAACAAGAATAAATTATCAACTCAGACAAACACGAGTACGGACGTCATTTGTGCGCTTTGCTATTAAGTATTAGGTTCGGCACATGTGAAGTTCGACGTTTAAGGCGCGTTGTAAAAGAGAATGCTTTCCATGTCGCTCGTGCTTCGGATTCGTGTCCGGTCGTGAGCGTTTCGCGCTCATTTGAAGGCCAAGGACCTGCGAGTTAGTAGGCTATAGGCCATTTGCACGATGACGTCATTTGACTACTACTACCAGAATCCTTCAGTTTTCTGTTTTGTAGTGCAAATTAGGGCTATTGTTATTTAAACCGCACTGGGATTACAAAATTTAAATAAGAAAAGAAAAACGAAATGAATTCCGGTAGTAGTAGTCAAATGACGTCATCGTGCAAATGGCCTATTCACAACACTCTGTGAATGATATGCAAAGTTGAAATATGCAATAATAATGCAGTTTTCTCGACTAGGTGAGCATTCCTCGCACTGATTACGTAAGAGCTCTACAATAAATACCAAGACAATTCGTTCACTCCACTCACACTCAGTTTTTTCCAGCGGAGCGCGGAGAAGGTCACTAAAGTTTTTATGGCGGTACAGCCCACACGGGCAGATATCAAGCCTTGGTTCAAGTGGACCAACAAGATTTTGAGGTGATTGTTTGATCGCATTGTGTTTCGCTTTCCACTGATCACGCTTTTGGTTTCTTTGTCTCTCATAGATTCTTTTAAACCGCCAAGGACTGAGTGGAAGTGAATTGTTACAGGACTGGAAAATCACTAGATTGCTGAAAACCGCACACTTAACCTGAAATTAAGATCATGATTGGTTCGTAAAATGATCTCTTCGACTTGAGAATCGAGGGTTGATTACGAACGGGAAAAAGCGTAGGCGCCTTTAGGCGCGGTAAAACGTCCAGTTGTTTGAACTGGCGGCAGAGCGAAATATCGCTGGAATGCTTTGTTCGTAAACTGATTACGAACCGGAAAAAGCATGGGCGCCTTTAGGCGCGGTAAAACGTCCAGTTGTTTGAACTGGCGGCAGAGCGAAATATCGCTGGAATGCTTTGTTGGTAAACTGATTACGAACGGGAAAAAGCATGGGCGCCTTTAGGCGCGGTAAAACGTCCAGTTGTTTGAACTGGCGGCAGAGCGAAATATCGCTGGAATGCTTTGTTCGTAAAATGATTACGAACGGAAAAAAGCATGGGCGCCTGTAGGCGTGGTAAAACGTCCAGTTGTTTGAACTGGCGGCAGAGCGAAATATCGCTGGTAGGCTTTGTTGGTAAAAAGATTTCTTCGATGGGAATCGAGAATTCATCACGGACGGGGAAAAAGTATGGGCGCCTGTAGGCCTAGTAAAAAGTCCAGTTACTTGAACTGGCGGCAGCGCCAAATAAGGCTGGAATGCTTTGCTAGTAAAATTATTTTTTCTTCAATGAGAATCGAGGGTCGATTACGAACGGGGAAAAAGCATGGGCACTGATAGGCGCGGTAAAACGTCTAGTTGTTTGAACTGGCGGCAGAGCGAAATATCGCTGGAAAGCTTTGTTCTTAAAATGATTCCTTCGATGACAATCGAGAATTCATTACGGACGGTTAAAAAGCATGGGCGCCTGTAGGCGTGATTAAAAGTCTAGTTGTCTGAAATGGCTGAAGAGCGAAATATCGCTGAAAGGCTTTGTTTCTAAAATGGTTTTTTCAATGACAATCGGGAGTTGATTACGGACGGGAAAAGCATGGGCACCTGTAGGCGCAGTAAAATGTCCTGTTGTTTCAACTGGCGGCAGTCCGAAATATCGATGGAATGTTTTCTTTGTAAAATGATTTCTTAGATGCAAATCGAGCGTTGCATGTGCCCTGCTGGCGCGGTAAAACGTCCAACGCCTAGTCATCTCAACTAGCGGCAAAGCGGGAAAATGCTGGAATGCATTGTTCGTAAAATAACTTATTTATGCAGAGAAAGGCCATGGCGACGTGATGAATAACTAATCAGAGGGGTTCGTAGTTAAGTGAAATCACTACAAGGTGAAATGTTCTGTTACAATGCAGTGCTGCCTGCTTTAATTTTGCAAACAAAAAAGTCTGTTTTACTATGAAACAGTGTGAATGATCAACTTACATGAATAGTGATGACAGAAATATGGATTGCGAGCTGCATTTACTTGTAAACGATGTCGACAACAGGACGTCTTTTTGAAGTATTCTAGCGTACACGACTGTCCGTTGGCTGAGTTTGACAAGTACGAAGTATTTGAAATGCTTGAGACACTGCAAAACTTGGCCAGTGTAGTCAACATGAGAAGAGCAATTACTATCGACTGTTCCATCAAACAGCACGGGAAAACATTGACGTACCAAAGCTGCACTTCCACAGCCTCCTAATGCACCTGATTGATGACAACGATCATGGAAAAATTCTTGATATACAAAGAAAGGTTGCCAAGGCTTACCGCCTGCAGGTCTCGCGCCAGCGCCACTGTCACCTCAATACCCTACAGGAGGGGGACTGTGCAGTACTCACGTGCTAACACTATAAGGTGTTATGCGTGGGGCAGGCCTGGTCTCCTCAGAGCCACATGCCCTAATCGAGAATCGGTGACAGGAAAGCCAGGTACAAAAGATGCCAAAAGTAGGAGGGAATGATAAGTCAGTTAAACTGAGATCTTTATTATTCTAGCCTTGTGTATGACATAAATAGAAGTGTTATCATGGAACCTCTCCGAGCCTGTACTTAGCCTTGTATTACTGATAGTAACCCTACCAGTTTGGGGTGGTAAAACAAAACGGCGTAGAATATGCTTCGCCTCGGCTGTTTACTTATTACAACTGTTCAAATGGATAAGATTTTGTCGTCTTTGAATAAGTCGCATTGTCATAATGGTTTTGAATGAGGGTTATCTAAATCAACCCCTCTCGGCAATATGCTGAGTCAAAGCTGTTATTTCATTGTCGACTTGGCGGGGTTTAGTTTTTTACCCCGTTACTCCACTATTAGTAATTCCATTGGGACTCTGGATGACCTTGTTGTTTTGTTTTGCCCTGTTAAAGAAAATACCATGGATCTGAGAGAAAAGTAACGCATTTGACTGCTGGATCGAACTTCTGTAAATTGCGCCGGAACACATTGCCACCATGGGTCGATTATTATGGAAACCCCGCTAAGGTCGCCAATGAGATAACAGCACGTAATCTCAGCGGAACGGCTGAACTCGTAGGAAAGGGGGAAGCCTGTGGTACCTTAAGATATTTGGTCTTCTGTGATCCAAACAACTTCAAGGCGGAAGAACTTCACAGGCTTTTTCAATATTGGGAAGAAACAAGAATCGTCCCATATTTCTGGCACTATTTCCGCATATATTAACCGGATCAAGTGTGGTGCAATATCCGTAATTAAAAGGGTGGGTGTGGCGGACCCACCCCATATTGCCTTACCATTGACTGTCGAGCCCACAAAACCAAGACTATGCCACGACGCACGCTATTCACGTTTATGGATGTGTGATATGCCGCGTTCTCTAGATTCCACCACAGCCTTCCCCGCTATGTACAGAAAGGTACTTATCAGATGGTATTAGATGATAAGTCCGGCTACGACTGTATTTTGCTCACGGACGAAAGTCGCTCCTTCTTTGGAATTCAGTGGGGAGGATGGTACCTCATGTATAACACCCCCTTTGGATGGAATATCACATAACGGAGAAACACATATTCGAAGTAATTGTTCGTTCTTCCATTGACAACGATGAACGATGAAGACCGAGACCTCTCTCTCGACGCCGTTGATTATGTTCTGTGAGTCCGGAAGTGGCTGAAGAGGCCAATCCGGGCACGAAAGCGTCTGCCACATAATTTTAACAAATAAACCATGAGATATTGCATCAACCCCTCTAATTCTGTCTCTTTATGCAGGAGGCTTTGGTTTGCCAGGTCCGTAATAAATCGAGGATCTCGTCTAGTCGTGTCTGTGAAATGCGAACCTCTTAAGTTACGCTATCGAGCCCGATCCCCAGCAGTTCTAGAGTTGTACATGGAACAATAGTCTTTGCAGGATTTGAATTAAAACCTAGATCTACATAAGTATTGAGCATGATGTCCAAGTTCGTTTGGCATTGGGGGTCTCGGTCAGGGGTGGGGGGGGGGGGGGGGGGGGGGGGCACAGATCCAGAAATCATCCAAATAGTTCCACACGGGGCTGGCCCCCCGGTCGCGCGTTGTGAACGATACGATATCGATGTACTTGAGGAAGAGTGCGGGAGAGCTGCGTAAAAAGGGTAAAAAGGCGTCGACAAAGTAAGCAATGGTGAGTGTGACGTAAATATTGACTTCCCATGTAGATCCAAGAAGCTCCCAGTCTTCGCAACGCACTAAAATGTGGCGGAAGGCATCCGATAAGTTGGGTTTGCTCAATAAGGCCGCCTGTCCGTGGAGTCTAAGTTGCGAAATTGCGTAGTCAATTGTGTCATAGGTACAAAAGAGGAGGTCCTTGGCAATACCATCGTTAATGGAGTAACCGACGGGCCGCGATAAATCGTTAATTATGCGCCATTTCGTAGGCATCGAGCGTTTTTTAGGAGTAGCGCCCATCGGCGATCCGACAAAGTTTGCAAAGGGGGGGTGTAGGAAAAGGACCAATCTTACGATTAAGCAAAAGTTCACGTTCCAATTCTCTCGCCACCGCTACGGTGTTGGTAGTTGCTGACAAATGATTGTTATGTATCTGACTAAAACGATTTCCGGGAAAACCGATGTTTACTCCGGTATGAATGTCTTGCAACAAATCGTTTGCAAATGTTCTATCTGGGAGACGTGATAAGGTATCCGTCAATGAATCAAGATCAAAAGGCGAATTAATGTCTCGTAACGAATTTACAATCGGCCTTAGCGTGGTCCCCCCAGCAAGCTTTGCAAAGATGGGCTCGTTTGCATTCAGCTCCTTGCTGGGAGAAGTTGCTTTGGAGCAAGTTACAACATTCTGTTCCGTTGCTGGCGAACCACTTTTCATATTTCCAGTAGTAGGGTTGCTGACTTGTCGAGTCTTTGCGCGTGCGGGGCCAGTTTTCTTCGTGGCTGTTTTTCTTCCAACGCGGATTTGACACAAAGAGGACAATCACGAACCAAATGATGGGTGATTTACAACGCTGGCAAACGTGGCCTTCTTTTCTGACCGCGGACGAGTCGAGTATGGTTGTGTAAAGAGTTCTATTGATGGTGTCGAAGCGTGCAGATTAGTTCAGTGTTACGTGAAGGTGAAATTGAACATCGTAAGAGTAAACCGCGCTCCACATGATTTTTTTTGTCTGCCTTTTGTATCACATCTCGATACCGAGCAAGTCCCTTGTATCGTCCCGGATCGACGTCCACCAGGAGCGCTTCGTAGATGGTCCACGCCTCGAGCCACAAGTCCAATGATTCGATGGTCAAAATAGTGGTAGCTTTTCGATCTCCTGTTCCACAGTTAATGTCGCCACATGTGCTTTTCTCAGCTGTTTTTCTTTGCTTTGGGACGGGGAAGCAAGTCGATGACATCAACATAAGCGTCGATTTAAACAGATTTAAGCACGGTGCCTGAGTTTGGAAGACTGGAGCCACTGTTGAGGCTAATTTGTTGTTGCTCGTCAGGCTGAATAGGGGAGTTGTTGTTGGTGCAATTGGACGTTTGTTGGGTTGGAGCAACGCCCCCAATTTTCGGTCTTGGCTTCTGTTAGTTTGCTCACTGAGTCGCGCAGTGTGTCTCCTTCGAGCTGCAGGGCTCCAACTTGGCTCGACAAAGCTCGGATGGCTTGCAGCAAAGCATCATGTTTGTCGGCAGGAACAGGATCGGGTCATTGTTCCGTTTTGTTTTTTCATCTTGGTTGGTCTCGCAATCAGGATCTGGTTCTTCCTCGGGTCCATCGCAGTTTTTTGCAAATTACGGCAAAGTCGTGTTGCTCTTTCGGTGTTCCGCAACCCAGCCATTAATTCTTACGTTTTGCTTTGTTTTTAGAAGATATCTCGAAGAGAACAAGCAGCGAAAATCAAAAAGGCAACGATAACAGACGAAACGATCGAACCAGAACGGCGATTAAACGAATGTACAATGTTACGGTAATGTGACGCCAAGCACGTGCTGGCTTCATTAAACTACATTTATTTAACAATATTAACATCACTAAGCCGTGTGACATTGTATGAACCCGGCCTCTGATTCTGAGTGGTTAAGTTTTTGGAGTTTGGGAGAATGGGTGAATAAGATTGGGGGCTCCAAAACTGAAAATGTCCATCGCATGGGAAATGTGACCCTTAAAAAAGGAGACAGATAGGCGGTGCGCTGGTCAATCATTATTCCCATACCTTATTTCAACTAAGTATGAATAGGAGTGTTGTGAAATAGTATACTAATAAAGATGGTTATTTACGTCATTTACATACACCTTATGTTTAAGTTTACATCATAAACAAAGACACGTCTTTAAAAAATATATATATATATATATATATATATATATATATATATATATATATATATATATATATATATATATATATATATATATATATACCTGAATTTTTCAAAACGTGTTCAATGAAAATTTACGCAATTTCACTGCAACTAGCCCAAACAAGGGTTTTTATGAGCCCGATCAGCCCGAAAATGACAGAGAAGAGAGAGAAGAGGAAAAGGGAGCAATAGCGAGCGAAAAAAATGACTAGCAACAATCTATTATATTTTATACCTTTATATTAAAAACAAGGCCAAGAACGCTCACAAACGCTTACTTGGAGCGATATCGTTTTCAAAAATCCAGGTAAATATATATATATATATATATATATATATATATATATATATATATATATATATATATATATATATATATATATAATTAGCAAGACAAACTGGAAACAAATGAAAAGAATGGAAACAATCGTTATAATAAGTTGCAAAGTTCACAGACACTAGCAGGGCAGCTTTTTTCACACTATATATTATACGTTTAAAAATAAAACAAATTCAACGCATTTTAATTACATTTTCAAAAGATCCACTGAGTTTCACAGATAATTTACAGATTTCTGCGTATTTGAAAAAACGCAAATTAACGTATTTTCAGTATTTAAAGTATCCGCATCATAGGCGCGGTTATACGATACAACTTTTACCTAGGTATATTTGAAATAACATTAGCCGCGGCACGCTGAAATTTGAATTTACCTAGGTAAAGTTTTTTTCTCCGTAAAATCGATTTTACCTAGATAAAATTTACCTAGGTAAATTTTATTTGCACGCCCTGGAAAACAATAGCGCCTTTGTTACACGGCACGCTTAAATTTGAATTTACCTAGGTAAATGTCTTTCTACGTGTAACCGATGTTACCTAGGTAAAATTTACCTAGGTAATTTTCAATGGTCACACCATGGAAAACAATAGAATTTTTCCTAAGTAAAAGCCTACCAAGATAGTAGTGAGGGTCGATTGGTTTTCCCAGGTAAACCAACCAATGAAATGTCGCGTTTTGACAGCAAGTTTTTTTTACTGAACGCTCTACACGCTCTCGCTGTCGTTTTCATGCCAGTGAAAATGCAAATTGTCTAATTATGTGCAATTAACGTTTAAATTCAAAAAGAAACTTTTTAAAGCAACCAAGACGGCAACAACAGGGAAAACGTTAGTTAAAAAAATAAATAAATAAATAAATAACTATCTCGCAATTATTCCAAATTGTTTCAGGACTTTCAGTAATTTGTCTTATGTTTGGGAGTTGAATTCGCAAGGAAAGAGTTCATATTCAGACAGAGAAAGGAAACCTCGAATTTGGTCATTTAACATTGTTGTAATTTTGCAGAGAACGGCAAAGAAATTTACCAAAGTGTGTAACGCACGTGCAGAGCCGTTGTTTTGCTCATTAAACCTATTGTTTTATTCCACGTTCTCGATGCCGTCGCCGAAAAGCCTAGATAAATTGATTTTACTTAGGTAAATTACCTAGGTAAAAGTTCTCCGTGTAACCGCGGCTCATATTTTCAGCGGTTGGAACCTGGTATTTTTCATTAAATTCAGTCAAATGTTGCGTTTGTCAGACAAAGTGTGCTAAGGGCCGATTCGCACTAGCGGACAAATTTTGTAACAATTTGTAGATTTCTTCATTAAAAGCTTGATTGATTGATTGATTGATTGATTGACTTGTTACAGAAAACAAGTGCGAATACGTTTTTTGAGACCTAGAACTTGTCCATCAATTCAGGAAAACAAAGAAGCAGTTGTCTTATGATTGGTCCGCGTTGCACGCGCGACACATTTTGTCAAACAATCGCAAAAACAAGAGCGAACGACTTGTTGGACAAGTGCAAATTTTGTCAAAACGGACAAATCTTCAAAGGGGCAGTTGTCCTGCCTCAAGGTAGGACAATTCATGACAAGTCGCATTCCAATGCCAGATAACAATACGTTGTTCATTGGCTATTGTGTTTGGTCTGGATTGTACTAAAAAACAACACGCGAAATTTTTCCGCGATAGGCGGCAAAGCATGTTTGTATGTGAAGCTTGAAAAAGCCGAGATGGTGCCGCGGCGATTTTTGTTGTTACTCGCATCAATAATAATGCTCTTTGAGCTCAATAGTCAAATGCGACTCCTACTCATCTTCATCTGTTTAGTACAAATGCAAATCGTTTTAAATTTTTTCACCACGTGGACCTGCCTGCATATTTGATGTTTGCTCAAGATGACCGTGCCGAGAAATGTACAAGGATGCCAGAAGCACGTGCAGAGCTATTGTACTAATAATTACACCTTTTGTTTTCTTCAAAATGTCTCTGACTTGTCGCGACAATTTTTTTTTTTTTTCAAAAATGGCCGTTTTCACACTAGAGACGGACAAATCGTCTGGACGGACAAGTTGTCTCAGACGAACAAGTCGTCTTAGTGTAAAAACGGGACGAACAAAATTTTGGACGTAAAAGTCGTCTGAATTTGTCCGTCGATTTGGCCGTCTATTAACCCTTTAACTACCAAATTTCTTTGGGTTCCCAAAGCAGTTTTGTGGGGCTAGGCAATCTGTAGAATTTCGTGACTGCATATAAATAGCTCACATAAAAATATACGCTGTTTCAAATCAACGTGGGCTCGAATTTTCATTGTGACATCAGTATTCAGCCGTTGCTCGCTCGATTAGCGATCACACGGACTCGAATCTGATAAGAATTTGGTTTATAAGTGCTTTTTCGAGTCATTTTTCACTGCAGAAACCCCCAGGCTGGCATCATTAAGCTGGAATGGTGGGCAGAGGCAAACGTCTGAAAGAAATCAGGGGTGAGAGATGATTTGACTATGACTGGAACGCCAAAAGTATCCGTAGCAAAACATGGCGGTCCATGAGTGAAGTTGTCTCTCTGGCCCTTCCGTGGTTGGATTTCGAGACCTACCAAGGCAATTTGGACGACTTTTGACTTCTAAAGAATGCAATCGGTGCAATATTTTGCCAGTTGGTCTGGGTGGCTCGACACATGAAAAATATATCAAACAGAGGTAGATGTATTTATCATGGGTTACGTAACCTCATTTTTGGGCGTTTGTGACACTTTGTCACAATGCTTCATAAGCGGGGTGTCGGGTATATATACGGTGAGGCTTTCATTTGTATTCATTCGAGTCATACGACCGCACTCTTTTCGCCTCTAAATTATGTCCGACACTGGAAACGGCGTAGAATCTAATTTTGAGGTTCCTTTTGACGACTCTTCACAACGGCCTCCTATTCCGCCTTCTTCGTCTCCGCTACAACAGTCTCCTGACTTAGCATCGACGTTTTCTCTCTTTAAGGATTATTTCGACAAGAAATTGACCGCGTTGAAGCACGACATCCAGGAAGATTCCTTAAGCAACAGTGATTCTATTGCTAAGAAGTTGAAAGAGGAATCCAAAATATCCTTCAAGTTTGAGGGGAACAAAAGGCAGTTCTACTTCAATTCCGGCCTTGCAGAGAAGGTTCAATCGGCTTCCACCGCTCTCGCTAAAAGGAAATTTGAGGTCGCCCGCTCATATCTAGAAGAGCTAGACGCTGACATAAAGAAACGCAACAAACTTGTCAGATTGGCCGATAAATCCGCTGCCGGTTGGGACTTGGTCAACGAATATTTATCTGACGAATTGGCTAGCGGATCGGAGGACGAAAAGCGAATTCGACGCGCAGAGCAGAGGGCCCTTCGCAAACGAAAAGATCGGCAGCAGTAGAACATGAAGTCCGCAGCCAGGCAGAGTCAACCATCTGCAACCACCACTTCTTTTGCTGGCCAGCGTCAGTTCAATTTTGCTTCCGCTTCTCGTTCCTTTGCACTCGCTAGTTAAGCAAAGCCTGGCGATTTCTGCTTCGCTTGTGGTCGGCAAGGTCATTGGAGATCCGAGTGTCCTGGACATTCCCAACCCAGACCTTCAAGTTCCAGCCAGTTGAATTCCGGTTTCTCCTCAAACCTTGGAGGTAAATAAAAACATTCCCAAGAACTTGGAGTAAAAGTTAAGTATTTATTTTGTGATTATGGATTTTTCCAGTTTAGAGTTTTTCAGAGAAAGAGACTCTAGTTCTTTAGTCGATTTCGATTACGATCGAAATCTATTCGAATATGAACAGAACTCTGTTTTGCCTGTACTGAAAGGCAGGCTTAAGGCCGCGCTCCATTATTGGTATTCTATTGGCGCCAATAGCTTTGTTACTGATACTATCAAGTTCGGTTATCGCATCCCTTTTCTCAGTACCCCTAGCAGGGCGCTTTTTCGTAACAATAGGTCAGCTTTGGACAATGCGTTGTTTGTCGAGTCGGCTATATCTGAATTAGTTTGCAATCACTCGGTGGTTGAGGCACCCTTTGTCCCACACGTTGTTAACCCGCTTTCTGTGTCGATTCAATCGTCAGGCAAGAAAAGGCTTATTCTCGATTTGAGGCATGTCAACCAGTCTATTTGGAAGCAGAAGTTTAAGAGCGAAGATTGGAGGGTCTTGTTATCATATGTAAACAAGGGTGGTTTCCTTTTCAGTTTTGATCTCAAGTCTGGCTATCATCATTTTGATATTTTTCCAGATCATCAAACTTTTTTGGGGTTTTCCTGGAATTTTTCTGGAGCTGTCAGATATTTTTGTTTCACAGTTCTCCCTTTCGGCCTTAGTTCCACCCCGTACATTTTTTTCCAAATGTCTCAGGCCGCTTGTTAAGTTTTGGAGACTTAGTGGCATCAAAATAGTCGTGTTTCTCGACGACGGGTGTGGTGAGGGTGATTCAATGCGAATTGCTAAGGATCATTCATTGCTCGTTCGGACATCGCTGGGTTATGCAGGTTTTGTCGCTAATTCCGCTAAGTCTATTTGGGAACCTACGCAGTCACTTGTTTGGTTGGGTTTGAACAGGAATCTTGTTTCTGGTTCGTTTCTATCTCTGATAGGCGTATTTCCAATTTTATTGGCTTTTTAGAGAAATTCCTTCAATCGGCTCCGTACGTCACTGCTCGGGATTGCGCCTCGATCGCAGGCCATGTTATGTCAATGTCACCAGTCTTGGGTAATTTGACTCGTCTTAAGACCCGTTTTTTGTACAAGGTCATAGACTCCAGGTCTTCGTGGGATTCTCGGTTCAATATCGGGCTTCATAACGATTGTCTTTCGGAAATATTTTTCTGGAAAAACAATATCGCGAGCCTTAATTCTAGACTTATAGTGCCTTATCAGGCGCCTTGTTTGCTTAGTTTTTCAGATGCTAGTAACGTAGCCTGTGGCGCTTACCTTGTCGGAAATGCCCGTTTTCTACTTCCCAGGAAAACAACAAAAAACGCACATCTTTGCATCAATTTCTTTTAATGAAAAAGTAACTCTAAATCCAAAAGTGTACATTTGCAGCTAACTTCGAACCTATTCCTCTGCATCCACTTAGAAAAATTTCCATCAATATTTCAACAGACCGAGCAATTTCCATTCAATCAGAGCTATTCTTGCAAACTTATAATATCCTTATGGACGACCGAAAGGAATTCTGGGTAATACGACCATACCGGCGGCATGCAAGTCTACTTATATTCTAATACGCTCCCCCGCTCAACCGAATATAAATCATTTACCATGTAATAAGCAACCACTTATGGGGTGTGTCAACACGAGCCGTGTACGGGCCTCTTTATTATGTCCTCCATGTCAATTATATATGTCAATAACCAATGTGGCGCAAAATAATAACAGAGCAGTAACTGTAATGTCTAGCATGAAGATTACAATCACAACATAATCTTGTATAATGTGAAAAAACAAAACAAAACATGGCAAGCCAAGAATAGAAAAAATAAACCTCCTGAATGCTAATATAGCCATTGGGTATTTAATTTAGAGGCGAAAAGAGTGCGGTCGTATGACTCGAATGAATACAAATGAAGGCCTCACCGTATATATACCCGACACCCCGCTTATGAAGCATTGTGACAAAGTGTCACAAACGCCCAAAAATGAGGTTACGTAACCCATGATAAATACATTTATATTCTAATACGCTCCCCCGCTCAACCGAATATAAATCATTTACCATGTAATAAGCAACCACTTATGGGGTGTGTCAACACGAGCCGTGTACGGGCGAACTAAAAGAACGGGAAGTAAATTAAATACCCAATGACAATGAAACCGACAACAAAGCAAGAGTATTATCCTTTATGTAGCCATCCTTAGCCTTGTCTGATTTCCAACGTCCGTGTCTCTTAAACAAACGATCAGAAATCTGGGCATTTGCCGCGGCGGAGGCGCCTCCAGCTCTAAGGCTGTGAAGCCCATAATCTTGTTTGGAGAGGCCAACGGCCTCAAAAGCGGAAAGCACTATCTCGCGCGCCCTTGAGTAGGACAATGGGGCAGACCCACGAAAACGATAAGATCCATTGCTGCTGCAGAAAACAAGTGGACGGAAAATGAAAACTTCACTGTCTTCTGAAAAAGAAGCAACTGAAAAATAACGAAGGGTTAACATAACAGGACAAGTAGGCTTTAGGGTTTTAGCAATGACAACCCAAGCTCCATCCCTATAAATGTCCGTCTTGCTACGCTGAACAAAAATTCTCATGAAAGAATCTTCAAATAGAAAATCACACCTGCGCAATTGAACTAACTCGTTGAAACGGAAAAATCCCGCATAACCCAAAACACACAAACTGAGCAAACGTAAATCAGATAAACTAGCGGAGGCGGAGCCATAATGCGCAAACAAGCGCTGAACAACTTCAGGAGTAACAGGTTCTTTCTTTCTAATCGGAACACTAAGTAGCCTTTTGGCAGATTCCAAAAATGGAATAACAACAGGTGAATTACATGGGTCGGGATGACCTGCTAAATCATGAAACCACCGAAGCCCGTAATGGACTTCGTCAATAATGTTACAAGAAACCGATTCTTGTATCAAACTAAGAAAAAATAAAGAAACATAAACGCTAGAAGCGGGAAAAATTACAATCTCCTTGAACTGTGAAGCCCATTTTCTCCATGCATTAAAACCTCTTTCATACTTCTTAGCTGTATTTGCGCTTTTGCTCTTGAGAAGAACTTCAGGGAGCTCCTGAGCTAATACCTTGAGGCGGCTGTCTTCAACATGTTGAAAATCAGGCTGTAAAGCCCCTCTGACAAAATCTATGGGAACAACGTTAGCATTGCAAAAATAAATATCATAACAAACGTGAAACTAATTTACAACGCAAAAAACAACCCTGTACAACCCTGTACAACGCTGTACAAATCTGCACAACGCCACTAGGCGAAAATCAAGCAACTCGGCAAACTAGTTTCATTCGAAACACAGTCAAGGAACAAGCAGACGAAACTTCTTGAACTCACGAACATAACCACTGACCAGTGCGAACGTCACTGCAGTCAAAAACCACTCGGCATAAAAGAAAAAACGTCATGCCTAAGAACTGTGACCCCTAGCGTCAATTCTGACAGCTAGAACCGCACTATTGAACTTATCAGGGCCTATGAGCGAATCCTTATAACACCCAAGAGCAAATATCCCCGAGGGATCTGGGAAGTAAATGGACCCAACAACGTATGGTTGAAAATCAAGCGAGCTCGCAAATAGAAAAGGCCAAAAAACGTTAGACGGCCAACGTTAGACGGGACCACTAAAGTCCCAAAGGCGCCACATGAAACAAGATGTTGGATCACCCTTGTGATACAATGTACTGGCGGAACGAGCCAATTATTCGTCCAAGAGACTGAAAAAGCGTCAACAGCTTCTGAGCCTGATACACAAAACCTAGAATTGAATCTAGGGAGATGGGCATTGGACGCGTTAGCAAACCTATCAACGGTATGGGGACCCCAGATAGAATCTAAATGGGCAAAAAAACCCTGGGTAGTATACCAGTCGTCATAATCGATAATGTTGCTAATTTCATCAGCACAAACATTAAGCTCTCTGGGAACCCATTGAGGAACAAGGCGAACATTAAAAATCCTACAGAAATCAAAAATCTCAAGCGCAATAGAATGCAATTCTGCTTTAGGACTCCCTATGTCAACTATACGGACCGCCCCTTGATTGTCAGAGTGCCATTTAACGGACTTGCCCTGAACTGAATCCTTAAACGATGTTAAAGCAAAAAACACGGCTTTAAGTTCTCTCCATGTAGAGCTCTTCATAGCCTCACATGGACTCCACATACGGTGGCATACTTGGCTAGTACCGAAGAAGAGGTGCATGGCTACTGAACTTGGAACTGGTCCTTAAGGCTATGTCTACACTATACCGGATAGCTTATCATGTCGACATGAAAAATACTCCGGCCTGGTGTGAACAGAAACGACCCAGAACTGGATATTTACTTCTTTTTCAGTGGGTTTCAATCCTCGCTCCTAGTTGTTGACTTCCGTAACGGTTCGGTTCTATTGCCTATTCACACTGCCCCAGAGATTGGCACGAGAATCTATCCGATATTTGACGATTCACTTTCGCGAGCGCCGCCTCGCAGCGGCGCTTCGGAACAAAAATCGTTCCGAAACTAGCGTTTCATGTGTGAACGAAAGGCCTATCCGGTATGGTTTTCGTGCCGGCGCAAGAGCTATCCGGTATAGTGTAGACATAGAATCCGACTGCATGCAGGAGAGTTCGCCTACAATTGACAAATTTAGCGAGTTAACCATTCCAAAATATTGATCCCTCAGATGAGACAATTGCTCCGGGCGTGCGCGTAACCAAAATGAACTATTGCTCATAATTATGTATGTATGCGCTATTGTTTTGCTTTTGGATTTATATTGTTTTGGCTTTTGTTTTAGTTTTAAGAACGGCATGCATAACTAATGTATGGGGTTAAACGGAAATCTTTCCGGCTGAAAAGTGCAAAATGACGGAGGTTTTTTTCGCTCGAACCAAAGCAAATTTCCCACCGAAATGTTTACCAGATTCCAATATTTCCAAAACCGAGTGTGGATGTTGATATTGCGCCTGTTGAAATAAGTTAGAACGCTTTATACGAAATTGCTCACTTCAAGGTAAAAATGACGGTACTTTTTTTAAAAGTTATTAAAATATTTTAACGTTTTTAGATAGAATAATAACCATATTACAAGTATGCGAGTGTGGATTTCCAAAAAGTAATTCATAAATTGCCAGGCCATGCATTGACAATAGAGCATGCGAATAGATACAGACTAATAGAAGCCAAAATTGGCTCAGTCGAAGCATAGCGCACTGAAAAAAATAGCAAAATGACGGGATTGTTTTCGCTCCAACTAAATCATATTTCCCACTAAAATGTTCACAAGATCCCAGTCTCTTCAAAACCGTGTGTGGATTTTGGCATTTTGCCTATTAAAATGACTTATACCGTTAAAAGTGATGACCGCGCGGTTGAACTTCACATAAGCCTTTACTTGACATTGGTCTCTTCAAGGTCAAAATGATGGGACTTTTTTTTTTAAGTTATTAAAATATTTTAACGTTTCCAGATAGAGTAATAACCACATTACTGGAATCCGAGTGTGGATTTTCGAAAAGTAATTAATAAATGGGCGAAATTTTGATTTTCCCTTAAAAAATAGAGTTTTCACAGTGATTTTTAGGGTCAAATCGGGGGTCTGGGAACGAGTTAAAAAAAATCAGAGGCAAATGTCACCCACTTTTTTTGCCATGAAAAGACTGATTGTTCCACATTAAATTTGTTTTAATTATATATTTCTGGCACATTAATTAGATTTTTTTACTTCCATAAAGAGGCTTTGAAAGTGGCCCATGGTATTGCATCGTATTTCATTGCATTGTATTGTAATGCATTGCATGGTAATTGTAATAATATATGTATAAATTGTTTGAATATACTCTGTGACTGTATGGATATAGAGTGGGATGGGATTGAATTGAATTGGATTGTAACGAATTGTAGTGTAATGTTCCTCGCATAGATCAGCATTGGTAGTTCAATGCCAACGAAATTCGCTGCTGAAATCTTCTATGGTTTTATTCGCAGACTTTTCATTTGGCTGAAATGCAGCTACTTGTTTTTCTGGTGGTGGTATTATTCGCCGCTCCGTGTGCTGGTATGTAAACTATGCTAACAGATATATACTTTTTTGGATTTTTTTCTTATCGCAACTTTAATCGTACATAAATAAATAAATAAATAAATAAATAAAAATAAATAAATATTAACAATAAAATGAAAAAGGGGAGGTTAAGGCAATGCAAGCCCAGGAAATATCACAGTTGCGTTATACTTTGGATTTGATAGGCTGCTAAATAGAAAGCGTTTTTGCTCCGATTGTTTAGAGAGTGTTAGGCTTGGAACCCACTGGCGACATAACGATGATAATCATAATCTAAATCATAAAAATAAGCTTCTAATGATCCAATGGGAACATATTTCTTAAATTATTTCCTCGAAACCAGTTTAGACCTCCCAAAGGACGCCATCTTCAGACGAGTCTGACTGGAAAAACCTGGAACTAGAAAATCATTGCCGGAATACAATAGTTCATTTCCGTGTTATGATTTTGTATAAGGTTTTCACGTTCCCACTAAGATTAAAGTGCACATGAAGTGAAATTTCACTATCATTTTTTTCGGTAATCTGAAAATAGGTATTTTAAGGATTATTTTTATGGGAAAATAAGTCACTTGAAGTGGCGGGAACATATTTTAACAAGCGCCGCAGGTTGGGCATATTAGACAAGGATCTGCGTTCTAGTGACATCATTAATGTGTTTACAACTGAGCGCATCACTCGTTTTACAATGAAGTTTTGGTAACTTGTGAGATAATTATTTCGATTAAATATGGCTGAAAGCGACGCGTATTTTTGCCCCCGGGTTCATCCCCTTCTCCGCCATGTTTTGTTGTGATCGAACACACGAATGACGTCACAAATATCTTTTGGGCCGCGCTCAAAATGTCGGAAATTTCTGGCCACGGCAGGAGTTTTCAATCCGCTAAAACTAGCGGATCCTCTTCACGCAAAAGAGGAAAACGACTGAAAATGAAATAAGGGTGATATAAACAACATAAGAAACGGTAGTGAAATTTCACTTCCTGTGCACCTTAAGCACCACATGATCACAGAGACAATCATAATTATGAGAAAATGTACCTTCTATTATGAATAAGTCGATCATAAGCGCTACTATGGTTATAGGCGATCCCACTGAGACATTTGCCACACATGATTATGATTAAGATCGTATATTATCGCTAGTGGCTACCAATTAAGCCTTAACCCTATCCAGACCGGGCTTTTTTTGACTGTCTGGGACCGGGGGGGATCCAGAACCCCCCCCCCCCCCCCCTATGTAACTTTAAAACCGCTTATGCTATGGTCACCAAATTTACACAAGATAATGTTGTCATGAATTCTAGTAACTACAGATACTTTGGTGTCATAATGACGTAACGTGACGTCATTATGACGTCATATAGTCGATTTTATTGGCTAAAACAGTCTTTCATCAATATTTTCTCAATTTTGAACATATAACAATACTTTAACAGCTACCTATTTGATAAAAGTCTAATGTTTACTAACACTGTTTTTTTGTTGTTAACAATAACAGTGACGTCATTGTGACGTCATATACAATGAAATAACCAACTGAAACGTTCTATAGGGCATATCTCTGAAACAAACGGTAGTGTTCATACCAAACTTTCACATATTGATACAGGAGTAAAAGTTAATAAATTCGTACACTTTGTTGCCATGGAAACATCATGTGACGTCATAGAAGTGATGTGTACATTTTCTTAAAACTGGAACAGATAACTTTGCAAATTATGGCTTTTCATGTACCTAATGAATTCAAAAACGCTTTCCCAAGTGAAAAGGACATTTTTATGATATTTTGACAATAATTGTTTAGAGATAATGGAATAGCGAAGCGCACAATTACTATTTATAGAACTAAAACTCAGACAAACAAACCAAAAGTGACTCTCAGGGGATTCCTAATAAGGAATTTCTATTGTCAGAAATGCAAGAATAAACAAGAATAAATTATAAACTCAGACAAACATGAGTACTGACGTCATTTGTGCGCTTTGCTATTACACAGACAGGTAAATAAATTTCCCATTTTATTGTCCGCCATCTTGAATCCGCCATCTTGAATTAGTCCAAATGTGTTTATTTCGGTAAAAACACCGACAAATAAAGCAAATGGACTGCTAAAGCTTAGTTTATCGTGGGCAAATGTTTTACAATCCAAAATATGAACCAATAATAAAATTATAGAGAGAAAAGACCTTTAGTAAAACTTCGATCCGCCATCCTGGATTTTGACGTTTCATATTCCACATTTTCCTAAAATTAACGTTAATTAACCTTAATTAATAAACAATTGTACATAATTTGATCAATTATCGCTAAATTAAGTGGAAAATATTAATTTAATACGAAAACTTTGAAATAAACTTGATTAAAGCGAAAAATGCTAATTTTGTAAAACATAGGTGTCAAAAAGCGGTTGCTAAGGAAACGTCAATGTCGGTGGACAAAGGACGCTAACGGGAAAATGTTGCCAGATAAATTTTGGTGGTCATTGCATCGACCGTTTTGAAACGACACAACTTCAAAGTTCGAGCGGGCTCCAAAAGCCCCCCCCCCCCCCCCCCCCCCCCTCCCCCGGTCTGGATAGGGTTAAATTGAAAAAAATGTGTTCCAATCTGGTAATGACTTGGTTGTTTGTATTGTTTTGCTTTATTTTGTCTTTTCCGATGTGTTGCACAGATTGTTCACTCTGTGGGCCCACTCTGTGGTATATTCGCCAGTGGACATTTCTGATATGTCACTAGTAACTTCTGCCATTCATGCCGTTCCGCCACTAAGCGATGAGATTGGGGAAAAAATGACCGGGGCAAAAAAATATGGAGACCTTTTGCTGCCAAGGCGTTTAGGGTGCCCTCTCGATCATGCCAGAGGAAGGGGTAGTACACAGCTCTTACACGGTCTTCTCTGATTTGCTGAGAAAATGATACAACAAACAACACAACAATGGAACCTAGCCCGGAAAACAATAGAGTTGCGTGATACCCAGGTCCAATGAAATTACAGGTTGTTAAGAGCTGCGTGGTATCTGCAGAGGAAGACCAAAGTCATGTATACTAAAACATTTAAAACAGGTTCTTTGGAGTACATCGGTACAACACTTTGCCAATCAAGTGCAATTAACTAAAAAAATAATCTACCATTCTTATAACCAGCATGTAACGTGTAAATATTTTTGACTGACAAAATTGATTTATAGGTAATTAATAAAGTAATAGTGTTCTAATAATTGATTTTCTCTTTTTCCTCCTGCTTGAATTTTTGTGAACAAATAAGCACGTAAGTGTCTTCACTTTTATCCATTAGACACATCGTTTTTATTATATAACGTGGCAACTGTTAAATAAAATGAAAAAGTTGAATATGCTTGTGTCATATTTGAATTTCTTCATGGTAATCAATTATACGAAGACCACAAAATCAGTGCATTTGTAATGAAAGTCCTTCAATAGATTTAAATTAAGCTCATAGCATTATCATATCTTACAGGGGCGATATTTTAACCCCCTCGTTGTTTTACGGTTATCGTTTGAATCATACTTATCAATGTAAACAAATTCTCTTTTTTCTGCCCTGTTTGTGTTTTTAAGTGTATTTAATACTGTTTTGAGTACCACTCTATGGTGTTTTATTTATCGAAAAAACTTTGTATCATCGTTGGCTTGCTAAGGGCTATTTTCGTTTAGAAAATTATGTGCATTTAAAGATCTTAATAATGCACTATTTTAGATTAATTTGAGCCCGATGTTTTAAAAATATTCGATACTTTAAAAAATATTTCGCCATATTGGACAAAGCATGGATCCTATAAGTGTTTTGTTATACCAATAAAATAACCATAAAATCAAAGGAGAAATGCGATCTAAAAATGAATTCGTGATTTATGGTAACCAACAGCATTCAATAATAGCTAGATTGCTTCAATAACGAAAATGAAGACAAGCACAACATGCCTTGTTAACAGAAAACCAAAGCAATGCTGATCAAAACTGTTAATTGCCATGTGGATTACTAGGGCAAACCTACCCCCTCCCACCTGTGGCTAGTGGCAACAATAGGCCATTTGCACGATGAATTCAATTGAATACTACTACCAGAATTTATTTCGTTTTTCCTTTCTTATTTAAATTTTGTAATCCCAGTGCGGTTTAAATAACAATAGCCCTAATTTGCACTACAAAACAAAAAACTGAAGGATTCTGGTAGTAGTAGTCAAATGACGACATCGTGCAAATGGCCTATTTGAAAGTGGTTTGAAATCGTGCGACTAGTCCCAGCGATGAAATTTTGTCTCATCCTTGGTGTAAAAACCTGTCTTTGTTTTCTACCTTTTTCTACATGTAGCTATTGTTGTCATGCACTCTATTGTTGTATATGTTGTAGTTTTTTTTTTATCTCAGGTAATTTTTATTTTTCCATTGTTTTTGGGTATGGTAATATATGCTAATGAATTTGAAACAAAGGAAAAACAAAATTTACCTGATATAAAAAAAATTAACTACAACATATATGTTTTGTTTTCTTTGCTTTACATCACTCTTGAGTTTCGCAAGTACTTTTTACACCGAGGAAGACCCGAAATTTTGGTCTCCGCGACTTGTATAGATTTATGGACACTAATAGGTAGTTTAAACGAAGCTACTGGTCGCCGCCACCATATGTGTGTCGACTTTAAAGCTGAAAAACGTAGTTTCTTTTTCAATTTAATTAAAGTAATCTTTGATTTTCTTTTTAAAACGACTGTTTTACGGTTATTATTTTAATTATGCTAATGAATATGAGAGATTATTTTTTTACTTTTCATGTAGATTTTTTGTGCTTGTATACATTGAGGTGCTTTATTATTGAATTGAGTGCATGTACCACTCTATTGCTTTCCGTTGATGGAAGCCACTTTGTTGTCATCGCTTGCTACTTAATAGCTAGGACTATTTCCGCTCATAGCATTATAAGGATATACATATTTTAATCATGTAAATATACCTATGATAGCTGTGCGAACACAATATCCTAAAGTATTGAATTAAAGACTTAAATATTTTGCTATATTGGGTAAATTATGCATCGTATAAGCGTTCTATTACATCGAAGAAAAACTCCTGAAATCAATATAAAAACACAATCTAAAAAATTATAACAGCATTCAACAACGGCTGGAATGTTTGAATAATAAAAACAAAGACAAGCACCAAAGGACCTGATAAAATGAAAACATATCAGCATGAAAACTGTGGATTTCCATGTGCATTTCTGTGCAAATTAGGGTGAAGGTTTATTTATTTTTATTATCATCATTTGTTTCCTTATAAATTTTATTGCTATTTTTGTGTTGGAACTTAAAAATAATATATATAATTTAACAGTTGAAATAATATTCCTAATAAATTGTTTTTTTCTGTTTTCATTTCATGTGGAATTTTGGGGAAAATCAGTCGGTAAGTGCCTTTTTTTATTGAACTGAATACCAGTATTAGTTTCTACTTGAACAAAGAGCATTTGGAATCATCCCTATATCCAGGGTTCTCAATCGTAGTTTAAACTCGTGCACATAGTTCCAGCGACCAAATTTTGGTCGCCGCGACTTGTATAGATTCAGGGACACAAATAGGTAGGCAAAATGAGGCTACTGGTCGCCGCCACCATGTGTGTGTCGACCTTATATAGCTGAAAAATACACTTTAGTCTCTTTTCCAATTTATAAGTAATCTAACAATCTTTGACTTTCTCTTTTGAAAGACTGTTTTACGTTATCATTAAAATTGTGCTAAACAATGTAAAAAATTCCCTTAATTCTACTCGTGTGGATTTTGGGATTGTGTTTGTGAGCTTTTGAGTGCTATTATTATTGATTAAGTACCACTCCATCGATTTAACAGTTGAGTTATTAAAATATACACGACGGGACGTGAAATTGCGAATTTCTATGTGGATTTCTGAGGCAAATCATTCCGTAGCTTTTTATTTATTATTTTTATGACCTTTTTTTCTTCATTAATTTTCTTACTATTTTAATCTTGGAACTTAAAATATAATATATCCAATTTAATATATTCAATTTTATAAGAGGGCAAAATTACCGAATGTTGATTGGCTGACGAAGAGGGCATTTTTTTCTTAATTGAAGGCAAAATTACTCGCTCCTGATTGGTCGAGCATCAAAATTTCTCACTCGTGATTGGTTGAGCGCGTCGTTCTCGTTGCATTCAGTTGGCTCGGTGAGATTTTGAAGAAAATTTACAAACGGAGCGCCCTCATGTTTCGCCGGAGATTTTGTTATATAAAAGAAATGAAATCGGAAGATACCTAAAAGGGAATTTTACAGGTGAATTACAGCATTTTACGCCAAACAGGAAAGTAGTGGTGTGCGCTACTATCCTACCACTTTTCGCACCTTGAACAATGGAAACAATAGATCTATTGGTATCGAGAACAATGGGCTATTGTTTAGAGAACAATAGATTCTATTGTCTTAACCCTAGGCCTATTGTCCTAACCCTAAGTCATTAGCATATTAACCCTAAGAATTACAGCTGCGCATGTCCTAATAACCCTAACCCTATTAGCATATTTACCCTAAGAATTACAGCTGGGCATGTCCTAATAACCCTAACCCTATTAGCATATTGACCCTAAGAATTACAACTGCGCATGTCCTAATAACCCTAATTAAAAATGGCGGATCTCATTGTTTATTCAAAATGGCGAAACCGAGTAAAATATTCAGTAAAATGTTCAAAATGGTGGATGTCATTGTTTATTCAAAATGGCGAAACTGAGTAAAATATTCGAAACGGTGAATCTCATTGTTTATTCAAAATGGCGACATTTAGTAAAATATTCCAAATGGAGGATCTCATGAATTATTCAACAATGTCAGGGGGGCCCATCCAGTCAAGGCGGGCCCCCGCCAGTGCAAAAACAAATAAAGTCGTGTATTTGCATACCTAACCCCCAAATTCTGAGATCCCTTTATAGTGACACAAGTTCTTTTCCATGTGGGACAACATGGTTGGGACACTTTGGATTTTTCAACCAGTACGCACGTGCAGTAGGGTTTTTTGGTCTAAATGGGTTCAAATTCAATTACAAACATGATTGTCACACAAGATCATTTCCATGTGGGACACATGTAGTAAACTCAACGGATTTTTAGCGACAGCGCATGCGCAGTATCATTTCTTAGTTTAATGTTAAGGTTTTTAGTCCAAAGTCTCACACATGTTTGTAACAAACATCTATATCAGAGCTCCCCTTGATTCTATTTGGCCCATCGTAGATAGCGTGAATGATTCGATTCTGAAGATTACCGTCAAAGAAGGAAAGGATGTTTTGGATCAAAAACCAAAGAAAGATGACCTTAAAAATGGAACCAGTTAAAAGCAAGGGCTAAATGTCTTGGAGTCAATAACCAAACGTCAAGTCAAACCGAAAAAGCGAAAGCTGTCAACATTGAAAGTTGAGATTCCCAAACGACCAAAACTTCACAGACAACACGGAGTTTTATATTTGTGTGTGCTTTAAGTTTTGATAACAAGACTTTCCGGTAGCTTCAAAGTTCAAACGTTTAATTATGCGAATTCTGAACTATAAATTTGCATGGAAAATTAGCACCTCGGTCAAAAAACAAAGCAGCAGACAACAAAGCCACACGTTTCATGTTATTTATTTATTTTTATTTTATTTATTTATCCAGGGGCATCCAATTTAGCAGAGCTAGTTTAAATGGAGCCCTGAAACAAAATTCATCAAAGTTAAGTCAACCAAAGCGGTTTTTATTTACAACCATTCAAATCCACGCACAGCAAAGCACAGTCAAATGATAAGGAAATCAAACTTAACGATGGAACTGATCGTCTTCTTTCTTGAAATACTTTTATAACGTTCGGCCATATCAATCAGTGAAGCCGAGTTCGCACTTTTACGTTTATCATTCGATAAATGAACTTGTTGGATTCGAGGCTGTTTTCGGAAATCCTTTACCATATTTATTTATAATAAAGTAACCAGATACCCAAAGCAAAGTTGCATGTCCAAACATTAATTTATATTAAATTTAACAACTTTACTGGAAAGAAAAGTAACTGGGTTGCGATAGTTTAAAGCGTGACGAATGAACGTTCAATTAGCGATAACAGTTTACGAACGAATTAACAATGCTTTTCTTGAAGTCAATGAATGCGCAGCGCTATTCGCGTAACAACGAACCTTTTCTGTCATTTGAATTTAAGCGGCCATTTATGAAAACATAATGAACTAAAACAACTTCTGTTTAAACAACGTTTAAACGCAACCGTTGCTTCAAACATGGCGAAAGCATGTTCGCATGGAATGGAAAAATATGAGCTACATGAAGTGATATTATACGCAGCGAAACCTTGCGAGCGTTCTGCTGTTTATTTGTGGAACTCCTTTAGACAAGTTAAACAATAAACTTGAAAGCCATTGCGATTATCAATTGCCAACTTTGAGGGTGACTGACATGCAGAGGAAACGTTTAGGAAACGCGAGGCTTATTATTGGGAAAGCACGACAATTTTTTTTTATTTGGTTTCACAGGGAGATATTTTCTTTAGAACGTGATTGACCATAACAACAACACTATGTATTTGAGCAAACGCTTAAATGTTATCTATTTTAACAAGCTTTAATAAGCACTGGAACAAAGTTAAAAATGTCTTTAAAGTAATTTACTGTGAATACTATTTACAACAACCGAAACGGCCATTCATCATTCGAAAAGTCTGCTTCATAACTAAAAGCCTTTTTCTGCGGTACGATAAGAGAATCAAAAAACGTAAGGCAAAGTTACATGTTCAAACGAATAACAGAAAACAATGTACCCGCTTTATAATTTACCAACATACACATCACAAGTTTACTTTACGCAAAAGAAAAGTAACTGGGCTGTGATTCTTTTGCGGTAACGAATTAAGGGTCAATTAATGATAACAGTTTAGGGACGAATAAGCAATGCTTTTCTTAAAGTCAAGGATTGTTTGGATGCACAGCGCTATCCGCGTGCTAAAGAGAAACGATACGAGTTCAAAATACTCTTTTTAATTACAATTAAGCTGTCTCAAGGGTAATTGAACTATTCATTTGTATTCGCATACTGTTGAAAACACGAGATTGTAATAAGACATTAGGTAATGTTTGCGTAACAATATGTGATTTTGTTGGTCCGTATTACCTTTCGCACCAACTTTTTGCGGGTTCTAATTTTTCTAATATATATTCCCGCAACATTTTCTCCTTAAAAACTTTCGGCTCCGTTGTCGAAACTATATTCAAACTGACCATTTTTTAGTAATTAACGTAATGTAAAATCGTGTTGGTGCCCATTTACTAAATAAACATCTCTTTCTTTAAGAAAATGCCACTGATAACTCAGGTGATAATGCATGAAATGGTTCCGTTGTTATTGCTGATCGATCCATTGCCAGAGAATCAAGTCAGCCACACAGCTGACTAGGGCACAAAAGTACGTTTCTGCAAAACATCAAAATTTAAGTTACTGAAACGACAAACAATAGATTGGAGTCATTCAGCGCGAATTCAAGAGCAACTTAGACCGACCCCTGGAGTAGCTCATTGTAACTCAGAGCAACTCAGAGCATTTTGAGTAAGAAACTCAGAGCACTTGAGCGAGCAACACAGACATTGACAATCTGCACGATAAGATGGGTTAACATCGGTTTCACGTTATTATTGTGGGGTGAATAAAATAAGCTCACAACAGCACCATCTTTTACACACTTTCAAACGTTTTATTGAATTCACAAGAGCTGTAACAAAAGTATACTTATATCAACCTATTACATTAGTAATGTTTAGTTTAATAATGTTCCCATCGTTTCCTGCTCCGTAACCTGGTCACCATGGGTGTTCTCGCCTTCCGTTTATGAGATGATTTGCGTGTTGAATCAGGCGGGGTATCCAGCAACAAAGGGAGTTCCATTTCCTCGGGTGAAATAGAAGGCATCGTTTCTATCCGGCGAGGAATTTTCGATTCCACTGTAGTCACAGGTGTCGCAGGCAGTTTTCTTGGTATTTTTGTAGACTTTGATTGAGATGTATTGAGGTCTCTTTTACTGGACGCGTCTGCAGGTGTACTGACATCTGTTTTGCTTGATATCTCTGTAGCAGGCAAAGGATCTGGTTTGGAAAGGACCACAGTTGGTTTTATCGTCGACTCCGTTTTCATTTGTTTTGCCAGTCCTTGATACCGCTGTAGAAGTTGATCCAACATGAGGACTTTTTGGTCTTCTGGTAAAGGGGACTCTATGATTTGCTTCATGTCTTGATCTAATCTCGTCAGAGTTGGAAGTTGAGCGGGAGCAGTTAAACGCCGTTCTGTCTCCATGTTTTGTAGAAAATGTTCGGGTATAATCACCATCTTTTGCGCATGCTTCATTTGAACACTTTACTCAGTAAATCAACAGCAAGGGGTGCAATCAGAGCAGCAAGGGCTGGTAAAAATCCTCCTTTTTGATTGAGCAGTTATTTCTTCTGTTTAAGACTCGGTTTCTTGCGGGTCAAATAGAGGAGCTTTGACTTGTGCGGTTTCAATCGTTTGAATGACGAACTCGGTACTATGATGTTGCCTTTAAGAAGATTCAGGGCCACTTCCCCAATAGCTCCCATCTGCCCTCTGTTAGCATGGGCTATCATATCTTTTCGTTGCTTTCCATTGCTTTTGAAACAAGCACAAAGAAAGGGTAAGTTTTGTTGGAATTTGGATTGATTTGCAATACTTGACCGCCTTCGTTTTGTCCCTCTGGTCTGAGTCGTAGTGCCAAAACGTAAGACCATATTGCCGCCGCGTTGATTAACAACTCTTGACTTCACTGTGCGACGTGACGTACATGCAGGCATGATGCTAACTGAAGTCAATGGTTGAAGGTCCGTCTGTTTTATGCGTTTTCTTGTTGACGTAAACCACCGGGTACGTTTGTGAAACAGGCAATATGTTGCTGCGTAATCGTAGGTTACCGGGCGTTCGCGGATGCAAATCCAACATGAGATAACCATACGGTTGCGACGTGGCATCTTGGAAACTTTCCCATACGTAAGGAACGTGTCCTGCAAAGGCTTGTTGCGCTAACGTCTGGAAACCCAATGTATCGCGAGGATTATTAAAAGCAATAATGTAATGAGCATTGAGAGAAATGCTTCGGGAAAACTTTCCGGGTGGGAAAAGGTTCTGGGTCAAATAGATGCAGGTGACATCGCAATGATGAGACACTTTAGTAAACAGATCCAGGATGCGTTCATCCTCACTGCAATTCCTCATAAGATCATCCAACACGAGTATTCCTGGTCGGCAACTCATTGGAAATAAAGCCGGAATATCTTCAGGGATACCCTCCACAAAGGTAATCTATGATGTCATGTCCTGAAAACATTCTTGCCACTGTCCGTAACAGTACACGATTTTACGAATAGGTCTTTCAAACAAAACGTCTGCATATTGAAGTAACAGTTTTGTAAACGTGGTCTTGCCGCATTGACTTGGACCCGCAATCATAATACTGCTCGGGCATTTGAACTGAGCCATGTTGCTCACACGGAACGCGAAACGAAATGATGACAAACTTTCGAGTGTCTTTCTCTTTATAGGGGTAACATCCCGAGGAGGAAAAAATACATTATGTTCATTTTAAACAGCACTTTATTGATTCATTGCGCCAACATTTTAATGACTTACAAGCTTGTTCACTCTGAAAGAACGGTGACCTCTGCCTAACACTTGTCAACGATTTTACATAGCTGTGTACAAATTCGGCTACTTGTGCATCATTCCACTGTGTATCGTGCGACTTAAATTTAGCTTGAATTGCATTCATATTAACATTACGTGCTCGATGAAATAAATAGAATAAGCAGTAGTCTCCACAAGTGTCTGAAGTAAGTCCCTGGAACGGTTTATTGTTGTATCGCGTAACATCTCAGTCTATGTATCCATCCATGCCATAGGTATCGGGAGGAAACCCGTAACTGTCAAAGAACTCAGTCTCTCACGGAGAGATAAAGTACATGTCCATCCATGCCATAGGTATCGGGAGGAAACCCGTAACTGTCAAAGAACTCAGTCTCCCACGGAGAGATAAAGTACATGGCCACCCAATGTGTCCTGGGCTGATCATGAGGGTCCGTATTTGCAATCATTCCCGAAGGGTAGGTGTTAACAACTGGTAGTTTGTCTCTGGGGTAGACTCATTGCATAATGGAGGCCAACATAGGATCTTGTAGTGCAGCTTGCCATAACTCAAAGGTGGTGTGCATCTCCTTTTCTTCAAGCGCCCTGCGACAGGTCGTACACAACGCGTCTGTTACGATCAATTTCCAACTGATTCTGAAATTCTGCGTACACGATTAAATTGAGAACGGCTGGCGTTGGAGTGTCAAACTTTAAATACAGATTGACGTTACCACTGCGATTGGAAACCAAATGATTAGGATGGCCACTTCCCGCTGGTGTTAAATCGAGTCTGAACAAACCATAACCATGCTCCCAATCTTCGCGATCAATATCTATCCCGTGACCACAGTTCATATCTCCACTGCCTGAGAACAGGGTGTTGTAGCCATCAATCTGCTTACCACCTGTCAAGTCCAGACAGGAATAAGAAAGTTCTTCCCCATTGACGGTCAGTCGAACGGCGCTCAAACCAAACAGCTGGAAGTTGAAAGGATTTCTTGCAAGGCTTCCGTTATATGCGTCATTTCGCACCATTCCAAATACGAGGCATTGTGGGATAAGTCCGTTAAATAGATCAGTTTCTGTATGATTCAATACTCCATTGGGGATGATCCTTGCATGTGTTGGGGTTCTTGTTAGTGTGTAAATGGCGGGTAATGGTTTCTGGCCTGACATGGTGTTGACATGTTCCAACTTGGTGCTGTCTGCTACACGTACAGTACGAATACGGAGAGTACTTGATACGATTTGTAGCTTGCAGTCGTTAGCCTCTTCACCCGACATGAGAGCAAAGTCGTCACTGTTGAGATCAATCTTTATCTTGATTTCTAAATTGTCTAACAGTAACTTGTCTATGTTGAACAAATCACAGAGGGGTACACCAACCATACCCACTTCAGCACTTGCACTGGTGAAAGCTCCTCTCTTTTTTAGACCAGCATTATGATCTGCAGCGTTATCCCTTTCATCCATGCGTCCTGCAGTGTCCTTGTAGTAAAACGCTTTGGTCAAATAGGACTTCTTAGCCTGCCCCGTGAAGTTAAGCAGAGTCTTCATGTAAGCATTGTAAGCTTGGGTGTCGGATTGCTCCGTGACAAGCGTTTCATTGATCTTGATGGTGAATTGTTTGATGATAGAGTGAAGAGCATTGTTGATTAACGTGTACTTTTTCCCTTCATCTTGGGCATCTCCATTTCGTTTTGTAATTTTCACCACAAGACGCAGTTCAGTCTTGTTAATGTCGATGTAATCTGATAGAGGCTTGATCACAAACTCAATGGGATTGGTTCCACTCTGAATCGGTTCATAGTCAATCCATTTACTTTTGACGATAGAAACATCGGTGACCGGCACTTCGAATAACTGCAAACTGGAGTTAACTCCTGGAGCAGAGAAGGGATGTGCTGAAGCCATACTCAGTCAAAAATAGTTTTGAACGTTGCTGATGATGTTCGCGGTTTCTTGACTTGTCTTGTACTGACAGAATTCGCCTTTCGTTTACGTTTATATACTTTTCCACGCCCTTGTTGTTGCGTCATGTCCCGAAAAGAATCAGTGAAAAATTGTTTTCCGGCAGCTTCTGCTCTCGTTTTCGCTGCTTTCTTCAGTGATTGCCCATTCATAATATCTTGAGCAATTTGCACTCCCGTATCTAATCCAGTGGACAGTAACCGTTTTCCCACTTTCTTTGCAGCGGTCTTGAGAAGAGGCGCTGCTGTTCGAAAGAGGGAACGAAACATTCCTCCCAATCCATTTCCACCTTGACCATAAGGGTGTGTTCCTCCATAGATACTAATATCTCCTTTACCTCGTTGCACAATAGGTATCACATAGCGCTGATAAGGATAAAATTGGTGGTTCATTGGTAGAAGCAATTTACAGAATTGTCCTTCGTCGAAAGTGTAATGTTACTCTGACAGCACCAGACGCAAATGATATCAGTTGACCAGTGTCGCTTCTTATATTGATTTCCACCGAGGAGAAAATAGATGTTCGCAATCGATGATAGGTAGGGTGTTTGATTTCTTCTGCTACCATTTCACCCGGTTGGCCGCGAGGTAATATTATACGCAGCAGATTGGCTTGTACATCTCCCACGACCAAAGATTCAATGAGATCCGAGTATACATACATGGTCTGAAAAGAATGTCTGGAGAGCATTCCCCATACCAATTCATCTTTACGACGCATGGTGTTGGTGGTTGCTACTAGGGTCACGCTCTTGTCCTTGTACATTTTTACAGCGGAAGAAGTATGGACGGTATAAACGGCGGGTATAAGTTCTTCGTGGTTCAGGTACCCCAAAGCTCTAGCTACATTTTTTGGTAACGTGACTTGAAAATCTGGGGGTAGGTACAATTCATAATAATATTGGACTTTTTTGTGAATGTAGAAACATTCTTTGCCTCCAAGACGTTTGATCTTCTTTCCACTCTTGATATAAATGTCTGGAAAGGCACTTTCCAATCCCGTCACCATACCATTGACCAAATCCTCGACTGTTTTATATGTGCCACGAGGTAAATGTATCGGTAAGGTCCATTCCTTTTCACCATTGTAACGTAAAAGATAGGACACCTGATTGCTGTGTATATTTTCCCAAGTATGTGGGTAAATAATATGCGTCATGGCCACCTCCCAATCTTCACTTAAATGCACTTGACTTGGGAGTCGCATTTTGAAACAGGAAGGTGTGTTCTCAGGATACTATTCTATGCTTGCATCACTGGCTACCACGACGTAAAAGCTGCTACTCATCTTGTTATTCTCCGAAAATGTAGTACAACGTTCACTGTTCCACCTTGAAATGATATGGGTTGACCACATCCACTTGTTAAATAGATGTCAATCGTTTGAAATATCTTGGTTCTCAAGGGTACATAGATTAAGTGTTCAGGCTGCTCCATAACTGTCTGTCGGAATGAACCGTGTGGAACCATTTCGTGCAACAAATGCAGCCTTGTGTCACCGACCTGCCAAGGCTAGATTATATTTGTGTGAACTTGGACTACTCTGTGTTTGCAGCGACAGAGAGAGACTGTCTGAGGTATGACAAAGGTACCTGGAAAGGTGATAGAGTTACGGATGGGAAGCACACACCACACATATCCAAAGTCATTGGCCAATGAAGGATTCATTTTTACACCCATCGCGTTTACTTGACGAGGTTTGTTTTCACTGTTTATCCATCCAAGTGCTTGGGCAACAGGGGCTGTCACCATCATCCACACATCTTCAGATGTTATTGTAATGTTCCACTCATCATCAACCGTTATGTTGAAGTGCCAAGGTTTGGGGACTTTGTTCATGCAATGAAGCAAACCTTCTACCACATCTAATGCTGTCCGATAACGTCCTACTGGTAACGTAAACTTTTCAACGTGCTGAGTTCCAAATCGGCGGAACATAACATGTAGGTGATCGCATTCCTGAGGCACTTCGAACCACGAAAATGGATAGATGACATGATTAAGTCCAACTTCCCAATCTTCTTCGTCTGGTAGATGAATTTGTCGCGGTAATGCAGCCCGGAAATACGAAGCTGAGTTGGAAGGAAATAAGTTCGTGTTGGCATTACTGGGAAGTATAACGTAAAAATCTCCATCCTGTTTCATGTTCACTGTAAGGACACCAGCTGCTTATAAGGAATCCAACTATCGTATTTCTTGGGCCAGCCTTTCCAATGAAGCAACGCTTCTTTGGAAGCACCTTTATAACGATATTTTAAAATTTTTCAATGCGAAACAGGTGATCTGGCTTTTCTATTACTTTCTGTAGCTCTGGCTCAAAAAAGGTGCCTTGGATGAAATCACCGTCTGCTTCCTTCAGGCGATACACCGGAGGATGTCGGGGTATTCGTTGGGCAATTATAAATGTCTCCTCCGTCCAGGATGGCAGATAACCTTTCTCAAAGATTCGCTTGTGCTTACTGATCTTGACTTGATCTCCTACGTTGAATTTATACTTGGTGGGGGCTGACTGTTTGTCGTACAAAGTTCTCCAAACATCTTGTGCATTAGACTCGTTGACATCGGCCGGTTTCATTTTGATGCTACGATGTATGTTCTGATTGTAATTTCCGTTGACCAAACCGTCTAGTTTGTCCTAATAATGGTAGGAACTGGTCGTGGTAAACATTGTCCACATTAATTGCTTGAGAGTCCTGTTGAAGCGCTCAGCCACTTGGGCTTTGGTTTCGTTGTATGTCACAAAAAAGTGTACGTTTTCCTTTTTAAGAAATGTTTGAAAAGCTCTGTTTTTAAATTCAGTTCCAGCATCTGTTTGCAACTTGTCAGGTTTACGTCCCTGTCAAAATATATTTTCTTGAATGCGGCCACAAGCTCCTTTCCGGTTTTAGTCTTGAGAGGTACCACCCACGCATACTTAGAAAGCACATCGATACAAGTCAACAAATACTTGTAACCACGATTCCATCGACTCAAACTTTGCATGTCCACTAAATCAGCCTGCTACTGAGAATCGATCCCATACACAATTACTCTGTTGCGACGAAAGTGTTTTCTTGCAGGTTTGTGTAGTGTGTAACCCGGTTGTAATTGCAGCCACTCAAGCACCTGAGAGCGAGTTACTCCATATCGATACAGTTTGTCCACACCACCCAAAGCTGAAGGACGGTCTGGTTCATAGTACAGTTTCTCTAAAAGTTGGTTCTTCTGGTTGCTGCTCCTCTTCTTCATGTTCCCTATGTGGCTTCTTTTTGGTACTCGTCTGTCGCATCTCTCAAATCGATGTGTACTTCGCTACCTCAACATGCAACTAAACAACGCATCCTCTAACATATATCACTTAAAGCCAAGGTAGGCTTTAATTAGCACAAAGACGACTTGTGACGCTACCCATAGTTTAAAACAACTGACTACATAACATCTATCCACGCGCTCTTTTATAAGCTGCCAAAGCATCCACCAGACAGAAGGATAGTGTGTTGGATACGCCACACACAACACTCCATGAAATCTGTATTGTTCTGTAAAGGATACATCACACTGATCCATGAAGTAATAAAAACTCAACAGGCGACCAGTGTTCATGGGTTGTAGCTCATTAAGCAGAACTGACCAACTTTCGCATGGCAGAGGATGGAATGAATATCGTGAAAAACGTCGAGCACAAGCACGAACCAAAACGAAATATAACCTGGTTATGTTGACAACATAACCGAAGATATGCAGCTTCCTCCCTTACTTTTATAGTCATCAAGATAGAGAAAAGATGAATTGATTGGGAATTGTAAAAAAGGAAAAATACATTCAACATCTTATGTTTAGCTCCGAGCTGCTCAACATATAACGTTTAGTTTCTTCATTCATTTCTCTTTGCTGAAAATCTAATCCGATTTTCATTCACCGATTTGTTATTTTGAGGTTTTCAATTGAAATTTTAATACTGTACGCGTCGCATTTTTCAACTCGACACGCATACAAATGTATTTTCCAGGTGCATTTCACAACAAGCAACGAACGTTTATACGTTCATTCTAGTAAACAGCAAACGTAATTCGCAAATTATTGTTGGTACAGACGATCACACACCCGACACAACCAACACCAATAAATGTGACTCGGTATTGCACTTATTGAAAAATGAGTTTTTATTTATATACTATTCACTTTATGTATCATATATATCGACAGCCTCGTTAGGTACATTATGTTCCAGTTAATTCCTTGTGTTTTTGACGATAACGTCTATTGCGTTCTCTGTTTAACCTTTTTGCGTGTTCTGTCATTCGATACTGTCTCTGTCTTTCCTTTCTCTTTTCACTGATCTTGTTTGACTTTTCCTTCTTCAACGAAAACTTGCAAAAAGTCAGTTCAGGAGGAGGAGTTTTCTGCAGAAACCGAGGTGTTAGAGATTTTAATCCAAAACATCTTTCGTCTTTGCCATAACACTTCAGGTTAAAGATATCGTCCAGAATTTGATCTGCGTCAACTTCTGTAGTTTGGAATTGATTCTCCTTAAAGTCAATTCTATCCCAATGCGAACCCTCTTCAACATGGAAAGAATCAAACCAAGGTGATAAAGATTCTTTGCAAGGACTTAAGTCTCTGTTTTCAGCAGAAGTCGTGAAAAATAAATCGTCCACATCTGGAGTCTCGAATAGATTCTCGTCAAAGTCAAAGGGATCCCAAATCGTATCCTCTTCGCCATGCAAAGACTCCAAGAATTCATTCACGTCCGCATTATTGCACAAGTCACTCAGGACCTCCATGTAAGCGTTCAGTGATAAATGCTCACTAAAGAGGGATGCTTAAAAACAATTTGTGAAAAGTCTTATATGCGTGTCCACTTCCGTACCCTTGTGGGAAACATTTATATCCCTTTGGTAATACGCATGCGCACTATGAGTCAAAAACATCATAGCCATATTTGGGCATGATGGGTATGAAAGAGACGTATTTCGGCATGACGTAAATCATGGGAATAAATACAAGATCCATTTACTTTTGTGGTGGCAAAGACATGGATCTTCCGATTGGAAATGACTATGTATTGTATACGGGTGGATGTACGGGAACGGATCGTGTGGCCGAAGACATAGCCCTACAACTTGGATTTCAAGTGAAAGTGAAAGTGGGACCCCTTCACCCCCGATCCAAAACCGTGACCCCTTTGACCGAAGAAGAATTGATAAAAGCTGAACCTTTCTTGCAACAAGCGGCGAAAAACTTGAACAGAACTCTACTGCACCATGATACAAAGTCACCCTCTCATTATACCCGACAACTCTTACAACGAAATTATCACATCATCAAAGAGGCACAAACTGTTTGTGCGTTTGGGGAACTGAACGACTCCAAAACGCACGTCAAAGGGGGAACGGGATGGACTGTACAATTGGCGTTGGATGCCCACAAGAATGTCTACGTTTACGACATCCCCAGCAAAACGTGGCACGAACCCTTCTATTATCGGTGGGATGAAGGGCATTGGATCAAAGAGTTTGGATTCCGACCTATCGGAGACGGGCATTGTTTTAAACCCATGGGATCGTGTCGCAGTTATCCAACCCTTCATAACCTCAGTGCTGTGGTGGGATCACGTCACACTTCCCCGGAGACGCAAGACGAAATCGGAGCTCTCTTCCGGAGAACTTTTCGTCTAGAGAAAGACATACCAGCCTTGAACAAAGCCTTACAGGGAATGAGTTTGGCCAATCATTTTGGAGAATAAAATGGGTTCGAGAGCTCTCAAAGCTCCCTTGGACCAGTACGTATCTTACTTCATTGGTTTTGATGGTGATCTTGAGAGTCGAATCATTCGCGCTATGTACGATGGGCCAAATAGAATCAAGGGGAGCTCTGATATAGAATGTCCAGAAAGAAAAGAGGAAACACCGATGGACATAGACTCTGTCATGAGTGGCATTCAAAAACTTTCCCTGACAAATTGATCATATGTAATTTCTTTTCACAGTTGCAGTCTCTAAGACCCGAGGCATGTATCTTAGATCTTTTTTATTATTAAACGAATAGTTGAATTTGTAACAAACATGTGTGACTTTGAATTTGGGCTAAAAACCTTAACATCAAACTAAGAAATGATACTGCGCATGCGCTGTCGCTAAAAATCCGTTGAGTTTACTACATGTGTCCCACATGGAAGAGATCTTGTGTGACAATCATGTTTGTAATTGAATTTGAACCCATTTAGACCAAAAAACCCTACTGCGCATGCGTACTGGATGAAAAATCCAAAGTGTCCCAACCATGTTGTCCCACATGGAAGAGAACTTGTGTCACTATAAAGATATTTCAGAATTTGGAGGTTTAGGTAAGCAAATACACGACTTTGGTCGTTTTTGCACTGGCGGGGGCCCGCCATGACTGGATGGGCCCTCCTGACATTGTTGAATAATTCATGAATCCTCCATTTGAATATTTTACTAAGTTTCGCCATTTTGAATAAACAATGAGATTCACCATTTTGAATATTTTACTCAGTTTCGCCACTTTGAAAAAACAAAAAGATCCACCATTTTGAATATTTTACTGACCATTCCGCCATTTTGAATATTTTACTCAGTTTCGCCATTTTGAATAAACAATGAGATCCGCCATTTTGAATTAGGGTTATTAGGACATGCGCAGTTGTAATTCTTAGGGTTAATATGCTAATAGGGTTAGGGTTATTAGGACATGCGCAGTGGCCATTCTTAGGGTTAATATGCTAATAGGGTTATTAGGACATGCGCAGCTGTAATTCTTAGGGTTAATATGCTAATAGGGTTAGGGTTATTAGGACATGCGCAGCTGTAATTCTTAGGGTTAATATGTTAATAGGGTTAGGACAAAAGGCCTAGGGTTAAGACAATAGAATCTATTGTTCTCTAAACAATAGCCCATTGTTCTCGAGAACAATAGATCTATTGTTTCCATTGTTCAAGGTGAGAAAAGTGGTAGGATAGTAGCGCACACCACTACTCAGGAAGCGATTATTTGTGTCAAATCTTGGATTAACTAGGCGCCTGCAGGCCAAATTGCAACGTTGAAGACCTCGAAGAAATTCATTCCTGGCCACAAAAGGGTTAAAAGTTCCATTACTTTATTGAAAAAATGCGGATTTCTGCGGACCTAAAGAAAAGAACTTTGGTAGATTTTGCTGAAAGGGAAAATATATGTTAACCCTCGGACGTACTAAGCAGGGGGGGGATGGTTGCCACCAAACCCCCCCCCCCCCCATGGTTTTTCTCCGATATTTTCAAGACCATTTAACATTAGCACATACCGTTTCAGTAGCTGTTCATTTATCCTTGAGACACATTTTGGTAAAGTTTGGCGACAACCGGTTGCTATGGTAACGAGATTTGACGTCATAAGTAACATGCAGTCAACCCATTTTTGAAGAAAAAAAGCGTGTTTTTCACCTTTTTTCAGCGAAAAAACATATAAAATGCTGCCAAAAGCATCAAAATGTTTGATTCTATGTTATTTTGCAACTCTAGCACACAATATTTGCAATTTCCGCATTTTTCCGATAAATTTGAATTTTTAGTAAAATCCAAGATGGCGGCCACCTTGGCGGCCATTTTGGATGACGTCGCGGACCCCCAGGAGCGCCCCAACCCATAATATTTACCTCATAACGATCACATCGCGGGCTATCTATCAGATGTAAAATATTTCCGAAATATTGCAACATCGCAAAAACCCACAGTTGGGGTGTACTACGTTTGCGTGTGCGTCCGAGGGTTAAACAGGAGAAAGAATAAGGCTAAAAGAAGTGAACGAAAGCAATTAAATCGCCAAACGTGCAAGCAAGTTTGAACTCTCGCCATTTGTTGTTGTTGTTATCAAAGCGGAAAAATCTTCAAAACACAGGTACGCTAAAATAAAGCTTCTTTTGTTTTTGTCGTAAAGTGTCTTTTACCGATAAAAATCAGAGGTATGTTCTCCAGATGTATATAACAGCCAAATGGGCCAAATGGGCCATTCCTTTTTTATGTCCATCGGGGAGGACAACGCTTACTTCAGGCTTAGGAACGGGTTCACTTGTAAAATGAACAGTGTTCGTTTGAGGCTTCTCCCCACCATGAACAGGAACATCTGTTTCGAGGCTAACTTGTGGGGCTGCTGAATCAATCTCTAATCTGTGCAAACATTGGACAGGCCTGTTGAAGTTACTCTTCTGCGCTCTTACTGTAGCGGTTCGTACGAGTCCGTCCTTACCAGTATGAATCTCTTCAACCTTGGCCAATGGCCACTTGTTGCGCGACACATTGTCCTCGGAGATCAATACAATATCACCAACTCGAATGGGGCGATTTCTTTCTGCCACTTATTTCTCACGGACAAGAGATGTAGATACTCTCGCTTACAACGCTTCCAGTAGTGACTAAGTAATCTTTGTAGGTAAAGATACCTTTCGACAGTTCTCCTACTGGACTCCTCCAAGCTATCTTCTTTACGCTCAGGTAAGTGGTTGATTGGCGTTCCGATTGCAAGATCAGCAGGTGTAACAGGTAACGGGTCTCTGCAATCGTCACTTACTGTAGTTAATGGTTGCGAGTTGATGATGCCTTCGATTCTGGCCAGTATTTTGTTTTACTCAGAAAAAGTGAGAAGTGCCTTTCCAAGGACTTTACGCAATGGCTCTTTGATCGCTCTACAGATTTTTTCCCACCATCCACCTCTCTATGGCGCATGTTCCGTGATGAATTTCCACTTGATACCCTTTGACGAGAACTCTGATCTGATATGATCTTGATTCAGCATGTTCCACACTGTTTGACTTTGAGTCTTGGGTTCATCATACAATTTCTGGATTTCCTTGTTTGCGGCCTTGAAGGTTTTTCCGTTGTCGGACCATACTGTATGGCAAAGACCTCCGCGGCTTGTCATGCGACTAAATGCTTGTAGGAACTCATCAGTAGTCGGGCTATGTTCCAAGTGAACCAGAGGAGATGATGCACATATGAATAGACACACGTACGCTTTCTTGATGCTCGAACCCTCTTTCACATATAGAGGTTCCGCAAAATCAGTTCCAACATGCGTGAATGCTGGTGAACATGAAACTCTCTCCTCTGGTAATGCGCCCATTTTCTGCGCGCAAGGTCCAACTCGCTGTTTTTGGCGAGTTACGCATCTGATAACGCGTTTGACCTCACCACGCCTCCCGTCGGTTAGCCAAACCTTCTATCTTAAGGTTGAAAGTATGGTTTCTGGGCCAGCGTGTGACATGTTCGAGTGCACGTCTTGTACCATCTTAGCAACTTCAGGATGTCCATGAGGCAAAGGATCGGCAAATTCTCTGCCATAATAAGGGTCTAGTTTAAGGAGGCGACTGTTGCTGGGAATTACTCCTCCGGCTTTCAGTAGCTCGTAGTCTTCTTTATAGACCTCTTCTTGCACCCACATACAACACTTAATTCCTGCCTGCTTCACTTCATCAGCCGACACCTCAGTTTCAGAAGACCTAGATTTGGGTCTTGAACAACTTGACTGCTCTCAATGCATAAGCAGTCACTCGAATCAATTTTAACCATGTCCCATAACGTGACAAATCAATCAATGGCTCTGTAACGACTGCTGTACAACCATGGGTAACTCTTCTTTCCTCGTTGCAAACTTCAGTGAACGCAGCTTCATTTTGGGGCTGAATGGGTTGTGACTTGCAACATGAATACAGCCACTTGGGTCCATTCCACCACAACGCGAAATCATATCACCACAACTTAACCCACGTGTTAACAAGTCCGCAGGATTTTCCTTACTAGCACATTACCTCCAACACTCAGGATCCAATGTTGACTGTATTTCTGCCACTCGATTCGCCACAAATGGCTTCCAGCAAGAACTCTGCCCTTTCACCCAATGCAGTGCCACCATACTATCCGTACAACACACAACACTATTCACTTCCATTGGCAAAGTCTCCACAACAAATTTTAGCAACATGGCATTTACAACTGCTGCTAAAATTTCCAGACTTGGAAGTGACACTTTCTTGATAGGTGCAAAATTTTGGTCTCCGCGACTTGTATAGATTTATGGACACTAACAGGTAGTTTAAACGAAGCTACTGGTCGCCGCCACCATATGTGTGTCGACTTTAAAGCTGAAAAACGTAGTTTCTTTTTCAATTAAATTAAAGTAATCTTTGATTTTCTTTTTAAAACGACTGTTTTACGGTTATTATTTTAATTATGCTAATGAATATGAAAGATTATTTTTTTACTTTTCATGTAGATTTTTTGTGCTTGTATACATTGAAGTGCTTTATTATTGAATTGAGTGCATGTACCACTCTATTGCTTTCTGTTGATGGAAGCCACTTTGTTGTCATCGCTTGCTACTTAATAGCTAGGACTATTTCCGCTCATAGCATTATAAGGATATACATATTTTAATCATGTAAATATAGCTGTGCGAACACAACATCCTAAAGTATTGAATTAAATACTTAAATATTTTGCTATATTGGGTAAATTATGCATCCTATAAGCGTTCTATTACATCGAAGAAAAACTCCTGAAATCAATATAAAAACACAATCTAAAAAATTATAACAGCATGCAACAACGGCTGGAATGTTTGAATAATAAAAACAAAGACAAGCACCAAAGGACCTGATAAAATGAAAACATATCAGCATGAAAACTGGATTTCCATGTGCATTTCTGTGCAAATTAGGGTGAAGGTTTATTTATTTTTATTATCATCATTTGTTTCCTTATAAATTTTATTGCTATTTTTGTGTTGGAACTTAAAAATAATATATATAATTTAACAGTTGAAATAATATTCCTAATAAATTGTTTTTTTTCTGTTTTCATTTCATGTGGAATTTTGGGGAAAATCAGTCGGTAAGTGCCTTTTTTTATTGAATTGAAAACCAGTATCAGTTTCTACTTGAACAAAGAACATTTGGAATCATCCTTATATCCAGGGTTTTCAATCGTAGTTTAAATTCGTGCACATAGTTCCAGCGACCATATTTTGGTCGCCGCGACTTGTATAGATTCAGGGACACAAAAAGGTAGGCAAAATGAGGCTACTGGTCGCCGCCACCATGTGTGTGTCGACCTTATAAAGCTGAAAAATACACTTTAGTCTCTTTTCCAATTTATAAGTAATGTAACAATCTTTGACTTTCTCTTCTGAAAGACTGCTTTACGGTTATCATTAAAATTGTGCTAAACAATGTAAAAAATTCCCTTAATTCTACTCGTGTGGATTTTGGGATTGTGTTTGTGAGCTTTTGAGTGCTATTATTATTGATTAACTCTTTTTCGGCGTCCTGGCCAAAATGGTACGATAATGTACCGATAAGACTCCACGGCTTTAAAAAATTGCAACTTTCTCAATCGCGCGAACATTGCAGTTGTGTACATTGACTAGAATGTCCTTCAAATTGAGACACCCAATAAACACAAAAAAGTCAGCGATTTTCGCAGAATATCAGCGTTTGAATTTGGAGAAGAACAAAAATGACCGTTTTAAACGTCATAGAAAAACAACAAAAATCACGTTTTTGCCTTCAGTTTTATTTTATTGAAATCTTCGTTGCAAACCCAAAAGTCAACATTCACAGCAAAATTCAGTCCTAGTCCTAACTTAGAAGTGATTTTTTTTGCTCTTATTCGTTGCCGGGCCGAGCTGCAGCCTCTCGTTCTGGTGCATTTTGATTTTCAGCATCACGACCGCACTGCATGCTGGGAAATATCGAAAATTTTTGACAGGGTTCGTTCCGTCCCCCACATATTTCATATTTATACTAAGTCCACAGCCACTCCGACCTACCACCGAAATTTCACGCTTGTTGTGTTCTTCAGTGGTCGCAACTTCCAAAATATGCCGTGGTAGGTCGAGAAATTCATCCAGAGTCGAGTCCCAAAGCTGCTTCGTTTTGTGGCGGCCATTTTTCCAGTTCAACGATGAATGAGCCAAATTTGTAAACGAAGTACAACACCTAACTCGCTTCATTGAGAAAGTGGACTCTTAGCTACCTTCACGCTTAATGATGCTCATCGGGCAGCTACTAAAGATGAAAAATGGCTGTAAACTTACCAAAAATCGCATACAAACCATATTTGATCTGTTCGTATCGCTTAACGAAGCAAAAACACTACGTCAGAATGACGTTTCTTGTAAACTCGAGCCTTCAGTGTTTTAGAACAGCAGCACATTCCATGGTAACCCCAAATATGGAGTCACGAAATCCTATGGCTCGTTCATATGCAGAAAATCACTCAAAAACGTAAAAAGTCACCGTCGGAAAAGAGTTAATCAAGAAAAATGGAGGTCACGTGACCAGGGCTTTTGACACCCCCCGGCGAAAGCTAGGGTCAGGGACAGTTCTAATCTGGGGTTACGGTTAAGATTCTAGGGTTAGAATAATATTTTAGGGTAGAGGTAACTTAGCTCAGGGCCAGGCCTAACTTTTGGTTAGGTCCCAGGTTTAGGGTTGGCCAGGTCACGTGATAGGCGATGGTATCAAACTTGAGCACCCTAGATGAACTGACCCTCGACTACTAACTGTCACTAGCTTTTCTAACTCCACCTCTCTTGTCTAGTTTTGAAAATGACCACCCCTTGAAGTTGGCTTTCATGCAACTTTCACCTTTGCACTAATATTGGCCAGCAACTAGTACCCTCCCTCCCCAGATCTTGATGCATATGCCTGTTGTCAAATAAAATAGTGATGACATGTTGCTAGTCTTAAGGGTGTTTTGTTTGAGTGGTTTAAGAATCAAAACTATTAATAGTAAGAAAAATATATTTTTTGCTTAACTCTTTTTCGGCGTCCTGGCCAAAATGGTACGATAATGTACCGATAAGACTCCACGGCTTTAAAAAATTGCAACTTTCTCAATCGCGCGAACATTGCAGTTGTGTACATTGACTAGAATGTCCTTCAAATTGAGACACCCAATAAACACAAAAAAGTCAGCGATTTTCGCAGAATATCAGCGTTTGAATTTGGAGAAGAACAAAAATGACCGTTTTAAACGTCATAGAAAAACAACAAAAATCACGTTTTTGCCTTCAGTTTTTTTTTTTTTATTGAAATCATCGTTGCAAACCCAAAAGTCAACATTCACAGCAAAATTCAGTCCTAGTCCTAACTTAGAAGTGATTTTTTTTGCTCTTATTCGTTGCCGGGCCGAGCTGCAGCCTCTCGTTCTGGTGCATTTTGATTTTCAGCATCACGACCGCACTGCATGCTGGGAAATATCGAAAATTTTTGACAGGGTTCGTTCCGTCCCCCACATATTTCATATTTATACTAAGTCCACAGCCACTCCGACCTACCACCGAAATTTCACGCTTGTTGTGTTCTTCAGTGGTCGCAACTTCCAAAATATGCCGTGGTAGGTCGAGAAATTCATCCAGAGTCGAGTCCCAAAGCTGCTTCGTTTTGTGGCGGCCATTTTTCCAGTTCAACGATGAATGAGCCAAATTTGTAAACGAAGTACAACACCTAACTCGCTTCATTGGGAAAGTGGACTCTTAGCTACCTTCACGCTTAATGATGCTCATCGGGCAGCTACTAAAGATGAAAAATGGCTGTAAACTTACCAAAAATCGCATACAAACCATATTTGATCTGTTCGTATCGCTTAACGAAGCAAAAACACTACGTCAGAATGACGTTTCTTGTAAACTCGAGCCTTCAGTGTTTTAGAACAGCAGCACATTCCATGGTAACCCCAAATATGGAGTCACGAAATCCTATGGCTCGTTCATATGCAGAAAATCACTCAAAAACGTAAAAAGTCACCGTCGGAAAAGAGTTAAGTACCACTCCATCAATTTAACAGTTGAGTTAATAAAATATACACGACGGGACGTGAAATTGCGAATTTCTATGTGGATTTCTGAGGCAAATCATTCCGTAGCTTTTTATTTATTATTTTTATGACCTTTTTTTTCTTCATTAATTTTTTTACTATTTTAATCTTGGAACTTAAAATATAATATATCCAATTTAATATATTCAATTTTATAAGAGGGCAAAATTACCGAATGTTGATTGGCTGACGAAGAGGGCATTTTTTCTTAATTGAAGGCAAAATTACTCGCTCCTGATTGGTCGAGCATCAAAATTTCTCACTCGTGATTGGTTGAGCGCGTCGTTCTCGTTGCATTCAGTTGGCTCGGTGAGATTTTGAAGAAAATTTACAAACGGAGCGCCCTCATGTTTCACCGGAGATTTTGTTATATAAAAGGGATGAAATCGGAAGATACCTAAAAGGAATTCTACAGGTGAATTACAGCATTTTACGCCAAACAGGAAGCGATTATTTGTGTCCAATCTTGGATTAACTAGGCGCCTGCAGGCCAAATTGCGACGTTGAAGACCTCGAAGAAATTCATTCTTGGCGACAAAAGGGTTAAAAGTTCCATTACTTTATTGAAAAAATGCAGATTTCTGCGGACCTAAAGAAAAGAACTTTGGTAGAATTTGATGAAAGGGAAAATATACGTTAACCCTCGGACGTACTAAGGAGGGGGAGGTGGTTGCCACCCCCCCCCCCCCCCATGGTTTTTCTCCGATATTTTCAAGACCATTTAACATTAGCACATGCCGTTTCAGTAGCTGTTCATTTATGCTTGAGACACATTTTGGTAAAGTTTGGCGACAACCGGTTGCTATGGTAACGAGATATGACGTCATAAGTAACATGTAGTCAACCCATTTTTGAAGAAAGAAAGCGTGTTTTTCACCTTTTTTCAGCGAAAAAACATATAAAATGCTGCCAAAAGCATCAAAATGTTTGATTGTATGTTATTTTGCAACTCTAGCACACAATAGTTGCAATTTCCGCATTTTTCTGATAAATTTGAATTTTTAGTAAAATCCAAGATGGCGGCCACCTTGGCGGCCATTTTGGATGACGTCACGGACCCCCAGGAGCGCCCCAACCCATAATATTTACCTCATAACGAGCACATCGCGGGCTATCTATCAGATGTAAAATATTTCCGAAATATTGCAACATCGCAAAAACCCACAGTTGGGGTGTACTACGTTTGCGTGTGCGTCCGAGGGTTAAACAGGAGAAAGAATAAGGCTAAAAGAAGTGAACGAAAGCAATTAAATCGCCAAACGTGCAAGCAAGTTTGAACTCTCGCCATTTGTTGTTGTTGTTATCAAAGCGGAAAAAACTTCAAAACACAGGTACGCTTAAATAAAGCTTCTTTTGTTTTTGTCGTAAAGTGTCTTTTACCGATAAAAATCAGGGGTATGTTCTCTAGATGTATATAACAGCCAAATGGGCCATTCCTTTTTTATGTTACCCCCCCCCCCCCCCCATTTGACACTATTCGGGCGTGGGGAAATCCTGGGGTGAGGGTTTGAGAGTCATTTCTGAAGGGGTAGCTTAGTCGGTATCTTTGATCAATCAAAAAGGGGGAAATGTGTCGGCACTTTGATATTTTTCCCCCAAGGGGTAAAATTCATAGTAACCCCTCAATAGGGTGGGGGGGGGGGGGGGGGGAGGGGGGTGGCGGATATTAAATGGAATGGCCCAATGTATCTTTGACAGAATAGAAATTTATTTAACCACAGTGAGTTGAAAAGTTTTTCTTGTCAGTTTACGAGAGAGTATTTTCACTTCGGATAGTTTCAAGTCTAAGTGACTCTTAAAAGGTCTGAAAGGTTTCTCTATAATTTTCCCCCCTACATTATAAACAAGTAATCGCATGTTCCCCCTTAAAATTAAGGATTAAGTAATGATCCGCATAAGAAGGATAGTGCTGAACGGCAATGCACGATGGAATGTCAACTTTTTTCATTGTTACAACTAGTGATCTAATTTGCCTAGACTCAAAAACCGTTAAAAAGTTAAGGTTCAAGGTGCATTAAGACTAATTTTTTTGAGGTTGCAATTATTTTGAGACCCAATCGCACAACATGCAATTTTTCAAAGATATTGTATTTGGGGAACTTCATCAAAGAACCAAAATTAGTAGCTATTGTCTTCGGCTATTCTGATTGGTTAAGCACGTTCATTTTCTAAAGTAAATTTGACGCAAATGGATTTTCTGTATTTTTATAATGAAATATAATTATAAACCATCAGCCATTCCTCTATTCTTTAAATCAAAGATATTCTATGTGGGAAAGAGCCAATGCCGCAGAACAACGAAGTTTACTATAGTTCTTTTGTGAAGCATTACTTAATAGCGAAGCTCTGGCGGGCCTTCGGCCCGCTGCGGAGCCCCATACTCATGGAACCTATGCCTGTAATTTTCATGGTCGTGGCCAGCGACAGCTGGCTGTGAACGGAGCCTGAACGGCTGAACAGCTAAGGAATTATTTTGGAACGGCTCACGGTTAACGGCAGAAAAAAAAAATTCCAAGGGCTGGCAGTGAACGCAGCTAAATTAAGTAAAATGTTAAGAAATGCGAAGAAACACAAGCTTTAACACAACTTCAATCCCGTCGACGCGGCTATACATCGATTTACAACTGAATGTATACGTGTGAAGTATGCTACGGCTTACAATCATTGAGATATTACGCGGGAACAACAAAGCTACGTGACACTATAAAGTTCTACATACTAGGGTAGGGTGGGGATAATTGTTCATAGGTCCAGTCTCGCTGGTTTCTTTACGACTCTTCCGGAACGAGTACAACGGGCTGTAACATCCTCCCCACCTTGTCTTCCATCGGGGAGGACAACGCTTACTTTAGGCTTACGAACGGGTTCACTTGTAAAATGAACAGTGTTCGTTTGAGGCTTCTCCCCACCATGAACAGGAACATCTGTTTCGAGGCTAACTTGTGGGGCTGCTGAATCAATCTCTAATCTGTGCAAACGTTGGACAGGCCTGTTGGAGTTACTCTTCTGCGCTCTTACTGTAGCGGTTCGTACGAGTCCGTCCTTACCAGTATGAATCTCTTCAACCTTGGCCAATGGCCACTTGTTGCGCGACACATTGTCCTCGGAGATCAATACAATATCACCAACTCGAATGGGGGGATTTCTTTCTGCCACTTATATCTCACGGACAAGAGATGTAGATACTCTCGCTTCCAACGCTTCCAGTAGTGATTAAGTAATCTTTGTAGGTAAAGATACCTTTCGACAGTTCTCTTACTGGACTCCTCCAAGCTATCTTCTTTACGCTCAGGTAAGTGGTTGATTGGCGTTCCGATTGCAAGATGAGCGGGTGTAACAGGTAACTGCAATCGTCACTTACTGTAGTTAATGGTCGCGAGTTGATGATGCCTTCGATTCTGGCCAGTATTTTGTTTTACTCAGAAAAAGTGAGAAGTGCCTTTCCAAGGACTTTACGCAATGGCTCTTTGATCGCTCTACAGATTTTTTCCCACCATCCACCTCTCCATGGCGCATGTTCCGTGATGAATTTCCACTTGATACCCTTTGACGAGAACTCTGATCTGATATGATCTTGATTCAGCATGTTCCACACTGTTTGACTTTGAGTCTTGGGTTCATCATACAATTTCTGGATTTCCTTGTTTGCGGCCTTGAAGGTTTTTGCGTTGTCGGACCATACTGTATGGCAAAGACCTCCGCGGCTTGTCATGCGATTAAATGCTTGTAGGAACTCATCAGTAGTCGGGCTATGTTCCAAGTGAACCAGAGGAGATGATGCACATGTGAATAGACACACGTACGCTTTCTTGATGCTTGAACCCTCTTTCACATATAGAGGTTCCGCAAAATCAGTTCCAACATGCGTGAATGCTGGTGAACATGAAACTCTCTCCTCTGGTAATGCGCCCATTTTCTGCGCGCAAGGTCCAACTCGCTGTTTTTGGCGAGTTACGCATCTGATAACGCGTTTGACCTCACCACGCCTCCCGTCGGTTAGCCAAACCTTCTGTCTTAAAGTTGAAAGTATGGTTTCTGGACCAGCGTGTGACATGTTCGAGTGCACGTCTTGTACCATCTTAGCAACTTCAGGCAAAGGATCGGCAAATTCTCTGCCATAATGAGGGTCTAGTTTTAGGAGGCGACTGTTGCTGGGAATTACTCCTCCGGCTTTCAGTAGCTCGTAGTCTTCTTTATAGACCTCTTCTTGCACCCACATGCAACACTTAATTTCTGCCTGCTTCACCTCATCAGCCGACACCTCAGTTTCAGAAGACCTAGATTTGGTCTTGAACAACTTGACTGCTCTCAATGCATAAGCAGTCACTCCAATCAATTTTAACCATGTCCCATAACGTGACAAATCAATCAATGGCTCTGTAACGACTGCTGTACAACCATGGGTAACTCTTTTTTCCTCATCGCAAACTTCAGTGAACGCAGCTTCATTTTGGGGCTGAATGGGTTGTGACTTGCAACATGAATACAGCCACTTGGGTCCATTTCACCACAACGCGAAATCGTATCACCACAACTTAACCCACGTGTTAACAAGTCCGCAGGATTTTTCTTACTAGCACATTACCTCCAGCACTCAGGATCCAATGTTGATTGTATTTCTGCCACTCGATTCGCCACAAATGGCTTCCAGCAAGAACTTCGCCCTTTCACCCAATGCAGTGCCACCATACTATCTGTCCAACACACAACACTATTCACTTCCATTGGCAAAGTCTCCACAACAAATTTTAGCAACATGGCATTTACAACTGCTGCTAAAATTTCCAGCCTTGGAAGTGACACTTTCTTGATAGGTGCGAAATTTTGGTCTCCGCGACTTGTGTAGATTTATGGACACTAATAGGTAGTTTAAACGAAGCTACTGGTCGCCGCCACCATATGTGTGTCGACTTTAAAGCTGAAAAACGTAGTTTCTTTTTCAATTTAATTACGGTTAATTTACGGTTATTATTTTAATTATGCTAATGAATATGAAAGAATATTTTTTTACTTTTCATGTAGATTTTTTTGTGCTTGTATACATTGAGGTGCTTTATTATTGAATTGAGTGCATGTACCACTCTATTGCTTTCCGTTGATGGAAGCCACTTTGTTGTCATCGCTAGCTACTTAATAGCTAGGACTATTTCCGCTCATAGCATTATAAGGATATACATATTTTAATCATGTAAATATACCTATGATAGCTCTGCGAACACAACATCCTAAAGTATTGAATTAAAGACTTAAATATTTTGCTATATTGGGTAAATTATGCATGCTATAAGCGTTCTATTACATCGAAGAAAAACTCCTGAAATCAATATAAAAACACAATCTAGAAAATTATAACAGCATTCAACAACGGCTGAAATGTTTGAATAATAAAAACAAAGACAAGCACCAAAGGACCTGATAAAATGAAAACATATCAGCATGAAAACTGTGGATTTCCATGCACATTTCTGTGCAAATTAGGGTGAAGGTTTATTTATTTTTATTATCATCATTTGTTTCCTTATAAATTTTATTGCTATTTTTGTGTTGGAACTTAAAAATAATATATATAATTTAACAGTTGAAATAATATTCCTAATAAATTGTTTTTTTCTGTTTTCATTTCATGTGGAATTTTGGGGAAAATCAGTCGGTAAGTGCCTTTTTTTTATTGAATTGAAAACCAGTATCAGTTTCTACTTGAACAAAGAACATTTGGAATCATCCCTAAATCCAGGGTTTTCAATCGTAGTTTAAATTCGTGCACATAGTTCCAGCGACCAAATTTTGGTCGCCGCGACTTGTATAGATTCAGGTACACAAAAAGGTAGGCAACATGAGGCTACTGGTCGCCGCCACCATGTGTGTGTCGACCTTATAAAGCTGAAAAATACACTTAAGTCTCTTTTCCAATTTATAAGTAATCTAACAATCTTTGACTTTCTCTTTTGAAAGACTGTTTTACGGTTATCATTAAAATTGTGCTAAACAATGTGAAAAATTCCCTTAATTCTACTCGTGTGGATTTTGGGATTGTGTTTGTGAGCTTTTGAGTGCTATTATTATTGATTAAGTACCACTCCATCAATTTAACAGTTGAGTTATTAAAATATACACGACGGGACGTGAAATTGCGAATTTCTATGTGGATTTCTGAGGCAAATCATTCCGTAGCTTTTTATTTATTATTTTTATGACCTTTTTTTTCTTCATTAATTTTCTTACTATTTTAATCTTGGAACTTAAAATATAATATATCCAATTTAATATATTCAATTTTATAAGAGGGCAAAATTACCGAATGTTGATTGGCTGACGAAGAGGGCATTTTTTTCTTAATTGAAGGCAAAATTACTCGCTCCTGATTGGTCGAGCATCAAAATTTCTCACTCGTGATTGGTTGAGCGCGTCGTTCTCGTTGCATTCAATTGACTCGGTGAGATTTTGAAGAAAATTTACAAACGGAGCACCCTCATGTTTCGCCGGAGATTTTGTTATATAAAAGGAATGAAATCGGAAGATACCTAAAAAGGAATTCTACAAGTGAATTACAGCATTTTACGCCAAACAGGAAGCGATTATTTGTGTCAAATCTTGGATTAACTAGGCGCCTGCAGGCCAAATTGCGACTTTGAAGACCTCGAAGAAATTCATTCTTGGCGATAAATATTGGTAATTGAACTGAGTGGAGTGCAATTTGGTCTGAAATCATACGCGTGATTTCAAAATCAAACGAGCGCGATAGCGCGAGTTTGATTTGAAATCACAAGTATGATTTCAGACCAAAATTGCACGACACGAAGTTCAATTACCACTTAATTCCATCCATTTTGAAATCCCCCAATATTGCACAAAAAAGTGTAATATTGTAATAAGAGGATCACCAGTGATTTCAAATGGTGCAATTTGGAAATAAATTGCACCCTTTTAAAATGATGCGATTTAGAGTCCAAAATGGTGCAATTTGGAAATAAATTGCACCATTTTGGACCAATCAGATTCCAAGGATCACCAGTGATTTCTAAATGGATTTAATTAAAGGGTTAAAAGTTCCATTACTTTATTGAAAAAATGCGGATTTCTGCGGACCTAAAGAAAAGAGCTTTGGTAGATTTTGCTGAAAGGGAAAATACACGTTAACCCTCGGACGTACTAAGGAGGGAGGTGGGGTGGTTGCCACCCCCCCCCCACCCCCATGGTTTTTCTCCGATATTTTCAAGACCATTTAACATTAGCACATGCCGTTTCAGTAGCTGTTCCATTTATCCTTGAGACACATTTTGGTAAAGTTTGGCGACAACCGGTTGCTATGGTAACGAGATATGACGTCATAAGTAACATGTAGTCAACCCATTTTTGAAGAAAAAAGCGTGTTTTTCACCTTTTTTCAGCGAAAAAACATATAAAATGCTGCCAAAAGCATCAAAATGTTTGATTTTATGTTATTTTGCAACTCTAGCACACAATATTTGCAATTTCCGCATTTTTCTGATAAATTTGAATTTTTAGTAAAATCCAAGATGGCGGCCACCTTGGCGGCCATTTTGGATGACGTCACGGAGGATTAAACAAGAGAAAGAATAAGGCTAAAAGAAGTGAACGAAAGCAATTAAATCGCCAAACGTGCAAGCAAGTTTGAACTCTCGCCATTTGTTGTTGTTGTTATCAAAGCGGAAAAAACTTCAAAACACAGGTACGCTTAAATAAAGCTTCTTTTGTTTTTGTCATAAAGTGTCTTTTACCGATAAAAATCAGGGGTATGTTCTCTAGATGTATATAACAGCCAAATGGGCCATTCCTTTTTTATGTTAGCCCCCACCCCCCCCCCCCCCCCCCCCCCATTTGACACTATTCGGGCGTGGGGAAATCCTGGGGTGAGGGTTTGAGAGTCATTTCTGAAGGGGTAGCTTAGTCGGTATCTTTAATCAATCAAAAAGGGAGAAATGTGTCGGCACTTTGATATTTTTTCCCCAAGGGGTAAAATTCATAATAACCCCTCAATAGGGGAGGGGGCGAAGGGGGGGGGGGGGGGGGTGGCTGATAGTAAATGGAATGGCCCAATGTATCTTTGACAGAATAGAAATTTATTTAACCACAGTGAGTTGAAAAGTTTTTCTTGTCAGTTTACGAGAGAGTATTTTCACTTCGGATAGTTTCAAGTCTAAGTGACTCTTAAAAGGTCTGAAAGGTTTCTCTATAATTTTTCCCCCTACATTATAAACAAGTAATCGCATGTTCCCTCTTAAAATTAAGGATTAAGTAATGATCCGCATAAGAATAGTGCTGAACGGCAATGCACGATGGAATGTCAACTTTTTCCATTGTTACAACTAGTGATCTAATTTGCCTAGACTCAAAAACCGTTAAAAAGTTAAGGTTCAAGGTGCATTAAGACTAATTTTTTTGAGGTTGCAAGTATTTTGAGACCCAATCGCACAACATGCAATTTTTCAAAGATATTGTATTTGGGGAACTTCATCAAAGAACCAAAATTAGTAGCTATTGTCTTCGGCTATTCTGATTGGTTAAGCACGTTCATTTCCTAAAGTAAATTTGACGCAAATGGATTTTCTGTATTTTTATAATGAAATATAATTATAAACCATCAGCCATTCCTCTATTCTTTAAATCAAAGATATTCTATGTGGGAAAGAGCCAATGCCGCAGAACAACGAAGTTTACTATAGTTCTTTTGTGAAGCATTACTTAATAGCGAAGCTCTGGTGGGCCTTCGGCCCGCTGCGGAGCCCCATACTCATGGAACCTATGCCTGTAATTTTCATGGTCGTGGCCAGCGACAGCTGGCTGTGAACGGAGCCTGAACGGCTGAACAGCTAAGGAATTATTTTGGAACGGCTCACGGTTAACGGCAGAAAAAAAAATTCCAAGGGCTGGCAGTGAACGCAGCTAAATTAAGTAAAATGTTAAGAAATGCGAAGAAACACAAGCTTTAACACAACTTCAATCCCGTCGACGCGGCTATACATCGATTTACAACTGAATGTATACGTGTGAAGTATGCTACGGCTTACAATCATTGAGATACTACGCGGGAACAACAAAGCTACGTGACACTATAAAGTTCTACATACTAGGGTAGGGTGGGGATAATTGTTCATAGGTCCAGTCTCGCTGGTTTCTTTACGACTCTTCCGGAACGAGTACAACGGGCTGTAACATCCTCCCCACCTTGTCTTCCATCGGGGAGGACAACGCTTACTTTAGGCTTAGGAACGGGTTCACTTGTAAAATGAACAGTGTTCGTTTGAGGCTTCTCCCCACCATGAACAGGAACATCTGTTTCGAGGCTAACTTGTGGGGCTGCTGAATCAATCTCTAATCTGTGCAAACGTTGGACAGGCCTGTTGAAGTTACTCTTCTGCGCTCTTACTGTAGCGGTTCGTACGAGTCCGTCCTTACCAGTATGAATCTCTACAACCTTGGCCAATGGTCACTTGTTGCGCGACACATTGTCCTCGGAGATCAATACAATATCACCAACTCGAATGGGGGGATTTCTTTCTGCCACTTATTTCTCACGGACAAGAGATGTAGATACTCTCGCTTACAACGCTTCCAGTAGTGATTAAGTAATCTTTGAAGGTAAAGATACCTTTCGACAGTTCTCCTACTGGACTCCTCCAAGCTATCTTCTTTACGCTCAGGTAAGTGGTTGATTGGCGTTCCGATTGCAAGATGAGCGGGTGTAACAGGTAACGGGTCTCTGCAATCGTCACTTACTGTAGTTAATGGTCGCGAGTTGATGATGCCTTCGATTCTGGCCAGTATTTTGTTTTACTCAGAAAAAGTGAGAAGTGCCTTTCCAAGGACTTTACGCAATGGCTCTTTGATCGCTCTACAGATTTTTTCCCACCATCCACCTCTCCATGGCGCATGTTCCGTGATGAATTTCCACTTGATACCCTTTGACGAGAACTCTGATCTGATATGATCTTGATTCAGCATGTTCCACACTGTTTGACTTTGAGTCTTGGGTTCATCATACAATTTCTGGATTTCCTTGTTTGCGGCCTTGAAGGTTTTTGCGTTGTCGGACCATACTGTATGGCAAAGACCTCCGCGGCTTGTCATGCGATTAAATGCTTGTAGGAACTCATCAGTAGTCGGGCTATGTTCCAAGTGAACCAGAGGAGATGATGCACATGTGAATAGACACACGTACGCTTTCTTGATGCTTGAACTCTCTTTCACATATAGAGGTTCCGCAAAATCAGTTCCAACATGCGTGAATGCTGGTGAACATGAAACTCTCTCCTCTGGTAATGCGCCCATTTTCTGCGCGCAAGGTCCAACTCGCTGTTTTTGGCGAGTTACGCATCTGATAACGCGTTTGACCTCACCACGCCTCCCGTCGGTTAGCCAAACCTTCTGTCTTAAAGTTGAAAGTATGGTTTCTGGACCAGCGTGTGACATGTTCGAGTGCACGTCTTGTACCATCTTAGCAACTTCAGGCAAAGGATCGGCAAATTCTCTGCCATAATGAGGGTCTAGTTTTAGGAGGCGACTGTTGCTGGGAATTACTCCTCCGGCTTTCAGTAGCTCGTAGTCTTTTTATAGACCTCTTCTTGCACCCACATACAACACTTAATTCCTGCCTGCTTCACCTCATCAGCCGACACCTCAGTTTCAGAAGACCTAGATTTGGTCTTGAACAACTTGACTGCTCTCAATGCATAAGCAGTCACTCCAATCAATTTTAACCATGTCCCATAACGTGACAAATCAATCAATGGCTCTGTAACGACTGCTGTACAACCATGGGTAACTCTTCTTTCCTCGTCGCAAACTTCAGTGAACGCAGCTTCATTTTGGGGCTGAATGGGTTGTGACTTGCAACATGAATACAGCCACTTGGGTCCATTTCACCACAACGCGAAATCGTATCACCACAACTTAACCCACGTGTTAACAAGTCCGCAGGATTTTCCTTACTAGCACATTACCTCCAGCACTCAGGATCCAATGTTGACTGTATTTCTGCCACTCGATTCGCCACAAATGGCTTAAAGCAAGAACTTCGCCCTTTCACCCAATGCAGTGCCACCATACTATCTGTCCAACACACAACACTATTCACTTCCATTGGCAAAGTCTCCACAACAAATTTTAGCAACATGGCATTTACAACTGCTGCTAAAATTTCCAGCCTTGGAAGTGACACTTTCTTGATAGGTGCGACTCTGGACTTTGATATCACCAGCTGCGAGGACACATGACCTTGCTTGTCTGTTACTCGCACGTACACTGCTGCCCCGTATGCTTTTAGGGAGGCATCTCCAAAACCATGTAGCTTTATCTTAGACTCTTGCGTGATACCGTTTCCGAAGCATCGAGGGATGGTCACGTCCTTTAGCTGCAACAACTCTGACTTCCAAATTAACCACTTTGCTTTAATTTCACTATCCAATGGGTCATCCCACTGTAATCCTTTCAACCACAAATCTTGGAAAAGGGTTTTGGTTCTGACAGTCAAGGGAGATATCAGTCCCAACGGGTCAAACATTTTCGACGCCAGATTAAGTAGGCTCTCTTTGTCATTGGATCATGGGATGAGACGATTCCACTCGGTGCAAGGAATCTGAAGTGATCAGAGGTTAAGTTCCTTGAGACGCCAAGTGCTTTGAGGAGCTCCTTGGAATCAAACTCCACTAGTGGAGATGAGGCTCTTTTAGCTGCGTCAATACCACCCATTACAAGCTCCGAGTTACTTGCCCACTTTGTCAAGTTGAACGCAGCGGTCATCATGATTTCTGACATCTCTTGTTGCATTTTAAAAGTCGAGTCCACCGTATCGGCCCCTGTCAGGCAGTCATCCACATACATGTTTTGTAGAATTTATTGCACTACATTTGGGAACATTTCTGCATATTTGTTGGCATGAGCATGGACCGTCGCAATAGCAAGGAATGGACTCGAGTTCACACCGAAAGTCAGTCTCCGCATTCTGTAGACTTTGGGTGCTTGGATACCGGTGAACATCTCGATCCTCTGGTGCTAGTTTGACTTGAAGAAACATATTTTCAATATCTGCTATGAGACCAATTCTGTGTGTTCTAAATCGAATGAGAACAGATACAAGGTTGGGTTGTAAAGCAGGACCAGGAAGGACGCAATCGTCAAGGGAAACACCATCTCCTTCTCGTGCGGAAGCATCAAATACGATTCTGCACTTAGTCGTTTTCTTGTCAGCACGAAACACAGCATGATGAGGCAGGTACCGCACAGTTCGATTTTCACCACCTTTCTCCTCGTACTCGTTGATCGCGGCATTGTAAGTTTTAGCTTTCACAGGGTCTTGTCTTAACCTTCTTTCAATACTTTCCAGCCGTCTGACAGCTTGTGCATAGTTATTTTCTAGTTTTGGGGGGTCTTTCATCCATGGTAGTCGGACTTCATAATTTTGTCCATCAAAGTTTAATCCTTTATTGAAGTCAGCAACAGCACGTTCTTCCTCTTGAGAGATAGCAGTGTTTTCAGTTTCAGCGATGCCGATAGATTCCAGTTCCTAGAATGTTTTCAATGCTTCGGTGACTTCACTGTTTTCTACAACTGTTAGCATGGATGCGGTGTGCTTTAAGTAGCGGTTGACTTGTCTGGTAAGAATCCAGCCGAGATGAGATTCTACAGCAACAAGTGACTCGGTGGAACTTCCTTTCTTACATATCCCAGTTACAAATGAGTAGTAGTGGTCTGCACCAATAAGGACATCTACTTGAACTGAACCGCGAGGGTAGGAATCTGCAAGAGTTAAACCTTGAAGATGAGAGTTCTTACGAAAGTCCAACTGCACTGACCCAAGGGGGTTACAAATTTTGGGAATAGCGAGGGCCTCCATCTCCACCTTTGAGTCTCCCTTCATTGGTGAAAGGGCGAATTTCACTCTTTGTAATCTCTTGGCTTCACTGGTTTCTCCACCTAGCATCGTGACACTTAATAGCTCTGAAGGACCTGGCAGGCCAAGGGACTCTACGATGTTCTTGCGTATATCTTGCGTTGACTCCCAGAATCTAGTAGAACGCGGACTGACATTTCTTGACCTTTTACAGTTAGCCTGGCCAATGCTGTTTGGAGAAGAGTCTCCTTCATAGGTACATGTAATTCAGGTGTAGTTGGAGCCAATCCACTTAAGCTAGCGTTTGTTGGGTGCTGGAGCGTAGCCACCGACTGCTGACCATGCAATAACGTATGCTGTCGGCGGCCACAGTTTGCCACGGAACACTTAGGATGACGACAAATTTTGGAAAAGTGCTTGTGGTTGCTAGGCTTTAAACAATTGAAACACAGTTTGTTCTCTTGGACTAGTTTCCACCTGTCATCCAGTGATTTCTCATTAAACACTGGACAGTTTGGTGACTCATGACCTCCCTTGCAAAAATTGCACATTGGACCTGTTGGAGAGCGTGACTCACCAAATAACGCGGAGGCAGTGTACATTTCCACGGTGGGCACAGAAGGCTCAAAAAGTGGCAAGGGTAATAATAACTTTTTCTGTTTTGATGTTGTTAACGTGAAATTTCACAACAGCACAGAACTCATGTTCAAAATTTTTTTCCGTTATTTTTTCAATTTTTGGCGGGAAAATGACGTCATAAAGTTGGCACCAAAAATAGCTTAGTATTATGGGATATCTGATGACAATTTCTGAAAGTACTCGCTACAAGCATCTCAAAACTGAAAAAATCTCGCAAATATGTGGATCCGATCAAAAGATATGACATTTCAAAATTTGAATTTCCCGCCCATAATCTGCTGGGGTCAAAGTTCATTTAGAATCAAATCGACTAAAAAGTTGCGCTTCAAACTACTTTAACAGTTTTGAACCTAGGAAGCTGAAATTTTACAACAATATAAAAGTTATCATTGGCTAAAATCCCATGATTTTTGTTTTTCCAATTTAAGTATTTTGGCGGGAAAATGATGTCACAAAGATGGCGCCAAATTTTTTAATTTGTATTATGGGATATCTGATGACAGTTTCTGAAAGTACATGCCATAATAACTTCAAAAGTGAAATAAACCATCTTAGAATAGATAAGGCATATTTTTCATGGGTCGATTCGGCAGTCTATCGTATTTCTTCAGAACGTATAGTTTTATGGTATTTACAATTTTGCTAATTTATGCAAATTTGACCACAGCGCGTCGCGAAGTTTTCGTTTTGTCAACACTGAATTGCCCAGATTTTTTATTTCATATTGTTTCAGTATAAGGGCCGAACTTTATCCTTGTATATATTTTGATTTGATATCGGACATACCAAAATGGATTTCATGCCACTGAAGCTGCTCAATTTTTGCCTTTTCACAAAATGCACGAGAAGGTATTTTTTTTAAAGAAACCGTGAAACTTTCTAAATCGCTGCAAAACTTTATAAAGGACACTGGCTAGAAAGTAGATGATTTATACTAAAGAAAAAACATATCCCCGTTTTCTAGCGTTGCACCTTGTTTCAGCACAAGCGTACTGAAGTTGGTCAATTTAACTGCGATTTTTGCATAATTAATTAGGCAAAATCCGGTATTTTCGTTTTTCCCCTTTTTCTCGAAAACTATAAATTTCTAGAAAGTTTCAATAATATTTTTGAACATAGCTCCCCAAAAGTAAGTTTTTGGTAAATTATCAGGATTTTCGATTTTGGGAGCCTGTCCAGTAATTCTCGATATTTACAGTCACGGGCTCTTAAGACGGAATATATGCCACCTTTTGAGCCTTCTGTGCCCACCGTGTTCATCCTCACCACCCATTTTGGGAAACGGAGACTTTCTTCGGTTATCTCTACCTTTATCAGAACTGCGATTGCTTGTGGTAGTGTTCACGTTAAAAACTATTTCTCTTGCTTCTTTGGATACAACTTGTCGGTTAAGGAATTTAAATAACAAATCAAGATCTGTTTGATCCTCTTGGGTGTCTGCAAGCTCCAACTCCCATGTTTTCTTGTAACTGAGTTGGCAACTTTGTCTCAAAGATGGGTAGCAAAATACATCCATGCATGGCTCAATGGATTTTCTCCAAGAGCTTCTAAAGCTCTAGTTCTATTCATGAAGGTATCATAGAGATCTCTAAGGGAGGACGCACTAACACCAGACTTAGCATCCATCTTGATAACAGATTTCACCAAAGATGAGATTGGCCCATTTCACACTAGAAGACGGACAAATCGTCTGGACGGACAAGTCGTCCGGTGATTTGTTCGTGTAATGTGAATTCTAGACGGACAACTCACCTTGTGTTGGTCATCGTAAATTCATATCTGAACGAACAAACAGACGATTTTGAAAGCAAGGGGCCTGGCACTAACAGGCTTGGTTACCTTGCTTTCTACTCTTTCTATCCGACATTTTGATTTTACCATAAACCATCAATCCCTTTACTAGTTCCATTCCCCTTAGCAAGTACCGGGACCGAGATACAACCATTTGTTCGTCTGGTGTGAATTTAAGTCGCACTTTGGACGACTCATCCGTCTAGACGAACAAATCGTCCTCGAAAAGTCGTCTTAATAGACAGCCAAATCGACGGACAAAGTCAGACGACTTTTACGTCCAAAATTTTGTTCGTCCCGTTTTTACACAAAGACGACTTGTCCGTCTGAGACAACTTGTCCGTCCAGACGATTTGTCCGTCTCTAGTGTGAAAACGGCCATTATCATACGTTTTCTCCCATACCTGTGCTTCAGGCACTCAACAGCTGCTTCATAATTTGCTTCAGTTACTTCAAATCCTTCTATTGTTTGCAAGGCATTACCAGTAAGCACTGAGCGTAGGTAAGTAAACTTCTGGACCTTGGGTAAGTCATCATTGTTATGCACTGCAGCTTCAAACTGATACCAGAAGTTTTGAAATTTCAACACATCCCCATTAAACCTTGGCAACTCAATCCTGGGCAGTTTAAGATTTGAAGATTGACGACTGTCACTGTGTGCATTGTCCTTTGAGGACTGATCTTCCACTTTGCAATCCTTTAAATTTAGGTATTCATGAGCAGCGTCAACAGCTTTATCTGCCGCACTTAAAAGACCTCCCCAGCTGCGGAGTTCCTCCTCGATCATATCCTCTGCAACAAGCGCGATTATTTCATTTCTCAATTGAATATATTTCTCTCGGTACACAGTTAGCCTTTCAATTCTCAGCTGTACTTTAATTTTGTTGCTTGCATTTTGACTTAGTTCCAAAATATCCTGAATCAACGAGTCCATATCCATTTGCAAGGCTTTGGCTTTGCGTCTAATCGAGTTAATCTCCCGAACTTCAACTTCACTTGTAACTTGAGGAGGTTCTTTCGAAACCTCAGCGAAATTCGAACCTTCCTTTAATTCTGGTGTGACAACATCTGACTTTGATTTGTATGTACTGAGCGTTCACTAACCTTTCAAGAAGACCTTTTTCTTTCCCGTCGACGGCAAACCCTTTTCTGTAAGGATTTTACGAAGTTCATCGACTGTGAGTTGAGATAAGTCTTTCTTTTCGCTCGAGGAACTGGCGGCCATCTTGACGCCCACGTGGTTTTGCAATTGATGGCCTTGCGAAGAATATTTGCAAATTTACTGTTCAAATATCACCTTGTATCCGGCTCGAAGGACCATGTTAAGAAATGCGAAGAAATACAAGCTTCAACACAACTTTAATCCGGTCGACGCGGCTATACATCGATTTATTGGATGTATACGTACGTGGGAACAACAAAGTCACGTGACACTATAAAGTTCTACATACTAGGGTAGGGTAGGGATAATTGTTCATAGGTCCAGTCTCGCTGGTTTCTTTACGACTCTTCCGGAACGAATACAACGGGCTGTAACAAACTTACACGCTAATTGTTTACCTTTACCGAGTACTTTATTACATTGTAAGGACGATGAAACCATCTGTTTGTCGCTTTAACTTGAAGGCCAGCGAATGATGAACATGGTTTCTTTATTTAATGCAAACAAGCGGCCCCGAGTCCGAAGTGCATTTGTCACGCAAAATTCATGTATAAAATTCTTTCTGAACTTTATGTTTACTAATTGTTGAAATATAAAATTGTTAAATATAATACTCGAAGTTAAAGACAGCAGGGAATGTTATGTGGCAGACAAACAAATTTTACATACCTTATTACATGAAATTTTCGCGACACGTTAATTTCGCAATTTTGAGGTTCGCATATTTCGCGACACGTTAATTTCGCGATTTTGCGAGAATTTTACATTTTGACTCACTTTAATTTCGCGTTTTTGAGTGAAACACACTTTATTTCTTTCTCAATGCTATTTAACATGTCCCTAAATTTGATCACACAACTTAATCAACAATGTCCAAATATACAGAAACGCAACGGTTTGTAGTTCATGCTTGAAGGACCAGAACATTACCACAGAATAGTTCAAAATGATTGTTATAAATGTGTGTAATGGTAATAAAGTCGTTTTTTTAATTATTGACATAATGTCATGTTATTTTCGCGACATTTAATTTTCGCGTCACTTAAATTTCGCGATTTTTTTTTAAATCGCGAAATTCGCGAAATTAACGTGTCGCGAAAATTTCATGTAATAAGGTAGTTAATTGTCGGTAAAAAGTGAACCAAATTTACATATGTCAAAAGGGTAATTTGAAACCTGAATACAGCACTTCCAAAGATTCTCTGTTATCCTAGTTACGGCTGATAAACGGCAAGCGAACGGCTTGAATGGCTCGAACGGATAGCCGTTAGTATCGTTTTCGTGTAAGAGGTTACATATATAAATATATGTACACAAGCTGGTCTAACTGCGGAGCTCGTAAATGCAATGTTATGGCGACTTGCGGGCGATATAAATGTTTATGGGCAAAAGTTTGACATATTTTCCACAAAATCTCTCAAGAACTGCAGCATTCTATCAATTAAATAAATACAACAAAGTGAATCTATAATAAAACATCGAATTTATTTTACCGTAGAGTTCCAGGAATTGCTTCAAATATTCTGAGAAACATATCGCCTCAATTCACGGGAATTTATCTTCACTTGCCTTCAAACTCTTTGCGTTCGCAAAAACATGGCTTTCTATACGAAACAGGATTTCTCCGCTATAAGTTTTCCACATCCCACTTTATCGACGGTCGAGTGTTCTTTAGGGTATTTACTTTTCATTTCCAACGATCTTTCTGAATCGATTGACTATGCGTGGAATAGAAAAAAATGAAGGACCTCGATTTCAGGTCACAAAATCGAGGCAAAAGTGCTGATATACATATACATCCGAGAAATCTCAAACGGGACTGGCTTCGTGCATAGGCAACCCAGGCTGGTCACGTACGCAGCCAGAAATAGTCTGGTGCGAAGCCTGGAGGCTTCGCAGCAATCAGAACCCTTGTCGAAATTTGGCTAAACTTTACAATACTTGGCCACTCTAAAAGCGTAAGGTAAAACAAGTGTCACCAAGGTCCGCGGTCCCGTAGTTGGTGAATATATTAATAAATAATATTAATAAATAATGAGCTAAACACTGAGATTTGCCTGCCACCGCGGTCCGCGGTCCGCGGTCCCGTAGTCGATGAATATATTAATAAAGAATGACGAAAACACTAAGATTTGCATGCCACCGCGGTCCGCAGCATGACTACATGTATATGTTATCAATGAATAGACCAATTTCGATATATTAGCGGAGCACTTGCCAGGCCGAGGGCCTGGCTGCGCAGCCCCATACTCATAGAACCAGAACCTATGCCCTTCATTTTTCATGGTCATGGCTAGCGGAATGTTTCGCGGGCGCGCGTGTGCCCTCCGTCCGCGGGCGTGTGTGTGCCCTCCGTCCGCTGTCGCACAGGACCGGACTGCGCAGGACTAGCTCGCGGGCGCGTATGACGTCGCAAAACATGCGCATACGACGTCATGTTGAAACCAAAGCAAGGCTTTGTTTTTCGCGCGGTTACACGGCCGAATGTCACGTCAGCTAGAAAAACACTTTGATGTTTTGCTGTGAATTTACTAAGCGTAGAAAACCGTTTAAATTAAAGGCGTTATTTCCCTGAATATTTCGCGGTTTGCTACTCAAGACAAGGAAGCTAATTAAGGGATACTTAGAAGCCGCTTTAGTGGAAAAAGACGAGCTTTCATGGATAAAATCTTGCTTCGAGGAACTTCGTGTATTACGTTTTTATCAAATGCGGGAGACTGGTTTGTTTTCTACGGATTTCAGAACCAGAAGCGGAGATTTGAATTTCCAAGCAAGCGAGGGACATAAACGTAAAACAGATTACAGTTTTCGATGAGAATTTATGTTGATATCAATCTGTGAGTGTCTTTTTATTGGTGTTATTGTTAGTTTTAGAGAATTGATTTTAAAACGTGCTTAAATTCAGTTGCATCGATCTCTTGAATTTCATCGAAGAAAGCTTGAACTCTATGAGCTTTAATTAAATGGTACGCGTTTTGCTTTTAAACGTAAACTAATGGAGATTTGAATAAATTTTTTCGAAAGAAGATTGTGTTGTCCATTTTTATGTGTTTGTTCATTCATTAGATAGTTTGAAAAGCGATTTTATGTAAACAAAACAAGACTAATTTTATAGAACAGTTCTATCTTCACTCGCATCGCCTTATGCAAATATGTTTGTGTATTTTTGCAATTTTTGATTTTCAAATCAGTTTCTCGGGCAATTTTTGACAAACAAAAACTGTATTTTATTCGGAAACTAGTGGTACTAGTTATTCTAGACAGAGAAAAGTTGTTTTTGTGAACTTTTGTACGGTCTATAAAAATGTACTGTGCAGACGGTCGCGTAATAAGCTTACTGTTTTTGAGAATAGGCCATTTGCACGATGGCGTCATTTGACTACAACTACCAGAATTCATTTCGTTTTTCCTTTCTTATTTAAATTTTGCAATCCCAGTGCGGTTTAAATAACAATAGCCCTAATTTGCACTACAAAACAAAAAACTGAAGCATTCTGGTAGTTGTAGTCATATGACGTCATCGTGCAAATGGCCTATTGCTAAAATTGAAAATAGCCCGTTCGTCAATCTTAATTCTTGTGCTTCCAACCTTTCACCTTAGTTAAGTTTCACCTTAGTTAAGCTTGTTCAAAGTGCGACGCTGTTAGGCTTGGGCTATCTATATATATTAAAATTCATACTTGGCTCCGAGGCTTGCGGGAATAAAACAAAAGAAATCACATTGAGGTTCAGCGTTGAATTATTCATTTCTTTTGTTTTATTCCGCCAAGCTTCGGAGCCAAGTATGAATTTTGGTCTATTGCGATTTTGGAGTTTAGCGCTGATCTATAGATGGTTTTCACTCACGTGTAATTCAGTCCTGTGGGACTCAAATGAAAAAGGCCATGGCGGCCATTTTGGTGTACATAACAAAAGAAGTTCATTAAATTTTTTTTGTAGTTGTACACCAATATGGCCGCCGTGACTTAAAGTGAGGTTAAGCACCGACTCGAAATGGTTAGCTTTCATTTAGTGTTATAGGCTGTGTTTTCACGAGGCGGTTTTTCTAGCTTAACATCCCTGTAGGTGATTTGTTTACTGACCGCGTTAAGCAGCTTAAAAAATTTATGCGTTTTCACGGACAGAACTTTATTCATTTTTCTTATACCATGCGCGATATATTTTCTTTTGTTAAAACAATAGAAAATTAGAACACAAAAGAACGACAATACAATGCCCTTCTTTGTTGTTTAATTGCCGACAAGCTTAAGCGACCTGGTTTGGTGGCTTAAATTTAATGAGAATTCTATTGTAGTTCGCTGACTCGCTTAACTTTAAGCGAGTTGGACAAGCAACTGTTTTCACGAGATTTCCGACTGTCACTCGCTCAGCGACTTGAAAAATCGCTCGTGAAAACACGGCCATAGTAACACTATATTGGGCTTTATCTTAGAGTTCATAATAAGGTTAACTAGTGAGTTTGTAGTAGATTAAGGTTAGTTATAGGTTACCGTTAAGGTTACAATTCGATGCCGGGAATCAGGGTTTACTTAAGGAGCAAATATTACTAGAAATACGTGTCTCGTAGAACCTCGCGAAGCTCGGGGGAGGATGCACTGCAAAATTTTAGCGATGTGGGAGGGAGAGATGGAATTTCTGGTTTGACTGGAAAGGTTGGGTTGCTTGCTGGCAATAGCCCCAAAATTTAAAGTTCAGACATTTTCGTTCCCAGTTTCTTCCATTTAACTTGTACTTTGTGCCCTGCCCTCTTAAAATAAAATAAATGGGAGCTGGTACTGGTCAGTTTTGGATTTTGAGCTGTGGGTCGCTTTAACTGCTATAGGACGGTCGGCATTAGATAACATCGGGTGAAACCTGGTTTCTGCCCAGCGGTCGCAGTGAAAACAATTCCTAGGTACTTGGTGTATCACTGATCATAATGTATGGTACTTCATGTATCCCTTATTGTAATGTATTTAGATATATTGCAGAGTAATTTAGGGTCGGATTACAGTATCTAGGGTTGAAGCACTGATTTTAGTATTTAGGTTTAAGCACTGATTCCAATATTTCACTTTTTCGAATGGGTTAGTTCTTATATATGATCTGGGCTAGCAGCATATTATCTTATATCCTTAAAAATTACAGTTTCCGGCAGCTAGTCCTCGATGGTGTAGTGGATAGTGTGCATGGAGCAGATCACACGGCCCGGGTTCGATTGCCTTTTCTGCTGTTTTTATCTTCTTTTTCTACTGAAATAAAAACTAAGTGTTTAAATACAAAATAATAAGGGATGCACCAAGTACATACCAAACAATTGGTTTATGGGGTTGCTCCTTCTCGCGGGCGCAGAAATCAGGTTTCACCCGATGTTATTTAATGACTGGGTACCAAACGATCCTCAAGCGCTTCATCCCCCCCCCCCCCCCCCCCCCTCCCCCTCCCGCTCACCTATCTTCATTATTTTTTGTCAGAAGGAAACTTGGTCTGAAAGTGGATGTATTAAGTATAGTTGTGGACATGATCCTGGACAATATGCAGTGGTGTTCTGTTTATTTCGATTGTTTCTATTTAATTCTATTTTTGAAGCTTGTGAGTGCTATCTCCCAAATTAACCTGTTCCCGTACTGCTATAGTTTTTGTTGAATATACTAGATATCAAATAATTGGTAACCCAATTCTCTACTCGCTTGAATGGTTGAGATCAAAGGAGTTTACTGCTGCTGAAAAGTGATGTTGTCCAAAAAATAACAACTCAATGGTGAAAGTGGCATGAGATTCTCCCAGCAGTAATAATACTATATTTTGGATGCAGGTCATGAGAATTACAAAATTGATTACTAAACATGAATATTCCAGATGAAGCAACAGATTCTCTGCAAATACCATAAGCAATGTGTAGAGACCAGGATGGAGAATTCGTAGGTTAAGACTAGGACGTAGGCCTTCATGACCAGTTAGCCCCTTTAAAAATCTCGAAATCAAAATTAATTTGTTGATGTACATTCTCCTTACTGGTGTCAATACATTTCACATAGCCATATAACTACAGTGAATCTGTATTCAGTTTCCACAGACAACTCATGTTGAAGGTGATCAGGTTCTCAATTTGCATAATCTATGTACTTGCACGTACACTGATATTGTGAGGAGATTTAAAATACTGATCACCGTTCCAATAATAAATGCGAAGCAGTAATGTTGATGTGTCATGTGTTTACCTACATGTATACAGTTGCTACACGTTAGCTGGTCATGATTAATAACAGAAAAATTGTTTTTTCCTAACAAAATGTTTTTATCCAAATTGTAAACAGAAATTCTTCTTACTAAACCATTCGAATGTTATTTCTTATTTAACTATTTTATGAAGAATGCTGTAAACTCAAGATACCGTATACGTATACAAAGCACATTTCACTCACTGTTTATTCACAAACAATGCTACATCATGTAAATGCTGTATATTTGGGGAATAATTTCCACCTGTGTAATCTGTAGTTTTGATTATTTATCTGTATAGTTTTGATCATTTAAAAAGTTCCTTAGTGACTTTAGTGAGAATAATATACATAGATAGACTGAGCCTAACAGCGTAGCACTTTGAACAAGCTTAACTTAACTTAAAGGTGAAAAGTCGGAAGCACAATAATTAAAATTGACGACCGGGCTATTTTTCAGTTTTAGCAATTCTCAAAAACAGTAAGGTAAAAGGTAAGGTAAAGTCGCACTCGGGCCACGATGGCCCACACGGCCGGAGCTTAACCCGGTTTCCGTAGCATGAAGCAAATAGGAATATTGCTACTCCCCACTGGATGGGATGCTAGTCCATCGCAGGGTTACCCCCAGCATTTTGTCGCCGGTACCCATTTATACACCTGGGTGGAGAGAGACAGTGTGGAGTAAAGTTTCTTGTCTAAGGAAACAACACGACGGCAGAGACAAAAACAGTAAGCTTAAGGCTTATTACCCGACAGTCTGAACAGTACATTTAGACCGTACAAACGTTCACAAAAACAACTTTTCTCTGTCTAGAATAACTAGTACGACTACTTTCCGAATAAAATACAGTTGGTGTTTGCCACAAATTGCTCGAGAAACTGATTTGGAAATCAAAACTGCAAAAATACACAAAAATATTTGCATAAGGCGACGCGAGTGAAGTCTAAGTCTTGTTTTGTTTCCATAAAATCGCTTTTCAATCTATGTAAGAAATGAACAAACACATAAAAATGGACAACACAATCTTCTTTCGACAAATTTTATTCAAATCTCCATCAGTTTATGTTTAAAAGCAAAACGCATACCATTTTAATATAGCGCATCAAGCTGCCTTCGATGAAATTCAAGAAATCGATACAACTGAAGTTAAGCTCGTTTTAATTAAAATAATTCTCCAAACCTACACAAGAACAGAAGAAAAAAGTCAATCACAGATTGATATCAACATAAATTCCCATCGAAAAATGTAATCTGTTCAGTTTACACTGTACCTTTGAGTCCCTCGCTTGCTTGTTAATTCTCTCGCATTGAAATGAAGTTCCTCGAAGCAAGATTTTATCCCAGAAAGCTCTTCGTTTTCTACTAATGCGGCTTCTGAGTATCCCTCAATTAGTATCCCTGTCTTGAGTAGCAAACCGCGAAAAAATGCAGAGAAATAACGACTTTACTTGTCCGCTAAACACTGACCAGCGAAAGATCCAAACTTTTTAAAACATGTTTACCGAGCTGACGGCTGTGTAGCCGCGCGAAAAACAAAGCCTCAAAGATCCCGGATGTTGATGACGTCGTACGCGCATGTTTTGCGAAGTCATACGAGCCTGCGAGCTAGCCCAAAGCGTACGGCGGGCGTTCGGCGGGCGTTCGGCGGGCACACAACGCGCCCGCGAAACATTCCGCTAGCCATGGCCATGAAAAATGACGGGCATGGGTTCTGTGAGTATGGTGCTGCGCAGCCGGGCCTTCGGCCCGGCAAGTGCTCCGCTATCAATACACATCAATTTACAATGTGTACTAAGATAATTATTTTTCAGTGTTTGAGTATCCTCTCAGTAGTTTAGCTACTAAAAATCTTTTTTTTTTTTTTTTGCAAAGGCCGGTGATTTCATCTACATTTGTTAATCGCTCTTCTTCTCTGAGCCTTTCCTGTAATCAGTGTTTGCTTTTCCCTACCGTATGAAATATATTCGTCACGAGTATTCAGCTGATCTTGTAATTCTTGCCGCCTCTCGTTGCGTCTATAAACAGAATCATTTTGTCCAACACTTTCTGTCGGTGCCGTTGCATCTCCTGATTGCTTTCGTTCAGAATTCTAAAAGCAGCATTTTGTAAAGTCGTTTGAACCTACTCAAACGTAATCTATGCTCTCGTTAATTGTCTCTTCGTTGCTCGATCGCGCTGAATTTCAAGGCACCGTTCAGCAGAGTTTCGTGGTTAATTTTCTCGGACAAGGATTTCCAGCCACTTGTTTGAATCCTGCATTGATGTGTTTGCTGTTCTTTCTCATTTGCATCAGAAATTGGTTGTGTTTCACCGAGAGTAAACATTTTTTCACAGACTAAACGGCTGCCATGAATAAACATGAGAGTGCGTCAATGTCAGCGGTCGCGATTTTTGTAACTGCAGAACACCATATATGTGCCCTCTCGGTTATTACCATAATGACTTTATGGCAACTCCTGAACTTGGGCACAGGATGTACGGTTACACATTGTTGGATTGCATTGTGGAGTCACGAGAGTGCATGCTCACACTGCAAGCAGTGAGCGAAGCAATATGCCAATAGTGAACACCTCTTACGAGGCTCTCCACCCAATCCAGAGAGTGCTCAAACTGTATGAACAGTGAGCGTAATATACAATTATGTAATACAATGTGCCCTCCCGGTTATTACCATAATGGCTTTATGGCAACTCCTGAACTTGGGCAGGATGTACGGTTACACATTGTTGGATTGCATTGTGGAGCCACGAGAGTGCTCAAACTGCAAGCAGTGAGCGAAGCAATATGCCAATAGTGCCAATATATATATATATATATATATATATATATATATATATATATATATATATAACAATGTATGATTACTCACAGTTGTTTCATATAGACTTTAATACAGTTCTGTTTCGTGGACCGATGTTGCGTCGGTCTACTCATCAGTTAAATTCTATATACACTGTAGCATAAAAGAGGTTTTATACATCAGTAATATGATCTAGACCGAAGCCGTTACAAAATTTAAACAAAAGTGACAACAGAGAGAGATACATATGATTGGTCCTGAAAAATACGAAATAGACAGTAATATGATCCTGACCGAAAACGTTAAAAAAAAAAATTAAAACTAGGGGTACAATACATATAATTGGTTCTAAATGATGCGGTATAAACGATCAAAGCAAACCCAAAGAACAATAGAAACCTATATAAGTGTGGGATATTTCTAAAGGATTCGATTAAATTTAAGGAGAAACTTTCGCTTGTGCCTACAAGTGGATACAAGTTCATTGCGTTTATTAAGCGTTGCCATGTCTTGTTTATATAAAATAAAGAATTTCTCGGTGTTACAAAGGTTACACCGTTTTGTAAGGTTATTGGCAAGGATTCTCCATTATTGTCGAGCACTATTCTGGATACATCAGTGTGGAACTCACCTATAGTTATATATATATATATATATATATATATATATATATATATATATATATATATATATATATATATATATATATACCTGAATTTTTCAAAACGTGTTCAACGAAAATTTACGCAATTTCACTGCAACTAGCCCAAACAAGGGTTTTTATGAGCCCGATCAGCCCAAAAATGACAGAGAAGAGAGAGAAGAGGAAAAGGGAGCAATAGCGAGCGAAAAAAATGACTAGCAACAATCTATTATATTTTATACCTTTATATTAAAAACAAGGCCAAGAACGCTCACAAACGCTTACTTGGAGCGATATCGTTTTCAAAAATCCAGGTAGATATCTCGATAGATTGACGACAATGATTGGAAAAAGTGCCAAAAAAGCCATTTTCAGCCAAAGTCGGCACTTTCTGGAACACTCCACAGCTTGAAATTATCTTAAAACCAACAAACGACCCCCCCCCCCCCTCCCCCCCAGCCCCTCCCTTTCCCTCCAAGTGCAAAGATTGCCGTTACTTCCCATGATTCTCTACTATGACAGAATCAAACGTTTCGAAGCCAGTGCGCGCGCTAGAAATCAGTGGCTTACTTTGTCGGTTATTTTCTGTAGATTTCCTTTTGGCCGCCTTGAACAAAGTTTTCCTGAGGACATCATTAAGTCCCGTGAGGGAAAGAAAGCTGGCGATTGGCACAGTCTGTCATCGTCCTTATATCTTACTGTATTTCGTCTCTTTTGAGGCTAAACGGGTTCCACTTTTGATCTCGGGCCGAGACGAAAAGGTTACTGGGGATATTGTGCGCTTTGTTCTCGGCGGTAACAAGTCTTTTGCCTCAAAAAGGAGCTTCTACGGGTCATATCTATTAGACAGCAGCCGAATTGTTGGTGAATTTTGACCCGGCGAAAGACTTAGTAAAAATTTGTTTTGAAGGCAAGAGAATGTGTTCCCCTGTCAAATGCGAGTCTACATCCGGGAACTCGAATAAAATAACTGCGAAGACAAATGTTTGTGGATGTTTACTTGCCAAGAACGTGAGTTTTTTTCGAGTTATTTGATGATATTTGGCTTGTGAGAATCATGGAAAAACTATGGGTAGTTCCCCGGAAGCCTTTTGACTTCTGCAAAGGAATTTTATTGTGTGATTTCCGGCTTGGTCAAGTTGTTGACAAATGCTGATCAGCTGAAGTGTCAGGTATGTCGATCCATCTGTTTAGTATATTCCGTGCAAGGCATAAAACAGCTTCTTCTGTGTTTAGTTAAAGCAATAGTGCCTTAAATAGCCCATTCTGGGTTCTACATTTATCTGCGGCGAACGTTTGCTATAAACCGTATCGTTTGACCTACAAAAAGGTTAATAAGACATATTTGTGCTTTGGCTGTTAATTTCGAATTCATTGCAAAGCTTTGTCACTTTTGCCGAGAGCAACTTGTCGTGAACTACCAGCAATTAGGATGTCATTTTAAGCCTTACTAGATTCTTTTAAATGCTTTTCATTCGTCTTAAGTGTGAAATTGTTAAAACGTACTTGAAATTTCTAGAGCCATGCTTTATCAAATTCAGTCAGATATTAATATGCATGTGTGACACAAATCCAAATATTTGTGGCCCCTGTCTCAATATAATGCTAGCAAAATGCCTTAAACCAGCTTTATTGTCATTATTTTAGTTCTTTTAGAAACATGTTTGGCGTATACGAGACTGTTAACCTTAATGAGATTTTTGCCTTTTGTGGCCAGTACAATTTATTTTATATCTTTGTGAAAAGTTGTCTTGTTTACATTGAATTTCTTACTTCTGAGGTGCACATAGAAATGTCACATTTTTTTTTACTCTAATTTGGTCGCTTTCAGATACATTCAGGGCACAGCTAAACTAAAGAAAATTTAACACAGTTAAAACAGCATCTTTCAACTAGTAGCTTCTAAGAAATGACCATATGCTAATAGATGGATAGTGTTTATGTCAAGTCGATTGAGGGCTTTCCCTTCTAATAATGAGCATGCCAATTCATCGTTCGCCGGCGAACGATAAATCAAGGGAAAAGAGTAAAACGGTTAATGAATTGCCGACAATGATCAGGAAAAGTACCAAAAAGCAATCTTCGGCCAAAGTCAGCGCTTTCTGGAACACTCCACAGCATTTGCTTGAAATATATATCTGAATTTTTCAAAACGTGTTCAACGAAAATTTACGCAATTTCACTGCAACTAGCCCAAACAAGGGTTTTTATGAGCCCGATCAGCCCGAAAATGACAGAGAAGAGAGAGAAGAGGAAAAGGGAGCAATAGCGAGCGAAAAAAATGACTAGCAACAATCTATTATATTTTATACCTTTATATTAAAAACAAGGCCAAGAACGCTCACAAACGCTTACTTGGAGCGATATCGTTTTCAAAAATCCAGGTAGATATATATATATATATATATATATATATATATATATATATATATATATATATATATAAACCTGTATTCCATTTTACCGGTCATTCGTTCAAGTTGCCTGATGAGTGTGGTCCTTTTAATTTTGGACCATACGAAACAGAGCTGTCGCAATAAAACGATGATTACTCCTGAAGTCTGAACTCTAATGAAGTTATATATATATATATATATATATATATATATATATATATATATATATATATATATAAAGTCAACCCGAGATTTTATCGCCCTACAGCGATCCACGCGCGATCCCCACGCACGACAAATTTATAAACCTCGCTTCGCGAGTAGGTGTCTCTTTTATTTTGTTTAGTGGCCCGATCACTTCTTTTATATTATTTTTTGTTTCTTTTATTATAAAGCCTGATTGTATAATTGCAGCTATCTGCAAATTATTGTTGTTTTCCGGATCTGATCTCTGACGAGATCGATAAGACTAATAATAGCAGAAACTAAATAGGGTAATGTTAATGTAGTTTCATCTATGAAGCATTACACCCTCCGCTCCCGCCCCCCCCCCCCCCCCCCCCCCCACCGGCGAGTAGCGAATATAACTAACTGATGCTGATATTTCTCTTTTTTTTCTTTTTTTTTATTTTATTTCATCTTTTGGGAACAAACCAGGCTGTAAGTGTCTCTTTTATTTTGTTTTATTATAAAGCCAACACTCGATTAATAGTCTCCGTCGGCGACTAGTAATATAATAGCAGAAGTTAAATAGGGTAAGGTCCCTTGTTTCATCTATGAAGCATTACCCCCTTGCCCCCTCCCCCACATCTCCCCCCCCCCCCCCCAACTAATATAACTACCTCTAGGTTATCTTTTAGGAACAAAAGGTAAAGTGTGATTGTATAATTGCAGCTATTCTATATCTGAATTGTTGTTGTTCCGATTCTGATCTCTGACGAGATCGATTGGTCTCAACACTTTATCGATAGTCTTCGTCGGTGACTAGTAATAGTAGAAATTAAATAGGGTAAATTCTCTACTTTCATCTATGAAGCATCACCCTCCTCCCCCTATTCCTATTCCCCCTATTCTATATCTGAGTTTCTGTTGTTTTCCAATTCTGATCTCTGACGAGATCGATTGGTCTCAACATTTGATCGATAGTCTTCGTCGGTGACTAGTAATAACATTAATGCTCCCAACTCATGGCTCATGAAAGACACAGCAACAGTTTGTAAGATAAAAAGGGAAGGGGGTAAAGTACTCCAGTAAATCACAATTCTCGTACAGGTCAAAGTAATAAAAAGCTGCATGGCATCGAGGTCACAATCCTCTCCAGCTACGTGGTTCTAATCCCCCAACCCTCTCTAGGGGTACAAATCCCCTCTCCCCCCTCTCCCCCCCCGCGAGGAGCAAATATTGAATATTTTAATAATAAGTTTAAAGAAGAGATTTTCTTCGGAAGGGAATATATTATGGTGTATACGTGAAGCAAGAGACGATACTTGTGATCCACTTTCCAAACACATTGGAAATATTTGCATATGTTAACGTTGTTAGTGATCATTTCAGCACAGTTCAGAAAGTAAAAAAACACAGCCATTTCAAAATACTAACTGATACTGATTTTTCTCTTTCTTTATTCTATTTCATCTTTTTGGAACAAATCCAGGCAGTAAGTACCTCTTTTATTTTGTTTAGTGGCCTGATCACTTGTTTTTTAGTCTTCTATTCTTCAATTATAAAGCCTGATTGTATAATTGCAGCTATTTCTATATGTGAATTATTGTTGTTTTCCGATTCTGATCTCTGACGAGATCGATTGGTCTCAACACTTTATCGATAGTCTTCGTCGGTGACTAGTAATAGCAGAAATTAAATAGGGTAAATTCTCTAGTTTCATCTATGAAGCATTACCCCCTTCCTCCTTCCTACCCCCCCCCCCCCCCCCCCCCCCATCCACGAGGAGCAAATATAACTACCTCTAGGTCATCTTTTAGGAACAAAAGGTAAAGTGTGATTGTATAATTGCAGCCATTCTATATCTGAATTGTTGTTGTTCCGATTCTGATCTCTGACGAGATCGATTGGTCTCAACACTTGATCGATAGTCTTCGTCGGTGACTAGTAATCTCGTCAGTCCTTGTGGCCCCCAGTGGGGCATAGGGCCGCAGTTATGAAACCTTTCCACATGTCCCTGTTCTTCGCTACTGCCTGTGCCTCTCCCCATGATAGGCCCATCTCCTTCAATTCCTTTTCTATCGTCTTTCTCCAGGTGGTCTTCGGCCTTCCCCTCTTTCTTTTCCCTGCAGGCGTCCATCTTAGGGAAACTTTGGGCATCCTCTCTGGTGACATACGTAGGAAATGCCCAAGCCATCTGAGCCGGCGTTTCTTGATTTCCTGCTTCACACTTGTACATCCGGTCTTCTGATACAAGTCGCTGTTAGAGATTTTGTTGGGCCAAAATATGTTACAAATCCTTCGCAGACAGTTGTTGTGAAAGACATTGACTTTGTCTATGTCACTCTTGACAATTCTCCAGCATTCTGAGCCATAAAGCAGTACAGATTTAACGTTGCTGTTGTAAATGCGCACTTTGGTCCTAAGGCTGTAATTCTTAGACTTCCAGATGTTTTTGAGTCTACTAAATGCACACCTGGCTTTGCTGAGCCTGGCTTTGATATCCTTCTGGGCACTGTTATCTGTGCTGATCACACTCCCGAGATAAGTGAACTCATCAGTTGTTTCCAGTGGTTCTCCGTCGATGCTAATTGTCCTTGTGGGACTCGAGTTGACACACATTATTTTGGATTTCTTTTTACTGATATTTAACCCGGTTTTCTTAGAATTCTTATTAAGATCGTCTGATTTTTCCTGAAGGCGAGAAATTGTCGAGGAAAGGATGGCAATGTCATCTGCAAAGTCGAGGTCTTGAAGGTGTGAGAAGACTGTCCACTGTATTCCATGGGTACATAGGGAAGTAGTTTGACGCATCACCCAATCGATTGTAACAAGGAAAAGGATAGGTGAGAGTATACAGCCCTGTCGCACTCCGGATTTCACTGGAAATGATTCTGTTATGGTGTTTTCGAGGATGATACTGCATTCGAAGTTAACGTAGAACATTTTAATAAGAGAGATGATCTTAGGAGGTATTCCATAAGCTTGGAGGATTCTCCATAAACTTTCCCGGTGTATACTGTCAAAAGCCTTCTGGAAATCAATAAAGTTGATGCAGAGAGGTGAATTCCATTCAATAGACTGTTTCAGAATGTTGCGTAGAGCAAATATCTGGTCCATACAACCTCTACCTCTTCTAAACCCGGCCTGTTCTTCCCTAAGTGTGGTATCGATAGCCTTCTCGATGCGCTTTAGTAGTATTTTGCAGAATATCTTGCTTGGTACAGAAAGTAAGGTAATTCCCCTCCAGTTATCGCAATTGCCGAGGTCGCCTTTTTTTGGGGGCAGTTTGAATATGAGACCCTTAGACCAATCTTTCGGAATAACTTCATGTTCCCAGACCTTGCAGAAGAGATCTGTTAATAGCCTAGATGGTGACTAGTAATAGTAGAAATTAAATAGGGTAAATTCTCTAGTTTCATCTATGAAGCATCACCCTCCTCCCCCTATTCCTATTCCCCCTATTCTATATCTGAATTTCTGTTGTTTTCCAATTCTGATCTCTGACGAGATCGATTGGTCTCAACATTTGATCGATAGTCTTCGTCGGTGACTAGTAATAACATTAATGCTCCCAACTCATGGTTCATGAAAGACACAGCAACAGTTTGTAGGATAAAAAGGGAAGGGGGTAAAGTACTTCAGTAAATCACAATTCTCGTACAGGTCAAAGTAATAAAAAGCTGCATGGCATCGAGGTCACAATCCTCTCCAGCTAGGTGGTTCTAATCCCCCAACCCTCTCCAGGGGTACTAATCCCCCCTCCCCCCTCTCCCTCCGCGAGGAGCAAATATTGAATATTTTAATAATAAGTTTAAAGAAGAGATTTTCTTCGGAAGGGAATATATTATGGTGTATACGTGAAGCAAGAGACGATACTTGTGATCCACTTTCCAAACACATTGGAAATATTTGCATACGTGAACGTTGTTAGTAATCATTTCAGCACAGTTCAGAAAGTAAAAAAAACACAGCCATTTCAAAATACTAACTGATACCGATTTTTCTCTTTCTTTATTCTATTTCATCTTTTTGGAACAAATCCAGGCAGTAAGTACCTCTTTTATTTTGTTTAGTGGCCTGATCACTTGTTTTTTAGTCTTCTATTCTTCAATTATAAAGCCTGATTGTATAATTGCAATATGTGAATTATTGCTGTTTTCCGATTCTGATCTCTGACGAGATCGATTGGTCTCAACACTAAGTAATAGCAGAAATTAAATAGGGTAAGGCCTCTTGTTTCATCTGTGAAGCGTTACGACCACACTCCCCCTCCTCCCCTTTCGTCCCGCGAGGAGCAAAATATTGAATATCTTAATAAATTATTTAACCCTTTGAGAACTGAATTTTTTTCTGAAAATCCCTATGTATTTTGCTGCCTTAGAGTGGTATTTCGTCTTCATTTAAGTCTAACCTGGCCAACCTTATATATTTTTTTGAAAGCCAATACAATAAGGAGATCAAATATACCAAAACATTCATGGTCATCGACATTTTGTCAATCACTATGATTGACAGAATGTGTGCATAAATTAATTTTATTAAGAAAAAAATATTAATTTTGTACTTTATACTCACTCGTGCAACACATCATTTTATTAAGTAAACAACTTTCCTGACTGAAATGTCATCCTTCATCTGGAAACAACTTCTTCAGAACGTTTCAAGAAAATCCATCAAACATTTCCTCACAATTTCAAAGTTATTGCAAATCTGGTGTGGCAGCCATCATGAATTCTAATTCAGGCAGGATCATTTGCCTGGAACACTGCAGATATCTCTTCCTTTGTACTATAAATGTAAAACAAGATGAAATGCACTATAAAAACCATTGGTAGTCAACCCAAAAGTTGTGTTGTGTGTGGTAGATCTGAAAACAGTTTCCCTCACACAAGAAAACCTCACAACGTTAACCCTATTCGGCCTGGGCTTTTTTTGAGTTTCTGAGCCTGGGGGGGGGGGCACATTGTGCCCCCCCTTCGTAACTTCAAGAACATTAAGGCTATGACAATGAAACCTAGAGGGTACATAGTACGTCCAAAACTGTCTCCTTTGCGGTCCGCATAATGGAACGATGACGTCATATGACGTAGTTATTAGGTAATTAGTTATGCGGCCGCCATCTTGGATCCGCCATCTTGGATTTCTGATTTTTTTCAAAACCTCTTAAAAACCGTCCAAATTCACCCAAAATTAATCAAAACCAATAAATAAACTCTAAGTGACGTAAAAATATAGAAAGTTACACCAATAAACATTGTTTTTCTTCATTCAAAGGTATAAAAATGCAATTTTCAAAAAACGTGGCTGTCAAAATCTTGTTGCCATGGAAACATCAAGTCACGTGATCAAAAAATTGTCATATGAAATTGTTGCCAGATAAATTTTAGGAAAAGTCACGAAGTTTGATGGCGTTTGCATACATATTAAGGAAGTTATGAATGTTGAAAGTTAGCGCGGGCACTTTGTGCCCCCCCCCAGGCCGAATAGGGTTAACAGTAGTTTGCTGTTTTAGTGTCTCTGTATTTTCCATTTGGTTTTCTGCTTAGCACACACTTTGCACCTCCCCCTAGCATTTCCTTTTTTTGATCCAGTGCCAAAGTGTTTCCCTTTGAGCATGTCCACATCAGCAGCCGGTCGGCCTGGTCCAGATAATTCAGGCCGGATGGTTGGAGCATCAAGCAACGGTTGCACCAACAGCTGAGCCAGGTCTAGCCTCACTTAGCCCTCACACTTGGCCCTTTGAACTTCATGATCTGATACATGTTGACAATGCTCAGCTGAAGCAGCATTCAAAACACTTTCTTCCACCACTTTATGGACTTAACATTGATGGAATAATACGTCAACAGCTGATCATTCCTGTCAACACCATTGGGTCAGTACAAAACGTGCCCCCCCCCCCCCCCCCCCACCTTCTGGACCCCCTTTTGGACCCCCATCTGGACCCCTATCTGGACCTTCATCTGGCTTGTACTTTTTTTCCAATCCTTTCCCCGACATGAGTCATCCGGATTTAGGACATATCTGAAGTAGTCGTTTACGTTCGGATTTGGTCACTTAGAATTTTAGTAAAAAATCCGACCCGTAGGATGGCAGTTGTTGTAGTCACACGAGCAAGCATCATTTTCAACAAGGCGGCGGTCGAACAGGGGCACGATAAGAAACCGGCTAATGTTCGGCAAGCTGATGGCCTGACAAATTTTGACCCGATTTGACCCCGATAAAAAAAAAGCTCCTGTTCTACGACGAAAAATCGGCTCGTGTGTAGCGGTCTTTAATGTTCAGTTTATTTGCATTTGTTCAACTAGGGTGTAGCTCTGGCTGGTATATGTTTGACCCTAATAGGAACGAGGAAGAGAGAACTGGCGGAACATCCCCCATAATTATTCTAAAAGAATAAATTGACCGTATACATGGACGAAACCCATTCGGATTTGTCCATAAGGGAATTTATGCGATTGCAGGTTGAAAAGCCTAAAATGTACCTCGTCGAAAAAGTGTTATCCCATTTGACATCGTATTATCCCACGAAGAAAAATGGATGTTTCCGGATGCCAACAATCCAGGTATAAAGCTTCCATCTTCAAAATAAACAACTGTTGACGGCAGGTGCGTTTATGCAAGATTTCCCTATTTTGAGCCAAAACTGTACCTGGAAACCAAGTCAGTTGAGCAAAGATTGAAGGATTCGCACAGGACTCTATTTTAAAAGAGGAACTTGGCTACTGAGCAAAGTCGGTTGTATTACACATTTTGACACAGCTTGTACACGTTTTGATACAGCTTGAGCTAATTTTTATTTGCACTAGTCAATTGAGACATGTTAAAATTTCAAATATTTTCCTCTCTAAACAAAAGGACCGGGATGACATAGCCCAAAAAGAAAGCTTAAACAAGTTAAAATTCGATAATTCAGCGTAAATCGTTAGCGCCAGGTCATATTTCCTTTTTATTTTCTCTCTTTGACAGAATAATGGAATTTCTGATGACATAATAGGTACAAAGTTCAGGAAGGGATTCTCTCTGTGCTTTAGTTGTGTTTCGTTACAATTGCTGTCTGTATTTATAGCGTTATTGTTAAACCTCGGATATACGCGAGTCAACGCCTGAAAAGTTGTTAATGATCAAGCATGAGAAAATTCAATCTCCTCCCAGTAGCCTAATTTAGAGATTTATTTTCTAGGCTCGTAATGGCCAATTATGCAGTTCCTGTTGTACTTTTTTTTCGGGGGGGGGGGGGGGGGGAATATGAGAATGTTAAATAGAATGGGACTGGCCGGACTGGTATTTCCGTGCTTGAACGACAACCTTGGATCACACAGTTTTTCGATGTGCATTTTTTCTCAAGGAGTGAACCGTGGGCGTCTCAATGCTTGTGATTCTGATTTAAATACGAATAAAATAACTTTTCTGTACAATACTAATGATTGATGAATGCCCCTCCTCCTTAGCAATCTTATTTCAATACTGCTCGAAACTCAGAAAGGAAACAATCTTGATTGCTTGCATTTAACCTTAATTTGCAGCCTTAAACGCATTCAAATCGAGGAATTTTTTTTTTTGCCACTGTATACTATATATCTGATACGGCTATACAACGTTTGAACGGCTAACGCTAATAAGGCAGTTAATTTCTACCTTTCTCAATTAAAAAGCAACTTAGTGTTTCACTTACATGCTGACGCAGCGCCATTGTTTCCAGCTGTGTTTCAACTTTCACACATTGTTTTGGTGCAGTTTGTCCTAAAGCTTGCCGTGCTCGCTTTAGCCCACCCGCCAACATTGTCCACCATAATAACTCGTTTCCAGTTTTCACGAAAACAAAATGACGACTTGGAGAGCTCAGAGACCACAGAGACTCGTTTTTCGAAGAGTGGAACTAATTTTATCACTTATAGTATAGAGTTCAGGACACCAGTAATCCAGGTATGGGAAGCTGAAGTTTGACTGCTTTTACTCACGAGGGATGATTTTTCCGGAAAAACGAAGGATCTTAGTTTTCCGGGTCTTAGTTTTCCGGGTCTTAGGTCTTAGGTCTTAGGTCTTAGGTTTCCGGACACCCTTCTTTATATATCTGCAGCATTGTGCAGCGATATGTTGCAACCTTAAGCATCGCTTGTAATTGGTTGTAGTCTGTTTACATCTTACTCATCGCAGCTTTAAAGCAGCGGTTTGCAGCGCTGCTTTAGCCTGGCAAAATTTTCCAGCGCTTTCGCAGTGCATGATATTTCGGGTTCACTGCTTGAGCGACTCGCGAGCACTGCTTTAGAAATGCTTATATAGAGTGTTTTCACTGACGTCATATCAAAATTCAGCAGCAGTTTTCGATTCTAAAATGTTTATAGAATTGTAGAGAGTTTAAAACTACACATCTGGGCCAAATTTTGAAGCGCAAGAGCGTTTCATTCACGAGTTATGGGCGAATGAGTATAGACATTTTTAGTAAGAAATGTATGGAGCGGCCATCTTGGTGTCCCACTTAGGGACACCAACATGGCGGCCAAAAATTTAATAACACCGAAAATCTCATCACAAAATATTGTATTCACTATAAGAGGCATGAAATCGGCTTATAAGCATCTATAATTCAGTAATAACTTTCAACTAGTTCAATTTTGTTTATTTTCACGGCTTATCTGAAATAGCGTGAACAATTGCGTGACACATTTACAACCTTTATAAATCGAATACGAAACATCGTTAAAACCTGAAACGTTTTGTGAAAGATTATAACACTGGTATCCACACACCATGTTAGAAACAGCTTTGTAGGATGTATACTTTAGATTTTTTAATTTTTATGACGTCATGTGAAAACACTCTATAAACGCTGTGCAACCATAAAAGTGAACTGCTGCATCGCTGCAGGTAATTTGTACGAGAGTTAATATTTCTAGGTGCATGCTGTCCACAGTATATTATATTTTAATGACTGCATCACAGGCGGACCACTCGATGTTTGTGTGTGTTGCGTGACATCGTTCAATGGCGGTTACAAAAGAAATATGGGTTAACATAAATAACTTGGCCGCAATTTGCTCTGAATACTAAGTTTATCCTATATGTTCAATAAAAGTTTAGATGAAATGTTAAATAAGACTTGTGTGTTATTTTTTGCCTGTTCTGAGCCGTTTAAGGTGTCATTTCGCGAGATAATTTATCGAACAACAAGAGTAAGATGAGAAAGAGAGACAAGACAGGCAGCAAGCAAGCCGGCGACCGCGACCTTGTCCACTTAAAGCGCGATCTGACGCTAAACCAGCACATTTCTCACCTCGAAAACGCCGGCATCCGATTGAGCACAAATTTCTTCGTACTTGTGCAGAGCTTGAGCTTCATCCTTCCAGAATTTTTCGAGAAAAGCGATCCTGAAGTCCAAAAAACTGCTTTCTCAATATGATCGGTGCCAGATTCATGACCAAAGGAATCTGAAGAATGCGAGTCCATTCGAATCTACCAATCAATGCAACGCATCCGATGGTTGTTTCATATTCACGACTTGGCTCGCACGGAGCCTTTGATTTTATTCTATTCCATCTTTTGGGAACAAACCAGACAGTAAGTGTCACTTTTATCTTGTTTAGTGGCGCGATCACTTATTTTATATTTTTCCATTGTTCTATTATAAAGCCTGACTGTATAATTGCAGCTATTCTATATCTAAATTATTGTCGTTTTCCGGTTCTGATCTCTGACGAGATCGATTGGTCTCAACACTTGATCGATAGTCTCCGTCGGTGACTTAAGATAGAAGACTACGGTTAAAGAGCTACGGTTGGACGTGTCTTTGAGAGCGTGCTTGGGGACTGGGTCGACTACGAACACTTTTGGCGGAAACGGTACGCTTGGTGCCGCTAACAGCAAATTTGATAAACAAACAAACTACTTTTATGAACTGTTAGAAAACGTTTTCGAACGGAAAGGTTAGAAATGTCGTTCCAAGATGTTCGAGATGCGTTAATTTGCTCATATGCTGCTGGCCATATCAGTGATAAAGTGTTTCTTATCCTTTACGAAGAGTACGAGTCAGTTAATTTTTGTTTTCCTTACTGAGAGTAAGACTCATTTCAATTAGATGCTTAGAAAACAGCGAATGTAAAGCAGATTTTAGGGTGAAAAAAGAAGACATTTCTAGGCTAGCAGCCGCTCTCCAAGTTCCAGATATTTTTATATGTTCTCATGGCAGAATTTGTCCCGGAGAAGAGGCTTTGTGTTTACTGTTGCGAAGGCTGTCTTACCCTTGCCGTTATCACGATCTTATCCATCGTTTTGCCAGACCTGTGCCCGAACTCTGCATGATAACAAAATGACAGAATTGAGAAAATGTATCCCGAACTTAACAGAATGTGCATAGTGCCGATAAGCTGAAACGAACTAAAACGAATAATAAGACATATATATTGTGCTCACTTGTTTCTCAGACTTGTAGAATAATCGGCAGCGCTAGAAGGACAAATCATTCTAATGTTAAATTACTAAATGACTTCGCCAACAAAAAAACAACAACAAGAGTGAAACAGAGGGCAGAAGGAGTAAACAAAAACGAGAAAAACATAAAAACAGTGTAGGCAACAGACCAAGGTTACGTAAGACTGTTATTATATACAAATTAATATTTAAACATAAGTTAAAAATATGTTTTTATTGCTCACAGAGATGATGAAGATGGCCCCATTAATTCTGTCACCGAGAAAGGCAATATGCGAAACATCTTACTAAATTAAAAATTCACAAATCTTTAAGAGAGGGCAGCTTAACCATTTTCGACTTCCTTAAGGTTACAGTGTACCTTCGGGGGTGTCTCCAGCATAACAGCTCTAGCGTCTTAAGATTACACTTAATATACCTAAACCCAGATATCAAATTAAAGCTTATAGAGCTGGCTATCTAAATATGGAAACCATTTGCTAGTAAAATGAATTGTCGAATTTTTTACGACGTCTAAATTCGAACGTCCGAATCAGCTTTAAAACGCTATAACCCAAAGCGATTATTATATTTTGCTAATTTGATTTGTTCTCGGGTTTCCGGACACGAAGCGCTAAAAAAAAAGTGTCGGCGATTTCCCATATTCAATTGCAGTGAAAAGTTACAGAGTATTTTCGAAAAGAGGAGGAAAAAAATTGGAATGATCGCACGGAAATGGCTCTTGACGAAAAATTTTTCGGAATTAAGAAATTCGCGGACACGTTTTTGTTGGTTATATGTTAGCCTAGCTTCTGTCCAAATTTAAGGAAAATCGAACAAATTCCCTTAGAGTTGTAGCTCTTTAAAGTGTTCCCAACAAGCGAAAAATTAACTTTGAGAAAACGGCGCTTAAAAAAAAACATATCGCTTAATAAACAAACTCCGCCCACAAAAGTTATACCGTCATTTCTCCGTCAATTTTCACTATTTTTCTATATTTTTTTTTTGGATGAAAGTTCATACTGTAAACTTTATTTTAACGCCAAAAAAAATTTTCAATAAATTTTCGATCTGAAGGTACACTGTAACCTTAAGCTAAAATACGGTTAAAATTCAAATAACAAAAGAAATAATTAAATAAGAAGTCTTCGCAACATGAAACCACGTTTCAATTCACCGTCGTAGAACTGCTACGGTGAAGAACGGTACGCATATCACTTCGACCCAGATCCCTAGTGCTCATCCAACCGTGCTTGCTGACCGTAGTCCCCTATCTTAAATTCTCTAATAGCAGAAATTAAATACAGTAAGATCTCTTGTTTCATGTATGAAGCATTACGACCACACACCCCCTCGCCCCCTCTCCCCCCGCGTGGAGCAAATATTGAATATGTTAATAACATATTAAGACAAGAGACGTTCTTCTGAAGGAAATGTTATGGTGTAATATACGTGAAACAAGAGACGATCCAGTTTCTGAACGAATTGGAAATATGTGCATACGTGAAAGGTGTTAGTAATGATTTCAACATAGTTCACAGAATAAAAAACAGTCATTTCAAAATACTAACTGATACTGATTTTTCTCTTTTTCTTCTATTGCATCTTTTGGGAACAAACTAGACAGTAAGTGTCTCTTTTATTTTGTTTAGTGCGCCGATCACTACTTTTATATTCTTCCATTGTTCTGTTATAAAACCTGATTGTAAATAGGGTAGGGTCTCAAGTTTCATCTACGAAGCATTACCCCTCCCACATCCAGTTTCTGAATGCATTGGAAATATGTGCATACGTGAAAGGTGTTAGTAATGATTTCAACATAGTTCACAGACTAAAAAACAGTCATTTCAAAATACTAACTGATACTGATTTCTCTCCCTTTTATTCTATTTCATCTTTTGGGAACAAACCAGTCTGTAAGTGTCTCTTTTATTTTGTTCAGTGCGCCGATCACTTCTTTTAGATTCTTCCATTGTTCTATTATAAAACCTGATTGTAAATAGGGTAGGGTCTTAAGTTTCATCTACGAAGCATTACCCCTCCCACATCCAGTTTCTGAACGCATTGGAAATATGTGCATACGTGAACGGTGTTAGTAATGATTTCAACATAGTTCACAGACTAAAAAACAGTCATTTCAAAATACTAACTGATACTGATTTCTCTCTCTTTTATTCTATTTCATCTTTAGGGAACAACTGTAAGTGTCTCTTTTATTTTGTTTAGTGCGCCGATCACTTCTTTTAAATTCTTCCATTGTTCTATTATAAAACCTGATTGTAAATAGTGCGCCGATCACTTCTTCTAGATTCTCCCATTGTTCATTGGGTTGTATAGTTCAATAGGGTAGGGTCTCAAGTTTCATCTATGAAACATTACTCCTCCCACACCGAATTCCCCCTCCCGAATCGTCTCGCAATTCCTTGCGAAGCGAAGTTTATATATTTCTTGCACGTGGATCGCTTTAGGACGGTCGAATCTCGCGTTGGCTTGCGTGTTCCCCTTTATTTCGCAACTTGTTATGTATTTTTTTTTATTAAATATCCAAGTGACTCTCTTACCCTCTCAATCGCACGCGACCGTAAGGGTTCACTAGCGAAACTATTCTTCTGTACTGTGTAGATGGCAGATGGTCAGATTGGAACGCCTGGGGAAGCTGCAGTGTAAGCTGTGGCGCTGGATCACAACTACGCAAACGCACCTGTACTGATCCTCCCTCTCATATACATTCATGTGGTTGTCGAGGCATCAGGACTCAGCAGTCACGATCATGCAATACACAAAAATGTCCAAGTATGACGGCAGAGCCTTTATGCTTTCATTTTAAAGTGAAAATTGAACTTGTCTTATCACAGGGGACCCACACAAACTGTGTGACCGTTCGTAGAGGAAATACATGGGAATATCGAAAAGGTTCACTTATCGTAATATTCTGCGATGAATATTCATATATAAGATCAAAATAAACGTATTTTTACCTGAAATGTCGTGTGTTGTCGTTCTTGTAGCTGATATGGCGAATTCAACCCTCGGACGTACACGCAAACGTATACTCCAACCGTGGTACAAGGGGGGGACACCCCCCTTGGGTTTTTTGCGATGTTGCAATATTTCCGAAATATTTTACATCTAATCGATAGCCCGCGATGTGCTCTACAAGATAAAGTAAATATTATGGGTTGTAACGCTGCTGGGGTCCGTGACGTCATCCAAAATGGCTGCCAAGGCAGCCGCCATCTTGGATTTCACTAAAAATTCAAATTTATCGGGAAAATGCGGAAATTGCAAATATTGTTTGCAAGAGTTGTAAAATAACATACAATTAAACATTTTGATGCTTTTGGTAGCATTTTATATGTTTTTTTCGCTGAAAAAAGATGAAAAACACGCTTTTTCTTAAAAAAATGGGTTGACCACATCAATCAATCACGTAACTTATGACGTCATATCTCGTTACCGTAGCAACCGGTTGTCGCCAAACTTTACCAAAATGTGGCTCAAGGATCAGTGAACAGCTACTGAAATCGGCATGTGCTAATCTTTAATGGTCTTGAAAATATCGGATAAAAACTTTAAGGGGGTGGCAACCCCCCCCCCTGTACGTCCGAGGGTTAAGGGATTTGAAGGGTTTTACATCGGACGTTTACCTGAGCATATAGTAGAGAGACAATGGAGAAAAGCTGGATTTTGGACCGGTCCAGCTCCGAGCCGATTTTCACCAAGAAACTCCCATCGCACAGCTTCCAAATCCCGCACCGGGTAAGCTGAAACCCAAAGGTTTCTTCTCGTTCCATTACATTTAAAATCTGTCCAAAACTCGAAGCACTAGAATTTTTATGTATTTCTTACAGCTTCACTCCACTAAATAACAATTAGATAATAAATTAAATTAATCACTACTATAAAGAAAAATTGTGGAGAAAGGGACAGCCAAAAGCGCTAATTCACCATTCAGGGATGCCCCTACTAATTAATATCAAGAAATAAATAAATAACAAATAATATCAAGAAATCCAGCATTCTAAGCTCGGCTGGTAAAATGTGTACCGGCCTCCAACAGTCACGCCATTTGCTCCTTTTTGATTGGATGATAACGAAGATAACAAACGCGAATGACGTCTTGCTGGGCTCATTCGCTTCACCCCACGGCCGAGTTGTTGAAAGCCTTATTAGCACTAATCCTGGATTAACTGCCAATAAAACATATGAGTTGTCATAGTAATTAACCCTGGATTAGCGCTTATCATCCTTCGAACAACTCCGCCAAGGATGGTAGGTGTACAGTTCGTCACTGTTTATTCGCCCCTGCTTCCTCTCCCACGGGATGAATTTATGAAAGGGCATTGTTTGCAAACGGCGTGACTGTTGGAGGCCAGCACACATTTTACCAGCCGCGGCTCTATTGAGCTTCGAATGGTGGATTTCTCGATGTTATTTGAGGTCTAGAGCTTCGACTTATAGACAGATTTTAAATGTAACGGTACGAGAAAAATCCTTTGGGTTTCAGCTTGCCTGCCTACATTTAACCGCTTATCTACTTTACAACTCTTAATTTGCTTTACTTTTTTACCTTTGTGCTTGATTAATTATTTATGTGTATGTTTATTTATTTAGTAGCTGTTTTTTAAAACACTCTATGTTTGGTAAATATGACTGTAATTAGTACAACCCGCCTAGATTAGCTATGCTATAAGCGGGTTTGTAGATATTTAAATTTTATTTCTTTAAATTTTTGGATCAATTAATTAATGTAATAGTGTTGAAAACCAATAATAATCAACCTAAAACCTAATAAACCTCAAACCTCAATTCCTTGGTGAAAATTGGCTCGACGATGGACCGTTCCAAAATCCAGCTTTCCTTCCTTGTCTTTACTATACGCTCAGGTAAACGTCCGATGCAAAACTCTTCAAATCGCTTAAATTCGTCGTTTGTCAGCTACAAGAACGACAACACAAAACATTTCAGGTAAAAAGACGTTTATTTTGATCTTATATATGAATATTCATCACAGAATATTACGGTAAGTGAACCTTTTCGATATTCCCATGCATCTCCTCTAAATTAAAAAAAAAAAAGAACGGTCACAGTTTATGTGGGCCCCCTGTGGTCTTATCGCAAACTTTTTGCAGTTAAAAACTCATATTGAGAAAGCAAACATTTTCTAAAATATTTAAAAAGACCACTCAAGACAGCACTAATTTGCAAATTTGACAAACTTGCGTATGTAGAAGAACGAGGTTTTTCTTGTTTCATTGTGCATTTATTTATTTATTTTTTACCAAAAAACTATCAAACAAGTAAACAAACAAATAGACAAATAAAAGAGGAAACAAACTTAAAGCTTGGATATTGCTAAGCTCGAAATTCTGCCGTGGCTGTCTCAGTTCGCCTGCGATTCTCTTCACAATCACGGATGGGCAGTACTCGTGCTTCGCTGCTGGTCTGTGAGGTGAAGGCGTCGCTTTTGCACTAAGTCGCAGTAGTTGAAAGTACGAAGTAGTAGGGTAGGCACCGAATTAACCTCTTTTTGAAGTGGAATCTCATTAACGTGAAGTGGAATCTCTTTAATGTGAAGTGGAATAAAGTAACGTGAGGTGGAATCTCAATAATTTGCGGTAGAATCTCATTAATGACAGGTGGAACACATTAACGTGAAGTGTAATCTCATTAACGCCTTATGTGGAGGTGATGGAGAGTAGTTAGGAAAGGCGGATTTCAGCTCACAGAAGAAATACGCCCAAAAAATTACCCACCCATTCAGCACATTCTCACCCATTCCAACCCATTCCCACTTCCATCAAACAATGCACACTATTCACCAGCAGAAATACGCTCAAAAAATTACCCACCCATTCAACACATTCTCACCCATTCCAACCCATTCCCACTTCCCTCAAACAATGCACATTATTCACCAGCAGAAATACGTTCAAAACAAATTACCCACTAACTCAACACATTCCCACTTCCCTCAATCAATGCACATTTTCACCAAGCAGAAATACGCCCACTCATTCAACACATTCCCACTTCCCTCAATCAAGCAGAAAATTTCCATCCCAATCTCAAAAAAATCTTTTCGCAGATTTCCTCGTGTTCCGTTTTTCTATCTTCCGTCTTGATCAAAACAAAGTTTTCCGTCTTCACATCATGCCCCAGTCTTTTCAGCAAATGAAACAAAACAAACTGGGAATGAAGAAATTTATTTCTCCCTCCAGCAATGAAATCATATTCGGATGAAAAAGCCTTGAAATCTTCGAGCAGCTGTGTTTCCAAATGACTGATGTCATCAACATATTTTCCCGTGATTAAAACCACCAACGCATTTTCATTTCCTTTCACCGATTTGACTGCAAATGTCGTCACAAAATCGACAATGTGTTTCCTCGTGATTTCTTCTTTCCTGAAATAACAGAGTATTGTTGCAACTAACTTTTCAAGCTCGTCTTGTCTCATTTTGATTTTGTTTTTCCCCTGATATTTTTTCACGCAATCGGCGAAATGAGTGATTCGCCCAGATTTGTGATTGTTGACATTATTTGTTGAATATGTCTCAAGTTGAATTTCCTCTTCGCTTCGCTCCGCTTCCCACATGCCAGTTGAAATGAGAAATGGTTTCGCTCTCTCATTGAATTCCTTTTCAAGATCTTCCGACGAGCCGCCTTCGCTTCGCTTCCCGAACTCTTTCCATCACATCACCCAGGAGAGCAAAAAGAACGAACCGGTCATTACCGGTTAATTTTTCAACGAGGGAAAGATATTTCTCAAACATTTTGAGAAAAAGAAATCTTGTCACTCAAAATGGATGCGGATGAAAGCGATCATGAAAATTGTCTTACTTGCTCAGAGGAAAGAAGAAACAAGAAGCGACGATGAAACCCCAACAACATCTGACGAGGAATTCATTGTCTCTGATTCGGAGATGGGAGAGGAAAGCGAAGCTGAGCGAAGTGAAGATGAACTTGAACTCATCTATGAGACAATAAATCTCCAAGAGGAACATAAGATTTTCAAAAATGAACTCCAAAAGCAAAGTTTCATCCTCGGGGAAATTTATCGGGAATTGAAAGAAAGCGGAGCGAAGTGAAGCAGTGTTTTGAAATCCTGAATATGAATGTAAAACATTCATATTCTGTTACGCCAACGCAATTGCCCAGCTGCCAGGTTATTGACATATGGTGGTCAATTGTGTCTAACGCGTTAGACAGTTTTTTTGGGAAAGTAATTGGAATATTGCATTTTTGTGTCTAACGCGTTAGACAGTTGTTTTGGGGAAGTAATTGGAATACTGCAATTTTGTGTCTAACGCGTTAGACAGTTTTTTTGGGAAAGAAATTGGAATTGGCATTTTGAGTATTACGCGTTAAACAGTTTTTCGGGAAAGAAATTTATATTTTAATTTTGAGTATTACGCGTTAGACAGTTTTTGGGAAACAAATTGGAATATTTCAATTCTAACGCGTTAGACAGTTTTCGGGAAAGAAATTGGAATTTTAATTCTACGAGTTAGACCGTTTTTCAGGAAAGAAATTGGCATTTCAATTCTAACGCGTTAGACAGTTTTTTGTGGGGTAGAAATTGGCATTTCAATTCTAACGCGTTAGACAGTTTTTCGGGAAAGAAATTTTGAGTATTACGCGTTAGACAGTTTTTCGGGAAAGAAATTCGCGTTAGACAGTTTTTCGGGAAAGAAATTGGTATTTTAATTCTAACGCGTTAGATTTTCGGGAAGTATTACGCGTTAGACAAGCTTTTCCGCATCACTCAACGGAATCCACCAATTGAATCTGTTAGAATAGCCTTTCCACTTAACGAATGCTTTCTTTTTCTTGTGATCGCGACGAATAACCTTTTCAATGCGGAAAACATCCTGCGTAGTAGGCGACAATTCTGCTTCATAAAATGATCCGGTGATTTTTTCTCCCAACAGATCGACTAATTTATACGTTACAGGGTTTGTGTTTAAAATCTCATCAATAACAAATATCTCCTCTGTCCAGTTCGCTGTAAAACCTTTGTCAAATACTTTGCGTTTGTATTTTGAAATTCGGACTTTGTCGCCAACCTTGAATTTTGCTGGGTTGTGTTTAGCATAAATCATGTCTCCGTATAAATTAGCGAAAACCTTTTTCTCATTTTTCTGTTTGCTCGCCTCTGCGGGGCTCATCCGAATGCTCGAATGCAAACGATGATTATATTGCTCCACTAACTTGTCTACTTTGTCCCAGTATATTGTATTATTGTTAGCAGAAAACATCCGGAAGAGTCATTTCTTAATCGTCTTGTTCCAGCGCTCGACAACAGATGACTTTTCTTCATTTTCCGTCGTATATAAGTTACCCCATTCTTATTCAGATCTTTCATTGTTCCTTTGAAAAACTCACTTCCTTTATCAGTCCAAAGCATTTTCGGTTTTCGCGGGGGCTGTGCCTTCGCAAATATGGATCGGAAAGCATCAGCCACTGTTTGCCCTCGCTTGTCTTTCAGGGGGCGCATCCAACCGAACTTTGAGAAAACATCGATCACCATCAAGAGGTATCTGATCCCTTTATTCCATTTCGAATATTTCCCCATCTCATCTCATCTCTTCCCCATCTCAGCCGCCCAGATGTTGTCAATCCCATACGCAATGACTCGTCGTTTTGGAAAGCGCCGCCGGATTGGCCGGTGAAGTTCGTTTGCCAGATTTTGAGTCCACCGGCCTTCACTCAAAATCTTTTCCCGTTTTTTGGGGCACCCAAACCAGCGGAGCGGGTCGAGGCGAAGCCGAGGCCCAGTTTCTGTTTTGCATTAATGACGTTTCGTGCCAAAGCATGACCCCACTGTCTTTCCTTCCAAGGGATCGCATCCAAAGCGGCAACCATTTTCCTGTCTGCTTTATTTTTACATTTGCGTGGATCCGCTTTCTTTGCGCAGACTGAATAATCAACATCGTGCTGCATAGCAACTGCGTCTGTTTTTCCTGTGGGCTGCTGCAGAATTTCGAGGATTTCTCCCTTTTCATTGAATCTGACTTGTTTCTCGAGTGGGTTTCCGGGTCCTGTGAAGTTATGCCCTGGGAGGGTGAAACCTTTCTTTGGTCTTGGCAGTTTCATAATCACGCTATGAACGTCAACCCCAGCGCCATCCAAATCTGCTCGATCTGTCTTATATTTTCTGTTTGGCCTAATCGCCGTGCTCAGCTCATTCAGCATATCGGAAGAGGTTTTGGCCAGAAATGGTTTGATCTTGTCCAGGGCAAAATCCAATGCGGATTTCTGAGCCTTTTTGTTTCGCAACAATTCACTGGCTCCATAACGACCCATTTCAACTGTCTTTTTCCCGAGCCAGGGAAGAGCATGCGCGACACCTGTCAATGCTAATTCACCAATGCCCCCACCTTGTGAGGGCAGACTTAGTTTCCCCGTACGAATCTTGTCTTTTTTATTCCACAGGAAGCGCAGTGACAGAAAAACATCTTTCTTCCATTTTTTGCAGTGAAATACCCAGACGGTTCCACGCACCCAGTGACGCGTTTTTCTTTTACACAATATGATTCCATTTTCATTCAAAATATTCTTTTATGAACCTTTCATTTTTCATGGGGTCTTTCAAATCAAATACAGCTAGACAATCATAGAAAGACCTGCTATGAATCTCATTCAAGAAATACAGACAATAATAACCGCATCTAACTGACTCTAAAGCTTGAATGGGATGCCCTCCATTGAAAATATACGGCTTCTTCAACTTCCGAGCATATTCCACAAACTCAATTGGAGGCGGCAGGCAAAATGAATCGAAATAGTAAATCAGATCTTTCTGCACAAATGTTGCAACCCAATGTGTCCCATTCCCAATTGAATCATCCAGATTGATGATGCAGCAACCTGTTCGATGAATATGATCCGTTGAGTCTCCTGAAAAGATTCCTTTGAACGCTGGAATTTTCAGAAACTTCACCCAGTCCAGAAGATCAAAATTTGACAAGGGGATATCTTTCCAGGGAGGTTTCACAGAATTGCCCCCAACACTGGGATGCTGTTGAATGGACTGTTGTCTCCTAATAGAAGTACAGCCCCTTTCAGTTGATTTTTTTTTTTCCTTTTCACGCCATTCCCCAATGAATGGAGGAGGCATGAATGGATAAAGACCACCTGGTTTTGCTGGCACGGTCAATCCGGCTCCGTCGAGTCCGGCAGCAGCTTTCCCAGGAACTTGCAGTCCTGAACCGAATAATTTCGATGCCAGCTCAATAGCCATCGGGATTCCTATCGCCGCTAGTGTTCCAAGAAGTCCACCATTAATTTGTCGCTGTGTGGGTTTGAAATTTATTCCACTGCCCAGCTTAAGTCCTCTTTTAACAGAATCTAATTGGCTTTTAGTTAACTCTTTGATTCTCCCAAGTTGCGGAAGAAAGTTGAATGGCACGGCAATACCTTTTCCGAATATTTTATCAATCTCCAAGCTCCCCAAAGCACTCAATGCTCCAGTCGCCAGATGCGGAGCAACTTTTGAAACCCCCTTTGTTGCAAATGGAAGCAGCTTCGATCCCAGGGAAATCAATGAAGTCCAAAGGCTCCCACCCACAACTTTTCTGATTTGAGTTTTAGAGATTGACAATTCAACTCCCCGTCCCAAACTGATTGCCTTTTGAACTTTGTTTATTTGCGTCTTTGTCAACAAAACAGTTCATCTGGCCCTTTCAATTCATTTCGCCAAAGTCTCAATGTTATGGAAGAGTTATTTTTCACAGCTTTTGCAAGCTTTGTTTTTTGCCCATCTGATAATTTCACACCATATGGAATATACGACGTCATTTCGATATTTTCAATATCGAAATAACTTTTAGGCTTTGATCAGAAGTTTGTTTGATGCTGTATACAACTCAATTTCTTTTTCATGCAACACCAAGGCGTTCAATGTGTACTGCGTTGCATTTGCACCATTCAATTCGTATCGGAAAGTCAGAGACACAGCCCCATCTTTCACATCATCTTCTTGGTTTCGCAGATCGAAGTAAAGCATTCCATAAAGATTTTTGAAATTTGCTCGGGTAATCAATGGTCCGCTCAAAACGTCATTATAAGCGGAATTGAATGCCATCAAAGCTCGAAAAAGCCTAGATTCCTCATCAGTTGTCATTTCCAATTGAGGGTAATAAATTGAGTTGTTCAACTCCAGTTGGTCTCGACTGAAGTGCCGGTTGTTTGCTCCAATGCTGAATGTCGTGAATTTGAATATATCATGTGTGTGGCTATTGTAAGATGCTGTTGGAACAACCCAAATCAACACATGTCGCGGTCTTCGAATCCCCTGGGAAGAAATGCGAAAGTAGCTATTCACAGCTGCTGTTTGTGCTATTTCGTGGTGCTCTCGCAAATACGTCCACTTTTTCGGCTACAAATAACCTTCCAGATATTGAAATAAAATAATGATAATAGGCCATACGCTACTGTGATTGTATGTTTTAACTCTCAAGCTTTCGTCGGACACCGACATCGTCAGGAGAAAACTGAAAGAATTTACATAAATGCGAAGCAATATAAAGACTAGCGTGGATACGATGTAACACCTAAACAAGAACAAAAACACTTAAACAAAGAATTCAGACTGACAAAAGATTCAAAACAAAATATTCAAAATAAAAGGTCCCTCAGTTCTGTGCATTCGTCACGAGAGTTTATTTTGGGTTTTTTGTTTCGAATATGTGCAGCCTCTAAGAGTCTTAGATTTACGGGGTCGTTGTTTCGGCCGATGATCTTGACAGAAAAACATGTGCGGCCACGTTGGCAGTCCTGCAGGTGCCTGTAGAAGGATGATGAATCAGAGTTAAGATGTTCTCTGACTCTGTCATGCAGCGGTCTAATGCTGCTGCCAATGTAAGTCAGTTTACATTCTTCGCACTCGAGTTGGTAGACTGTGTTTTTGGTGAGGCACAAATTGTTTTCTCCGCGGATGAGACAACCGTTTCTAGTGCATTGTTGTTTGGCTGGTTTGGATTTCAATACTTGTCTTAGCGTAGTTGACTTGTGTGCTAGCCGGACGGGGAGGTTTTCTTTCTTGAAAATCCGGCGTATTCTATGGTTAAGGTCGTCATTGATAAATGGTATTCTGAAGTAAAGGTACTCGTCATTGGCATTGTTTGTCTGATGTTGCCGATGTGCGTTTACAGGTTGTATGTACGTTTCCCTGTTTTTCTGTCAAGATCATCGGCCGAAACAACGACCCCGTAAATCTAAGACTCTTAGAGGCTGCACATATTCGAAACAAAAAACCCAAAATAAACTCTCGTGACGAATGCACAGAACTGAGGGACCTTTTATTTTGAATATTTTGTTTTGAATCTTTTGTCAGTCTGAATTCTTTGTTTAAGTGTTTTTGTTCTTGTTTAGGTGTTACATCGTATCCACGCTAGTCTTTATATTGCTTCGCATTTATGTAAATTCTTTCAGTTTTCTCCTGACGATGTCGGTGTCCGACGAAAGCTTGAGAGTTAAAACATACAATCACAGTAGCGTATGGCCTATTATCATTATTTTATTTCATTGCAACACGATGCTACTGAAAGACAACTTCATTACTTCCAGATATTGTTTCAGTCCTTTTCCGTTGAAAATGATTTTAGGGCACCACAATCTGAGTTTAGTGACAATTACTTTGGAATCTGGCGCAGCGCCTTTTCTGAAAATCAGATTGTTGTCATTTTCAAGTTCCAACACAAGACTTGTCTTTATATTTGGGTGAAGGTTATTTTTGAAAGCCGCGAAATAACTATATAAATTCAGAGGAATTGATATTTTGTTGATATTCGCGGCATCAGTCAGGATTTTTCGTCTGGCAAAACCTTCATTATAACGATTCTGAGCTGGTCGCGCTTCGGTTGTTCCTGTATCTGTATCAGGATAGAAGAACTGATCTTGCCCAACCGAATCGGCATAGGTTTTCGTGTATTTCAGATGTTATAGATGGTTTGCCCATTGCATTCAACTTGGATTGATTTTATGAACGTCAGGCCATTCGTTGTCGTGCAATATTGATTACCGTTATTTGGCCCCGCGGTTATTCCAGTTGCACTGTCAGCTGTTGTAACAAGCTGAAAGTCAACCTCCAGATATGCATTGTACCAATCAATTGGGTTTGCCTCTGAGGAATTATCGACGTTGAAGCGATAATTAGTTTTTACCTGCCTGTTGTCATTTGCAATGTTGCTATTGAGTGGTGTTGCGAGATCATAATATGTATATTCGTATCTTTTTACGAATTCCGGGTTTCTAAAATTGGCTGCCATTTTATTATATAGTTTTTCTTTTCAGAGGAGGTCGTTATAAACATCTTTCACATATTGGAAATCCACCTTTGGCTCACTTTGTTTTCTCAGAATTTCCCCAATTTCTTTTCCTTTTGTTTCCGGGGCCACGCTCACCTTCGCTTCGCTCGGTTTCTTTGTTGTGAATTTATCATAGTTTTTTTCACCAATGACTTGGCCAGTCTTTTCTCCAACTTTCACTGCTCCTTTTTTAACTAATTTTTCTGCCGCCTTTGAAGCTAATTTTGAAGCTGTTTTTCCTGTTAATTTAGCTGCGAGTTTCGATAAAAACCCGCCTCCACCCCACGTGATTTCACCTGTATCAGGATCTCTTTCTCTTCTTTCATCCATTTTTAATTACCACAGTCAAAGAAATATCAATATCATTCAAATCAACTTCTCGGTCTTCAGTAATGTAGAAGGTGACCTCAGAAATATATGGAGAGTTTATTTGCTGCCACAAGTAATTTATTGGCGGATGAATTTCAAATGGCAATGATCTGGTTTTAGTGTTGGTTGAGAACGTGTAAAGCGCATTTGACCTTTTCCCGGAGATAATTGAATCGCTCAAAAGACTGCATCTGAGATAGAGATTGTCAACACTGTTTGATATATTTGGAAAATTTGCTCCATAAGCACTAGCTGTCAGTTTAACTGCATCAAATCCCAACAAGTCGTGAAAGTTTCCACTGTTTGCAAAATCAATTTGAAAGTTATCTTGAAGTTGAATGAAAACTTTAAAAGTGGTCAAATCAAACAACACATTTATACCAGTTTTTCCAATGCTTTTGTGAATGAATTCGTTGATGTCTTCATAGTCATAAATTACTGCAGGAAAGGTTATTGTTTCCCATGTCTTGCTCTTGTCTTTTGAAATCACCAACTTGTTGTTGCCGTATTTAGGCCTGATATTATGCCAGCTTGCAGTCATGGAAAGATGATCCAAAGCCATGTAGTGCGGTTTATTCTCTTCCAGTTGCAACTCTGGAGAAAACCGCGTTGTGAAATTCCCTGGTTTATTTTGTGGGTTTTGTTTTCTTGCATCAATTGATTTAAAGACAAGTACTCGATTTACATACATTATTTTAAATACTTCTGATAAAGTTTTTCATGCATTGTTCTATCGATTGCTCCGATTTTCAAGAGTTCATCATTTATTTGGGAAAGATCATTCCTCAAGACAGGAGAATTGTTTCCAGCAGCCATTGAGCCAATTAAAATCTTCATCCGATCTGCCAGCTCTTCTGGCTTTTGATAGAAGACAACGCTGGATCCCACCATCCTTGATTTACCTGAGGATTTGTGAGGTGGCATATTTGACAGTGTGTTCAAATCGTTGAAAATCCTCACGGCATTCAAGGAATAGTTCTTTTTTGGATTGAATCTTTTTGTTAGCAGGTCAATGAGTGATTTCTCCGCATCTGCTTGATAGACCAGTTTCCCACCCCTGAAGGCATTCAGTTTCATTTCATTGAAAAGTTTGGGGACATCGATGAGAAGCCCGCCATAGTGATCGTTTTGAATCTTGAAGGCATTTCTTTTTGGTTGCTTATATTTCCTGAGTCCTTGCCCTGTTTTTTTGTATTTTGGTAAAGCTTTAATCATAGATATTGTAAATAGATATTTCTCAAAGATTGGCCTTTCCACATCTCTCCGTTCTTCTAATTTTTTAACGATCCTATCTTTTGACACTGGGCTGAGTCCTTTTTTATCTCGTTAATGCGCATGCGCATTAAGCGAGATTTCGGAGTTGAGTACGAAAAAGGGGCAAAAAATGTTAACAAAATTTTGTGGACTTTTGTCCGGGGGGGGGGGGGGGTTTATTGTTCCTTCTTTATATAAGCTATATTAGGGCATTGAGGATATGGTTGGTTAGACCGGTTAGGATTTCAAGAAGGGCGTCACATACTGCCACTAAAATGTTTGGGGAGCACCCCCGGACCTATTGTTAATTTCCCTAGGGTATTGGGATGTCAGAACTTGTCATGAACTCATATCTCGCATTACGTTACCGCAAAGGTATTAGTCCTTCTTAAATTTCGATATCTCACGTTACCTATCAGTTTCAATCATTTGTCGTAAAGCCATTATAGCTACTTTAAAAGGGTAAAAATAGGTCAAATGCGTTTTCTTGGGAAACGTAAATTGAGAATTTCACGGTGTGTTTTACTAATGGAGACGTTATAAGAAAGTTAAATGGGACAGGAAAGTTTGTGTTTTAATGTGAGCGGTATGGCAGAGCAAAATAGCATGAACTTTGCGTTTTTTTCTATTCATTGCTATTACGGTTTGATTGTGGTCAGAACTTGTCATGAACTTGTCATATCTCACATTACGTTACCGCAAAGGTATTAGTCCTTCTTAAATTTAGATATCTCACGTTACCTATCAGTTTCAATCATTTGTCGTAAAGCCATAAGGGTAAAAATAGGTCAAATGCGGTTTCTTGGGAAACGTAGTTTGAGAATTTCACGGTGTATTTTACTAATGGAGACGTTTTAAGAAAGTTAAATGGGACAGGAAAGTTTGTGTTTTAATATGAGCGGTATGGCAGAGCAAAATAGCATGAACTTTGCGTTTTTTCTATTCATTGCTATTACGGTTTGATTGTGCAATAGTATGGTAAACATGTCATAGTTTTGTTGATTTTTTGGCTTATAATGATGACGGTTGAATGGAATTGCGGCAAGCCTTCAATGGCTTAAATTTTTACGTCTTTTGCGTACTGTTGCATATTCACCTTTATACGGACTTCTATTTTACACTTTGAAATTAAATAAAAACGACAAAAAACTTCGTATTACAACAGAACCACATCCACATGTTGAAACATAAATGAACAATAAAGCACAATAAAACAAAACTCGTTTAAATTACCGACAAAACAGAACAAAAAAACTTTACATTACGATACAGGATAGCACGAAATTATCTCTACATTATTATTATTGTCTAATATTTTAAAACCAAATCTAAATTTATCTAAATTATAATATTTCACCTCCCCGTTAATAGTAAAATACTGTCTCCCTACCTCCCTCCATTCGACATTACACCAACCCATTCGACGGCCTTCTGACAAACATTTGCGAACAGGTGTATCTATTAGTTTTCGTAGTTCCGTCCAGATCCCATCAAAGGTAATTTTTATAGCTAGTAGTATGCACCCCTAAATGACGAGAAATATATAAATGTCTTTCCAAGTTCACTCGCGAATCAACAAGATAGTACTGCTTCTAGCCAAGCCCCTCACAAATGCACAGAACAGTACAGATCTCTAATCAAACTTCGGACAAACATCCGTCAATCAAAAGTACAGACAATACAATGGTAAACAATTCTTAAATACTCTGTGCACAACGACACCCTATGTGAAGCAAAGTACAGTTTTTCTATAGTCAAAAACATCTTACACAATACAGAATCGTAAACGCGTTTTGACTACATGACTCTCTTCAGCAACAACTTTAGAGATCAAAAAATTCATTCACCATTCTACCATATGAAAAATCCATTAACACCTCTCGAACAAAAATAGATCTGCCGAAAAACTGATAACATTTACTTATTTTAAATCACTAAACACGCACGGAAATTTAAAACAAAATTAAAATACATTTATATATAAGACGAAAATAAATTGAACAATTCCACAAAAACTCTACTTCACAGATTTCTCAAATACAAACGATGTCGTTACCCTAAGTACAAAATACGTCTTCAATACTTACGAACGACATCATACCGGAAATACACTTACCCACCCATCCACAACAACACGAAATAAAGCGGAAAGAATTTTAAACTACGCAATTTAAACGATACTTCCGACAAGAAATCTACTTAAATCGCAATTGATCTTCATTTAAACAAACATGCGCAATTTGTTATTATTCAAACTACCACACAATATCTTCCCAATTTTCAAACTCCTCAATATATCCAACACAACTACCCGCTTTTTGTCACGTCAAACAATACTAAAAAACCAACATTTTTTTGCCACCCTTAAACACGCAAATTGTATGTCATTGTTGCCATACTTTGTTCTCATAAATTGTGTATAATTAACTCTAATATTCCAATGAACTAAAAAGCAACAAGACATATGATATAAAATCGAGTACTTCTATATAGAGTCGTACAAAACCACGCAAAGCGACCACAACCGACATCAATTTGCCGAACATTTTTGACAGAAAATCGTTGACAAGTCATCAAAGTGTAAAACCCCAAACATGCATTACATCCTTTTAACTCTAATTAGCACGCCATAAACACTTCCCATCTCGGATTACTAACCACAAAAGAGCCACTGTATTAAACTCGCCAAAAAATTATGAAATCAAAATACAATTTTTCTATACTCGACACATCTTACACAATACAGAATACTAAACCCGTTTTCCAAATATTACTCTCTAAAGTAACAACTCTAGAAATCGAATTAACACCTCTTGAATAAAGACAGACCGCCTAAAAACTGATAAGATGTAACTATTTTAAATCAATAAACACACACGGAACGACCAGTAATCTCTTTAAATACCAATTCATCTTCATTTAAACACAAATACCCGATTTATTATTTATCAAATCACCATAGAATATCGTTACAATTTCCAAGTGCTAAATAAATCTTACAGAACTGCCGGTTTTTCTTTATGCAAACAATATCGTTACACTGCTCTTAATAACGTCACTTAAACAACGCCGCCAGGGTCTGACTAGAAGCCTATCTGCACGCTATTTTCTTCTTTTTTTCTTTTAAATCAATAAGATGGGGACATTGGAGATTTGCGGTGTTACGGTGTTGCTCATTTTTTTATGCGGTGTTGCGGTGAATAAAATCCCAGCTTGCGGTGTTGCGGTGATCTCAAACCCAATGGTGTGCGATGTTTACACTTTACAGTCTGCGGTGTTCGGTGCAACAAAATTATCTGCTGTGTCGCCGTTTCCTGTTTGACTCTAAATTTAGCCGCTATATGTTATTTACTCCGTACTTATTTTTGAAAAGCACGTACCATTATGTTAAATTTGTAACAAAAAACAATACAATACTGTCTAGTTAATCTTAAATACTCTACTGGTCGCCAATCCTAAGCCTTTTTCATGGTAACTTGACAAAAAGATATATTGCGGTGACGGTGTTTCGTCGACTTTTTTTGCAGTGATGCGGTGTTCCGTAATTTATTTTGGCGGTGTTGGGGCGATTCAGAGCCCCCCAATCTCCCCCTCCAATAACATGACCACAAAATTAAATCAAATAAATTGCCACTTTTACACTCTATGTAGTTTACCACTGAAAGAAAACAAACTGCTCGTAGTCTAAACGAACATCTCTGTAACAGGCCATTCTGTTCTAAATATCAGATCTTTCTTACTTCACCCACTACACTTCCCCCCCCCCCCCTCCCTACACAGTAGGCAGCAGATACACTTGGACTACAATGGCTCGTGGAAGGCACGACGCACACGACACCTGTTTTCTAATCGTTAAGTATCCAACTAACCAATATTATATAGACTTTAAAGACAATTGAAGACTTACCATTGCGACAAAAATCATCTACCGATATAACAACTAACAATTTTATTCACACCAAACGACGAACAGTGGAAAGCCAAATTCACCGCATATTATCAGCCATCATATCACTACAGCACCTGTGTTTTTAAACGCAAATCACTGTCAAATCTTATCATTAAAACCACTTTCCTCAGATCCCCTTCCGCTTTGCGGTGGCCACCCGCTTAGCGCTCGTCTGAAACGCAAAAAAAAATAAAGCCTGTTCTGCAGGCTAGCCATTCGACTCTACAACAACCGCACAGTATATCCTACTGCAACTACCAATTTGCCTTACCGCAGTTACCAAGTAATTATACTTACATGGAAACAATGTGCTGCGATCACGAATTGTTTTCGGTGATCGCGGAATGTTGTACACTGTTCTATATGTGCTCTTCGCTACTTAATTTTTAATTTTTAATTTTTCGCCTACGAATTTTTAAGTGCACCAACGACCTCAGAGCTAGAGGTCTACTTATATATATATATATATATATATATATATATATATATATATATATATATATATATATATATATATATAAAATCCCACACTTATAAAAAAAAATATCCCACACTTATATAGGTTTCTATTGTTCTTTGGGTTTGCTTTGATCGTTTATACCGCATCATTTAGAACCAATTATATGTATTGTACCCCTAGTTTTATTTTTTAACGTTTTCGATCAGGATCATATAACTGTCTATTTCGTATTTTTCAGGACCAATCATATGTATATCTCTCTGTTGTCATTTTTGTTTAAATTTTGTAACGGCTTCGGTCTAGATCATATTACTGATGTATAAAACCTCTTTTATGCTACAGTGTATATAGAATTTAACTGATGAGTAGACCGACGCAACATCGGTCCACGAAACAGAACTGTATTAAAGTCTATATGAAACAACTGTGAGTAATCATACATTGTTATATATATATATATATATATATATATATATATATATATATATATATATATATATATATATATATACATTATGTATACAATGTGCCCTCCCGGTTATTACCATAATGGCTTTATGGCAACTCCTGAACTTGGGCACAGGATGTACGGTTACACATTGTTGGATTGTATTGTGGAGTCACGAGAGTGCTCAAACTGCGAGCAGTGAGCGAAGCAATATGCCAATAGTGAACACCTCTTACGAGGCTCTCCACCCAATCCAGAGAGTGCTCAAACTGTATGAACAGTGAGCGTAACATACATTATGTATACAATGTGCCCTCCCGGTTATTACCATAATGGCTTTATGGCAACTCGTGAACTTGGGCACAGGATGTACGGTTACACATTGTTGGATTGCATTGTGGAGTCACGAGAGTGCTCAAACTGCGAGCAGTGAGCGAAGCAATATGCCAATAGTGAACACCTCTTACGAGGCTCTCCACCCAATCCAGAGAGTGCTCAAACTGTATGAACAGTAACTGTATATATAGTAACAAAAGGGATTTCAAGCGATATAATTTTACATGAAATTGTTGAAAAATCGAAACGCGTTCTTACATTGTCTTATGTAGCAAACACTCCTATCACAAGTGGCCCTTACGAACCACATGAAACCGCGAATCCTGTCAGTTGTGAAATAGCCAGCAGTGACTTGTTTGAACCAAGATTATTAAATTATATAATGAGATACCATGAAATTTCACTTTCAAAACCATTGATTTCATTCATTAAGCTTACAAAAACTGTTTATTAAAACTTTGATAGCAAATCTTAGAACAATATCTATAATTCTTCGATATCCCGCTCGACTATTTTTCACAATAAGCCGTGAAAGAACGGGAAGAAATCCGCCTGTCTTGCAACACACGTACGCCCAACAAAAATACTATCTTCGAATCTCCAAGACCATCCTTCAAACTGCTCCAGATTTGGTACATTTAGCCCTATGCAACGAAGATTTTAGTATAGACTGACTTTGAAAACCTTTCACACGCACAGTCCAATGGACTAACGTCAACTCCGTCACTCGCGCAATCCCATACTGTTGCGCACCGTTGATTTTAACCTCATTTTAGCGTCCTTTTTTGTCTCGCATTTCATGTGTTCTTTCAGCCATTAATACTAGTAATAATCAGAGATTAAGAGTACGTTCGACATGTTCGTTAAAAGCTGAATTGAAAGAAGCAGTATAGATGTCGATTCACACCATGCTAAATGTTTTTATTCACCGCCACTTGAGAATGCAAGGAACTCGCGAACATTTTGCTGTGACAAGGAAGAAACAGCGTGACATTTGCGTTACTTTTTGTTTACATTTACATACATCATTGAATATTTCCCAAAAGCAGCAAGTTTCGGCACATGTGAAGTTCGACGTTTGAACCGGGCCATACACGATCTATAATAAAACTAAACAAAATCATAAAGAAATCGAATGTTATTTAGTAACATAGAAATCATAAGATAACCAAACAAAGGAACACCGTGATGCAGCCCTCTATATTTTTAATACTTGAAAACAGCAATAACGGTCAACAACAGCGAGCAAAACCATGCGCGCATAAGTTACGAGGAAGAATTGTTGGATCTAAAAAGGAAAAAAATCGCAGCCAACCGTTATTTCACTTCCCGTATTACAGAGACCCATGAACTGTGTAAAGATCGACGCGAATCGACAGCCTTCATAAACAGACCCTGAAATGTCCGTGGATGATTTTCCAGGCTCCATTTCACTTGCTATCTGATAAAAATCGGTCAATTCTCAACTTTTTCCAGCCATTGAAAAGCGTACAGTTGCTTTTATGCGCTGCATATATGAAAGCGTCCTTCTTCCGATCGGAAGCAAGCGAGGCCAAAGTAGATACCAGTTCCCGCCCGTGAATTTACCCCTGAAAAACACAAAAGCATCTTCGGGGGGGGGGGGGGGGGACGACGACGAACGCAATTACCATGTACCTTTTTATATACGAAAGCTTTCAATTTCTATAACTTTTCTCTCTGAAATACCGAACATGACAGGATCTAAAATTATCTGTCGACAATGAACATAACAGCGTCAATGTCTTTCCTGCTATTAATAAACAGTCACAATAAGCCCAGCTATTTTACTTTTGTCTTTACAACATTTTAATTTTCAGGATCCAACCTTTATAGCAGACAGTTGCGCCGAAAACGCAAACTACCTACGGCGGTCTGCCAGCATGTCCCCCCACGAAATTTTCAAACTAGAACACTCAAAAACGCCATTTCCGTTTTAAGAATTAAAAATACTTTACTTAGCACACTTTTCAAAAAGCTCATAATCGTGGAAGCAAATCGCCCTAGTCCCCCTCATCACAGGTAGCGGACAAGAACTGCATGACAGCCTTTTGCTACCCAGTCCCATAGCAGTGACAGCGACCCACACTTCAAAACCCAGTACCAGTTCTCATTTATTTTTTTAGCAAGACAAGTGATTGAGTACAATATCGCAAGTGTAGAAAACTGACCCTTTCTCATTAAACGATCTTCACTGCCATTCCATCACCCACATGCTCTGTCAAAATTACTACCTATGCCATTAAAACCAATTACTATAACTGCGCACATAGAAAACGTCAACGAAAAATGACCACACGAGCACCATTTTCCCGCCATTTTCACATCAAAATAAATAAAACAACAGACTGATACTTACCACAAAAAAACACTCTACCATTTCATTTGTCTTCATGGTTTGTTGTAAAACCAGAGAAACAAGACATCCTACAACTGACATTCTAGTCCATTCATCAAGACTGAGTCTATTCATCAAGATCACTAGAAAGCTAGCGACAACACAAAAAAAAAAACTCGATCACAGAATTCATATCAACATAATCACCACCCTTTACCCAAACACCAACTGACATTACCACACGACCCACACCATCACTCTCCGACACTTCTGAGTTTTCGTCTTGAAAAAGTGGAGCACTAATAAGAGCAGATCCCCCAATGCTATACAGAAAACTTGTTAGCAAAGGAGCACAAGTTCTCCTCCTTTTGCAAAAAAAAAAAGAATAATAATAATGAAAAGTAAACACAAATGGCTACTAAAGTAAAAGTACGCCCATTTCGTGAACATAAATTTCTATTGGCTGATTTGCATCATGTGATGTTTTCATGTACGTATTTTAAGAAGACTTATTCTAAAGGTGCGCTACAACAGCATCTTTACAAAATAAAAAAAAGAACAATTGAAAAAGTTGGGTGCCTTTGATAGGTAAATATAGTTAAGAAGACAACACCACCTAATACCTTTGACAACAAACAGTCTTTTTTTTAATAACCTCGCATTATAACGCATTAACGAGATGGCTTTAAGAGCCCTTTGATTGCTTTTCGTCCCCGTTATTTCACCAGATACCTTTTTTCGTTCTTGCTTTGCTTTTTTCTCCGTTTCGATTAAGCCATCTGATCCCAATGAAAGTAAGTCATTAGGTTCTGGTAACCCGATTGCCTTGATAAATGCTAATTCCGACTCTTCAAATCCTTGGTTCGGGATAAGGATGTCTGCTTTCGGCGCCGCGGTTGCTCCCTTTTCTTCTTCCGCACCAGGTACCTGAGGAAGCTCTCTATTCAACGTGACGATGTCTTGTAGGCCTTCAGTCAAAGCAAGTTGATTTTGCCTGAGTTGCTCAGTCACAGCGTCTTGCTTTTCATCTGTCTTCTTTTGTTGCTCAAGCAAGGGTTCTCCGAGGGTTTTGAAATAATCACTCATTACCACATCTCTTCCCTGTTTTCGGTCTGCCACCTCATTCTTCACCTCTGTGACTGCTTTCGCAATCTGATATCCCTGTAGTTCGCGTTCGGCAAACTTGTTTATTCTTTCAAGATCCATTTTAAGTGTTGAAACAACATTTATCTCCAAAGATAAATGTTGTTTCAACACTTAAAATGAAGATTCCAAATTATGATCGAAACGCGAGCGGAGCGAAGCCAGCGAACCGAAAGTACTGTGATTTCCTTGATGAAGATTTCCGAATGCTCATTGCGGGTCAAACCCGTTGTGGAAAAACAAACACGCTTATGCACATGTTGCGAAAACCTCTCGTCTTCTATGATAAAATTTATTTCTACTCTCCCAATCAACATCAAGACAAAATCGTTGATCTACAAAAGTTGATGGAAGGTGTCAGCCAAAAAGTCGGATATCCAGTTCTCGAAATTCTGGGGCCAGATGACATTATGAATACCTCAGATTATCCAAGCAACAATCGGAAAGTCGTCGTGTTTGATGACCTCATGAACTCATCCGATCGAATTCAAAAACAAATCGCCAATCATTGGACAGATGGAAGGCATCACGGAATCAGTCCAATTTATCTTTCCCAGTCCTGTTATGATGTTCCACAAAAGATTCGTTTGAATTTTTCACACATGCTGCTTTATCCACCAGCAACAAAAACTCACCTCGATCTCATTGCAAAGGAGAATTTGATTGACCCCCATCTTTTCAGCAGATTGAACCCATTCGAATTCCTTTTCCTTGACAAAGAAAAGATAAGCGTTGCTAAAAACTTTGATGAACCTGTTTAAAATGGGAATATTCAACAATATAGAACGATACACAGGTGTTGACATGAGGGAATACATAAAAAATTTCAACCAACAAGTTCAACAAGGCGGTTTGAAATTAGACGTCAACAATAACTACGATATCCAACAAAAACGACTGGCTAATGTTGCCGAAGGAGTTGACAATGATGACAAGATTACAAAACATCAAGTTGACACGCTTGCAACGCAGTTGCGGGCAGATTCACTTCAGGTTGATGGTTCCTCGCATATGACTGGGGATCTTGATCTCAGGGGACAGAAGTTGGTCAACCCCGGGGAAATAAAAATGAATCGCAAACTGATCACAAATTTAGCCACAGATGAAGACATTGACCTTTCTGCTGTCAATATGATGACTGTGAAACGATTTCACCCAAATGCGACAGCACCAACGCATGAAGTCACGAAGGATATTGATTTGAAGACGTTGTTTTCAGTCATGAATGCCAAACAACATGATTTCTCGTTTTATCACACAAACTACAACACTCTGATGCCTTTAGAGGACATCCGGAACACGTTTCTCAGTCGCAAAGAAGAATTCCCGATGGAGGTTCAACTCGACATGAATCACCACAGCATCACTAACCTCAAAGACCCTAAGTTTGGGGGAGAAGCGGCGACAAAAACATATGTGGATGGGCAGACTGGAACAAAACTTTCCCTTTCAGGTGGAACAATGACTGGGGAGTTGAATATGAACACCTTTAAAATCACAAATCTGCCAACTCCAGAGGTAGGTGCTGATGCCGTTCCAAAACAATTTGTGGATCTGCAGAAGCAAGATCTGGAAGCCAAGATCACGAAATCGTGAATCAGTCTCATATCACGCCGAAGGACGCATTCCGCTATCTGATGGAAAATGTGGATGAATCCAGTTCTGAGCATGATATGACAGTGACTGGAATAACGGATTTTACAAGTTCACCGCATCATTTCAATAAGAAGGCGTATGATATGAAAATAACAAAAGACGACATTAATCGACACTCTGGGAGACTTGGATTCAACATGTACCAACTTCCAGAGGGAGAATACACCGTGTGCATTGAATTCTTCCCCGCGTCAATGGATGGGGTTAGTGTTAATGTCGTGAGCACCAGCCTGAATATTAATCAACAATCAACAAAGAAGTTTTCGGGGTATTCCAGATCCATCATCCACATGCATAAATGGAGGATTTCCCCACCTGAATACATCTTTCTGGATCTGAAGTGGCGGGGAACCCCTGAATGAGCTGAAAAAGGAGATGCAAATCTGATCATCTATGGCATTGCTGGCTCACAGTCGGATGTTCCAAGTGCAGTCTTTGATGCACCTTTCATTTTTGAAAATCAAAAGATGCTCATGGAGACTGACTTGGATATGAATAGCCATCAAATCCTCAATTCAAATTTGAAGAATAATTTCGTGCTGATTGGAAGATTTAGAAGATCTTCTGGAGACAGCATAAATATACTTTTTGATAATTATTTTAATGATATCGTCATCCCCATCCGATGCAAATCAATTAAAGCATATGCTCAAATTTTAACGAAAATATCTTCTTTTCCGCAACTAACTTTATATCTCCCAGATAAAGAATCACAAAGTGGAACGAGGGTTAGCAGAAATAATAGAGTTCAATTATTTGTCTTTTACAATGTTGTTTATAACGAAGGAGAGTTATTTTCAGCAAGAATAGATGATCGATCATTAAATATTGGCAAGGCCCAAATCACATTTCTTTTTGAAATTATCTAAAAATGACAGCGAGCGAAGCGAGCCGAGCGAAGCGAAAACAAAGCATCTTTGGTTTCAATCACATCAACCCATGCATTGGGGAAGAAAAACTGACCGAGATCAAGCAACTCTTCCGATTCTATCACAAAAGATATTGGTGTTTGAAAAGAGCTCACAAACATTTCAAGAGGATGAATTTGTTTGTGAACTTGGCATCTTCCGCTCTGGTTGCGATCGGAACGATCGCGGGGGCAGCAACAATGAATCCCATCGTTTTGGGAGTGATTTCAGGTGCAGGATTGGTCGTCAAAACAGGGAATGAAATGAAGAAATATGGAAACAAAATTGACATGGCGAAGTTCGCGTTCACCACCTATGAAAAAACATTGGCTGATTTGCGTTTTGCCTTGAGGAGTGGAAAATTTGATCGAAGTGAATTCCTTCCTGCAATGGAGGCGGTTGATGGGATTGTGATTGATTTGGGGTTGGATTTGGAGAAGTTTGAGAGAAAATATGATCTGTTGTTTGAGTGATTCAGCGGAGCTGGATTCAGCGGAGCTGGATTCACCACCTTTGGTGGGGAATCAGACTTCATCTTCGCTTCGCTCAGCTTCGCTTCAAATGGATGATGGATCAATATTCGCAAGCGATGAGAAATCTGGTTTCATGACTAGTTCCACAATTTCTGATGGTGTGAACTCATTTTCATCAAAGTCACTTGCGCCCAAGCCGAAAGCTCGAAGCGCCTTCTCAAAATCCTCTAGTTCATGATCTAATTTGTGCAGCTTCCATAAAATGTCAATCGCGTATTTCTCGCTCCATCCATCACTCATCATGTCAAGTATTTCATCAATTATTGGTGCCCTTGCTACATCTCGCTCTTCTTCATCTTCACTCTCATCTTCGTCTCCCCAGTCCTCCTCTTTCTCCTCCTCTTCTCTCCATTCCTCCTCTTCCTCTTCAGCTTCGCTTCGCTCGTCGATCACGCGGCTCACTGCGTCCGCGCGGTCCGCTTCGCTCCGATCCTCCTCATCCGCACTCTCATAAAATACTGCGTCTGCACCCCAAACTGCCTCCTCGGCTTCAATGTCACTCAACTCCCAAGATTCTTTCTGATGACGTGCTTCTTCACGTCGTTGGAAATCTAGACGAAATCGTCTTTCTATATCTTCATGAAATTCCATATCTTCACGAGGATGTAAAAGATCACGTTGTCGTGAAAGCCAGTTTTCAAAATCTGCCAGTCTTTTAAGTCCTGCCAGTCTGTATTTTGCTTCGGTTTGTTCACTCTTTTCCTCAAATGAGATTCGTTTTCGTTCGTGGGCCATTTTATTTGGGAGGAAAAAAATGAAAAAAAATAATCCCAAGTAAAAATGGACCTGAAAGACTTGAAAATAAATGAAATCAAAACCGAAGCACCGACAATGAAAAACACCAACCATCCATTTGTGGAAATTCCTATCCGGTTCAAAGAACGACCTATCACCATCCAACTGACCAGATGTTGTTTCAAAATATTTCAAAATGAAAACGAATTTTCCCTTGCGATCAACCTAGATCAATCTCCTCTCCACATCAAACAAAAGTTTCAAGAGATCCAAGAAGAAATCCGAAAGTTAGCCATGGAAAACCAACCCGCAGTGAAGAAACTGAATGGGCGATTTGGAAAATTCTCAGCCAATGATTTCAATCTGATCAAAACGGATAGAAGTGAAATGGAAAAAGTTTGGGGAAAGTTGTGGACTAACACAAAAGGTTACATCTCTGTTCCATTCTCGAAATTTGGTGAAGGAGAAGTTGGAACAAGAAAATCCATTCGGTTTGAGCCCCACGATCACATTGGAGAAAAACTGACAGGGCATGTGATCTTCCACATTTCACGCATCTTTTGCGGGACTTGCCAATCCATCACATGTTCAATCAATTCTGCTTTTGTAACTAAATTCCATTGCAGCGCTTCAGCGTTTGACAACTTTGAAGACAATGAGGAGGAGAAGTGGTAGTTTTTTTCATTTCCTGGAAATGAAAAGATGGTTCAGCGGGGCCTTTTCCTGAGTTTTGCATGCAGTCGTTTTTGCCGCAAGTTGTCAATGAAGATTTGTAAGTCATCTCGTATCCATGAGATTGTGTGAGAAAGTTCTTGTGCGTCAAGGAAATGATTCTTCTTCTTGAGGACTTGGTTGAAAAAAACCGTTTGAGAGATGCTGAATTTTGAAAACACATCCTCAACATCATCAATCTTTATAACTGGTCCCACATCAATCTCTTTCTGAATGAAGAAAACTAATTGTTGTCGGATTTTCTTGTGAAAACTGGGTTGGTAATTTGCCTCTTAAGAACATTCACGATGCCTGAAGCTGAAATTCCACTTGCAGCCGATGCTTACCGAAATGTGAAAAAAAATGCTTCTCTTTTCCTTCTTCTTGAATCGAAAACTTCATTTTATTTGGATTTTTATTTTTTCAAATAAAATGGTGACTTTGAAAGAGTTGAGATCGTTCGCAAGATCATCCGGGTTGCGTGGATGGTCCCGATTGAAAAAAGATGATTTGATCTTGTTTTTGGTTGAAAATCTTTGGTCGGGGGGAGGAAAATGGAATCAACCAAAAATGAACAAAGCAGCTCGTTTGAGAATTCGGAAAAACAAAAAAGTCAACCCCCTGGATGATGAAAATGAACAAATTGACGCCCCTATTCTAGTTCCAGAACGAAGAACAATTCCTCCCAGAGGAATTCCTTCAGTCATTCAACAACAAAAAGAAACGATTTCTGACTGGTTGAATTGGTTGGAAAATGCGCAGATTGAGAGGCAGCCTGATCCTGAGATTGATGACTTGAGAAGACGACTTGAAAGTTTGCGAACTATAGAAAGAGCTTCTGCCTTCAGGGGATTTGCGAAAGAAATTATAATCCCAGGGCGACTGGGAGAACTTCCCAGAGAGTTTTTTCAAAGAGTGAGACCTCAGGTAGGAGCGCTTATTCGTCAACACACGATGACTAAAGTCAAACTAATTATGAATTGCCTGATGGCTAGAACAGTTTTGGCGACTGGGGAAGTGGTTGAAGAAGAAGCCAACTTTCACTCTCGGGTCATGACAAATCTTGAAGGAACTGACAAATTGGAAGCTGTTGACACGATGACTGACCGAGTAATGGAGAACATGGCGACTTTCCAAATGAGAGGCTCTAACTGGGTATTTGTGAGAGTGATAGAGTTAGTCATTCCCTTCGCAAGCTTTCAACCGCTGCGTGGGAGTTCTTGGATGAAACTTCCAGCGGGGTTGAAGAATAAGAAAGCTGTGTTGAACATGAAGAATGAAGATGAGATGTGTTTCAAGTGGTGCGTGACAAGAGCCCTCAATCCAGTTGATAAAAATGCAGAAAGAATCTTAGTGGAATTGAGGGAACAAAGTAGGGAGTTGGATTGGAATGGTTTGTCTTTCCCAACTCCTCTGAGTGACATTGGGAAGTTTGAAAGAAGGAATTTGGGACTGGCAGTGAATGTGTTTGGTTATGAAGGTGGAACTGTCTTTCCTTTGAGAATTTCTGAGAAAGAAGGACAAAACATTGACTTGTTGTGGTTAAAGAAGGTTGATGAGGATAGAAAGGAGAGAACGCATTTCTGTTGAATAAAGAACCTCAGCCGACTTTTAGGAAAGCAAGTGTCGCAACACAAGGGGGCAGTTGTGTTTTGCCGAAGGTGTTTGAATCACTTTCCTGATGATGAGAAGTTGAAGCGGCATGAAGAGTCTTGCTCCCAGTTTGAAGCAGTAAAGATTGCCATGCCAGAAGAAGGAAGTGTAGTGAAGTTCAAAAACTACAACAGGAAGATGGAATTTCCATTTGTGATCTTTGCTGATTTTGAAGCTAGACAACTTCCGATTACTTCTGTTCAGCCGCCAGGTGAGAACTCTTTCACAGAAAAGTTTCAGAAACATTCTCCTTTGCGTTTCATTCATCCTTTGCGTTTCATTTGGTTTCTAACTTTGTGGAACGAGAGCCGGTCTTGTTCCGAGCTGAAAGTGATGAAGAGGATGTTGGGAAGAAGTTTGTTGAGGAATTAAGCCGGTTTGTGTTGGGTGTGCAAGAGTAAGTGAAATTCCCCAAGAGAATGAAATTTGGGTGGAAAGAGCGAAAACAGTTTGAGGAAGCAACGTGTTGTTGGATTTGTGAGAAAGAATTTGCAGTGGATGATGAACGGGTTCGGGATCACTGCCATTTCACTGGAAAGTTCCGAGGTGCGGCTCATGAGTCTTGCAATCTGAATTTCAGAAAGCCAAAGTTTACCCCAGTCGTGTTCCATAACTTGAAGGGATATGACGCGCACTTCATTGTGAAAAGTTTGGGGTTAACGTCAGGAGATATCACTTGCCTCCCAAATAATGAGGAGAAGTTCATTTCCTTTTCTAAGAAGCTAAAAATTGGGGAAATAGAACAAGGGGGGCTTAAACCACCTAAAATCATTTGGCATGAATTTCGGTTCTTGGATTCAGCTGCATTCATGGCAGCGCCTTTGGGAAACTTGGTGAGGAACTTGAGGGATGATGACTTCATTGAAACGAAAAAGGTGTTTGGGCAAAAGTGGGAGTTGTTTAAACGGAAAGGAATCTTCCCCTCTGAGTGGTTGGATTCAGTGGAGAAATTTAAAGAGAAAGAACTCCCTGAAAAAGAGGCCTTCTATTCGGCGTTGAATGATGAAGGAGTTAGTGATGACGACTGGCAACATGCAAAACGGGTTTGGGATGAGATGGGAATGGATAACATGGGTGTCTTCCATGATGCCTGTCTGAAGGCGGATGTGACCTTGCTGGCAGATGTCTTTCAGGAATTCAGGAAGGTGTGCCGGACTCATTATAACTTGGATCCAGCTTGGTTTTTCACTTCACCCGGTTTAGCATGGGATGCAGCGCTGAAAGAAAGTGGAGTTGAACTGGAACTGTTGACCGACCCAGAGATGCTTTTGTTTTTCGAGAGAGGAATTCGAGGAGGTGTTTCAACTATCTTCCACAGGAGAGCAAAAGCAAACAACAAGTTCATGGGTGATGACTTTGATGAAAACCAGCCGTCAACGTTTCTCGCTTATTGGGATGCGAATGGTTTGTATGCATGGGCTATGTCAAATCCCCTTCCTGTTGGTGAATTCAGATGGATGAATGAAGAAGAGTTGAAAAGATGGCAAGATGAAAGTTGCGTCCTGGAAGTGGATGTGGATATCCCGAAGAAGTTGCATGACCATTTCAATGACTGGAGTGCTGGTTGAAGTCATTCATTGATAAGAATGTCATCCTGCGTCAACAATCCAAAAATGCATTTGAGAAGGATTTCTTCAAGTTGATGAATAATGCGGTCTTTGGGAAAACGATGGAGAACATCAGGAAAAGAAAAGATGTGCAGTTAGTGTGCCAGGGAAAGAAATTCTGCAAGTTAGTCGCCAAACCAAACTTTGAGCATTTCACCATATTCAGTGAAAATCTTGTGGGATTTCATATGAAACGGACCAAGATGACATTCGACAAGCCAGTATATGTAGGGCAGGCGATATTGGATGTCTCGAAGAGTTTGATGTATGACTTCCATTATGGTTATGTGAAGAAAAAATGGGAGAAAGCTCAGTTGTGTTTCACTGGTACGGATTCGTTGTTATATGAAATTGAAACGGATGATTTGTTTGTGGATATTGCAATGGATGCGCCAAAGCATTTTGACACGTCAGAGTTTGATGAATCACATCCCAGAGTTGTTGATGGAACTATAAAACGAATGAACAAGAAAGTATTGGGTTTGATGAAGGATGAAGCTTGTGGAGGAGTGATTGAAGAGTTTGTGGGACTGAGAGCAAAATGTTATTCCTTCAAAGTGCATGATGCGGGTGGGACAAAGAAATGTAAGGGCGTGAAGAAACGGGTTGTGAAAAAGCAAATGACGCATGAAGACTATGTTGACTGTTTGGAAACGAAGAACCCACAGATGAGGGTCATGAATTGCATAAGAAGTTCAAAACATAAAAACTTCACACAGAGAATTAACAAGACAGCTTTGAGTGCTGACGATGATAAGAGATATGTGAAAGAAGATGGAATTAGCACATGGGCTTGGGGGCATTGGAGACTTGGAGAAGTGGGTGAAACGAGTGAAGTGAGTGAAGAAAATAAAGAAGTGGTTCAAAAAATGAATCAAAGAAGTGGAGCTGAGCGAAGTAAGGAAGAGATAAAAGCAGAACAGCTTGAGAAGAAACGAAAGAAAGTTTACAACTTCTTAAAGCATAGAGAAGGATTGGGAGAACAGATTGAGTTAGGAACTCTAGAAGGAAATTTTAATGTGAAGAGAGATGTTCTCTTAAATGAGATGAATGTGAAAGTTTATGTGAAAGGATGTACTAGATATGCAACCTTATGATTGTATGGTGAGTTAGTGGGGAATTTGTATTGAACGTATTTCTGCTTGATGAAAGTGTGCATTAGTTGGGGAGAGTGGGAATGAGTGGGATTGAGTGGGAATGTGTGGGGATTTGTTTTGGCGTATTTGTGCTTGATAAAAATGTGCATTGATTTGGGGAAGTGGGAATGTCTTGAGTTAGTGGGTAATTTTTTAGGCGTATTTCTGCTGTGAGCCAGAACCCACATTATGTTGAATTGAGGGGGATTGTTTTGGGCGTATTTCTGCTTTGAGCCAGAACCCGCATTTCCTATCTACTAATGGAGATTTGAAAAAAAAATTCGAAAGACGATTGTGTTGTCCATTTTTATGTGTTTGTTCATTCATTAGATAGATTGAAAAGCGATTTTATGTAAACAAAACAAGACTTTGATTTTATAGTACAGTTCTATCTTCACTCGCATCGCCTTATGCAAAAATGTTTGTGTATTTTTGCAATTTTTAATTTTCAAATCAGTTTCTCGGGCACTTTTTGACAAACATTAACTGTATTTTATTCGGAAACTAGTGGTACTAGTTATTCTAGACAGAGAAAAGTTGTTTTGGTGAATTTTTGTACGGTCTATAAAAATGTACTGTGCAGACGGTCGCGTAATACTGTTTTTGAGAATTGCTAAAATTGAAAATAGCCCGTTCGTCAATCTTAATTCTTGTACTTCCAATCTTTCATCTTATTTAAATTTCACCTTAGTTAAGTTTCACCTTAGTTAAGCTTGTTCAAAGTGCGACGCTGTTAGGCTTGGGCTATCTTTATATATTATGAGTGGTTTTAATGAGCTCCACGCAGCTATAGAGCGTAGCGAACACAAGCTAAAATTACAGCTTTGACTGAGTCAAACTTCCCATACGACAAAAACAGATTGCCGGATTCACCACTCTCGTGAAATAGAAGTCCGTATACGGGTGAACATTTTAAGTTCGTTTACCTACAGGTTGCAACTGAATTGACTGAAAATTCTAAAAGTTGGCAGGAATGTTCTGCGATACCTCCTTTCAAAAACATTGACGGGCTTTTTCAATTTCGTTTCTATTACAAAGTTATCGTCTCTTTTGTTTTTTTCCGATGTTAATTTCGTCACTCTTTCCGGTCGTAGATTTTGGCTGTGTTTCCACGAGCGATTTTTTAAGTCGCTTAGCGAGTGACAACTGGAAATCTCGTGAAAAGAGTTGGTTTTCCAAGTCGCTTAAAGTTAAGCGAGTCAGCTTAATTGAATTAAACTCTCGTTAAATTTAAGCCGCCAAACCAGGTAGCTTAAGCGAGTCGTCAATTAATTTTAGCTAATGAGAAGCAACTTGTGGTCATTTATCCGACAAGGCTGTCAAATCGGAAATAAAACACGCGTTCTATTTTCATGCCTCGCTCGTCGCATGTTTGTGTCTTGTTGTACTAGATGTGGTCCAACCAAATTGCAAAGAAACTGGACCGTTTGCCTCTAAATAGGAAATATTCTCGTCAAATATTGCAAGGTAGTAGGTGCCGGCGCTCTCATTACGTCACGTGTGGCGCAATTTCTGCTAAAAATAGCTCAACACGTCCTTAATATGGCTTTGCGTGGGACCAATGCTCCAGTTTCTTTCCGTGATTATGGCTCCTGGCAAAACAAGTTGTTGTTGCTCATTTACATTAGATTCGGCATATGTGAAAGGGCCTAATTGGATTGTATTATACAGTGGATTTACTTTTGGGCCAAATTAACGTTAATGTCCCTTTTAAGTAGTCATTGGAATACTGAATCATTGCTATTACGGTTTGATTATGAAAGAGTAATTTCAATTTTGAATGGGTATTTTAAAATGTTGAGGTGTCATGATTATGCAATAGTATGCAAGAGAGGTGAGATTTTGCCGATAATCTTTCGGTTTGATTATGCAAGAGTATGGATTTGGATTTTTTTTCTATTTTGGAATACTGAATCGTTGCCATTACGGTTTGATTATGCAATAGTATGCAAAAGTTATTTGGACGTGAAAAAATGACGGGAAAAATGGTCATTTTGTCGGTCACCTCTGCTATACGCGCACTCAGATAAAAAAAATCGGTCTGGACAGGCTAAACACGACACCACTCCTAGCAGTCACTTTTTCAGTCCCCCTAACATCGAAACGTTCATGACCGTACCTACACAGACTCCCCTATATCGTTTCGCTGTTACTGTGTATTTATATTAGCTTTCAAAGTTTGGCTCTTAGGAGCATATCGTTAAGTGATTCACCTGTCTGCTAATCAGATGTATGTTTGGCAACCCACTAACCACCATCCCCCCCCCCCCCCCCCCCCCCCCACCGCGTACGAAACCCACTCGAAAACAAAAAACTCAAAAAATCTGTCAGCTATCTCCCGTTATTAACGCTAGTTGTTCAGCATATGAAGTTTTGCGGTATTCATCGCCTAGGTAAACTTAACAGAAACAAGACCAGGCCTATCATCGCTCGCTTCACCTGCCGCGCTGACAGGGATAAAGTCTGGAAATGTCGTTATCGACTAAAAAATTCCGATATCTCAATGGGCGAAGACCTACCAAAACAAATCCAAGATATTAGGAAGAAAGATCTAATCCCCGCTATGAAAAGGATCAAGAAAGACAGCCCACATTCGAAAGCCACTGTTCTGGGGGACAGGCTGATTGTCGATGGAAAACGATACTATATCATTACGACATTCCGAACTCGTGGTTGTCACCAAGCACAAGCACAAACACCGAAAGGAATGCAAGCACAAGCGTTGAAAGCACAAATGCAAGCACAAGCGCCAAAAGAAACACAGAAAACCCTGTTATTAACCAACAAGATGCTGCAGTAATCCGCTAAAATTCAGTGACTCTCTTCACATCAAGATGAGTAGGTTCCTTTAAATTATTTACCGTCATAAGTATTTGACACATAACTGAACAATCTAAGTAATCTCTATAACAACTTTCAAAAGCCAAAGTTACGCGGAGGCTCGCATTTCACCCGAAAGTGATGTCACCCAGCCCTAAACGCACGATTACTTTATCGTGTTGCGTTTTAAGGCCACTTGTTGAGCCGTTTTCAGTTTTTGGTATGTGTCTTTTGCGTATTATTTGTTTATTTAAATCAACAATTATAGTTTTTAAAACTACAACTAAGGAACTTTCCTGTATCATTTGTTTATTTGTTGAGCCGTTTTTAGTATTTGGATATTATTATACGACAATGTGTGTTTTTCTTAGGTCATTTATCGCTCGACTGTCTACCAAAGCTAAACTTTGCAATCATTTCTGTTGCTTTGCAAATATTACGGTCTGTATCTCGCATGAGAAATTGATCTCATATTATTCATTCTTGACGCCTGTGCTGACTGCTCTCCGTATACATACAAACACCTAGAATAAACACAACTAATGCTCTAAATTTAAAATGCCTGTCGTTAAACGTCAGAGGTCTAAACAAATCTCTCAAACGCCGTTTGGTTTTTCGATGGTTGCACAAACAGAAACAAGACTTCGTTTTTCTGCAAGAATGTTATAGCACTAATTCATGTACATCCACATGGGGTGGGAAGTTTGTCTTTAGCCACGGTACAAATCACAGTAAAGGTGTCATGATACTAATTAACCCTTCTTTGGATTTCAAAGTTGAAAAGTTCACTGCTGATACAAAAGGGAAAGTTCATTTTTTTAGAAATGTCAATTCACGGAATCCCTTTTGTTCTCGTTAATATTTACGCGCCAAATGACGCTAATCAGCAAGTAAACTTGTTTTCGAAACTTAACAATCATTTACAAGATGTTACACAAGAAAATTTGATAATCGGTGGCGATTTCAATTGTGCACTCTCGCCTAAAGATAAAACAAGTGGAAATCCTGTCACAAAAAAATCGTCGGTCATTAAAGAAATTAAAAAGCTTTGTAATTCATACAATCTTTGTGACATTTGGCGAACTTCAAACCTAGACTTATCTCGTTTCACTTGGAGAAATAAATCCTTAAAAATACAAAGCCGTTTAGATTACTTTTTAATTTCCAAAGAATTTCGCACCCTTGCAAATATAAAATGTGAAATTATTCTAGCACCTAAAAGTGATCATTCAGCCATTTAAATTAATCTACAATCCGATGTCTCAGCTCAGAAGAAAGGTCCAGGCTTTTGGAAGTTTAATATCTCACTTCTTGAAAATGAAAAATATATTGCACCTTTACGAGAAAATCTTCCTGATTTTAAATTAAAATACAATAATATCACAAACTTAGGGTTGAGGTGGGATCCTATAAAAATGGAGATTAGAGGTTTTACAGTTAAATACTCTAAAAGAAAGGAAAAATATTTAGGGAAAAGGAAAAATACATACAAACAAAAATTAACAAGTTACAAGCACAAGCCTAGAAACATCCACGCAATAAAAACTTTATACTTGAACTCGAAATTGAGAGATCGCGTCTTAAAAAATTAATGAGACGTAGAACGAAAGTTGCGATTTTAAGAAGTAAAGTAAGATGGCACGAACAAGGTGAACGCAATACGAAATACTTTTACGGCCTAGAAAAACGAAATCACGCCATGAAGACAGTGACAGGATTAAAATTAGCCGAAAACGTTTACACTGATGATCAATTCATAATTCTAGAAGAGGAAAAACGCTTTTATGAATCTCTTTACAAATCAACGGTCACAATCACCGAATCTGAATTCAAAGAATCAGCTTTCTTCAACCCAGAAAACGTAACCACTTTAAATGAGGAAGAAATGAATTCTTGTGAAGGCCAAATCACCATAGAAGAATGCTTTTACACACAAAAAGACTTTAAAAAACATAAAACACCAGGTACCGATGGTTTTCCTGTTGAATTCTATCGCTCTTTTGGCCTGAAATCAGTAAAGAAATGACAGATAGCTTCAACTTTGCCTTTCAATCAGGATGCTATCTATTAGCCAGAGGAGAGGTATCATCTCGCTTATTCCAAAAAGGTCTAAAAACACAATTATTTTAGAAAATCCAAGGCCTATATCACTCATTAATGTCGATTACAAAATCCTTACTAAAGCCATAGCAAAAATACTTGAAAAAGTGTTCCCTAGCATTATAAATCCTGACCAAACTGGTTATGTGAAAGGCCGTTACATTGGTGAAAACATTCGGCTTATTCAAGACATAATATAATACACCAACCAGACAAACAAAAAAGGCATTGCAATATTTTCTTGATTTTGAAAAAGCTTTTGATTCGATTGAATGGACATACCTTAAGGCCGCTCTCAAATCTTTTAGTTTTGGACCTGACATCATAAACCGGTTTGATATATTTTACAATAACGTTTCTAGTTGTGTTTTAAATAATGGGCATGCTTCAAATTTCTTCTCTTTGCAACGAGGTGTTCGACAAGGTTGCCCTTTATCGGGTCTCTTATTTGTCCTGGGGATTGAACTTCTAGCGAGAGCCTTAAAAAGCAATAGATCTATAAAAGGCATCCAAGTAGACAATCAAGAAATAAAAGTATCACAATACGCTGATGACACTACTGTCTTTGTCCGCGACCAAGAATCCGTTTTCGAACTACTTAAATTTCTAAATGATTTCAACTCTCTCTCTGGGTTGGAAATAAACACTGCTAAAACTGAAGCAATGTGGCTAGGACAATGGAAAAGACAATCAAGACACCCCTTTTGGTTTCAAATGGCCAAAAGAACCGATACTATCTCTCGGAATATTTTTCTCACAAAATCAAACAGATGGGAAGAACTCAACTTTGGAACCAAAATTTGAGATTTAGAGAAAACTTAAAATACCTGGAAAAAAAAAAGAAAACTTACGTTGTACGGAAAAAAAATCAATATCGTAAAAACATTAGGGCTCTCTAAACTGACTTTTAACGCTTCCGTTTTAAATGTGCCCAAACATTATACACAACAAATAAATAAAATTATTTTCAGTTTCATTTGGGAAGACAAACCCGCAAAAATTAAAAAAAAGTACTGTTATCGCAGGAAGAAAAGGTGGCCTCATAATGTGCGATTTTAAAATTATGGAAAAAGCGTTGAAAATTGCTTGGATTAGTAGATCCGCTGATTAAGTACCTTGACGTAGTGGATTAGCTTGTGTGTTCCTATGACCCGGAGAGCTAAGCTGGCGGGAACCATGCCAGACAGGTTGAAGGGTAGGAACCAGACGAAATCTTAATCAACTAGAGGAGTAAACCTCGATGACAAAAAATCCAGGAGTGGGCAGCAGCTCTTCTGTGGCACTAATTGGCAAATACCGGCAGACTGATATTATGGCTATTTGTGTTTTGAACGATGGCGGATGATGAATGGCACTGTTAAACACAACGGCATGGATCAACCATTTCTCATTAGTAGAAAACTGCGGTTACTAGTAGGAGTGGCGACCACTGGTACTGAATCGTACTTCCTTTTAGAAGTGTGAAAGCATTTGAAAAACAAAATGACTAGCAATTCTACAACTTCTTCATACCACATCGCTCGTCGCGTGGGTCACCAAGGAGCGCGTCCCCCAGTGGGATGCCAGGCTGGGATCGAAAATAATGCTACTGGGCAAAACATTTGGAAGGACTGCCGGCTTTTTAAGTGTAGAAAGATTACTCTTGTTTCAACTTTCAACTGTCGCACTCTGAGCTCCATTGGAAGGACTGATGAACTAACTGCACTAGCTCAGGGACAGAACATTGATGTCATATGTATCCAGGAACATCGGATCTACCATGATGACATTGAATTGAAGTACCATGACATGAAGAAAGGTTGGGTTATGATTACATCTTCCGCTGAAAAAGCTACAAATAACTCAACAATACGAGGTGTTGGCTTACTTCTCAGTCCGAAAGCATACAAAGCACTGAACTCGGTAGAAACCATCAATCCAAGGATTCTCATTGCCACTTTCAACGGAAATCCTGCTGCTTCTGTCATATCCTGTTACAGCCCCACCAATGTATCTAACGTTGATGACAGAGAGGAATTCTATGCAGAATTATCAGAACTTACTAAGGCTGTTCCTAAGCACAATGTCTTACTAATTGGCGGAGATATGAATGGAAAGATTGGTGCAAGTGATGCTAAGGGGTCAGTCTACAACAAACACACCAATGAGAATGGGCAACTACTCCTAAATTACATGTTAGAATGCAATCTCAAACCGCTGAACGCTAGTTTTAAAAAGCGCGAAGGTAAGCTTTGGACTCATACATCACCATCTGGAGCCAAATGTCAATTAGATTATATCTTAATAAACAACAAATGGAAAAATAGTGCTTTAAATTGTGAAGCATATAACTCCTTCTGTTCTGTGGCATCTGATCACCGTATTGTCACAGCTAAAATAAGACTAAGCTTGCGGCAAAGTAAACCATCAGACAAGAAAAAGATCAGATACAATTGGAACAAGCTTCTCAATGATAACAGCATCAAAGACATGTATACTGTGGAAGTCTGCAACCGATATCAAGCCCTACAGGATCTACATGGTAATGAGGATGCAAACCAGATTATGAGAATATCATGACAGCCCATGAAAAAGCTGTTGAAATAAGTGTACCTGTGAAAGCCAAGATAAAGCAACAAGTTCCGTGGGAAAATGAAAACATCATAGAAAAAAGGGAAATGGTGAAGAATGCTTATGAGGTATGTTTGAGTAGAAGTACCAGAAGCAGTGCTGCAAAACTGGAGGAGGCCAAACAAGAGCTACAGGAATGTTACGATCGAGAACAAGAGAAGTATGTGAATGAAAAGATTAATGTAATTACTGACGCTATACAACACCAAATATCCGGTCTTGCATGGGAAACGGTAAACGAGTTTACAAGTAGAAAGGATACAAACAGGGGTCGAATAAAAGCCAAAAGTCCCGAAGACCGTGTCAGTAAATGGAAGACAAACTTCTCAAACCTGCTAGGTCAACCACCTAGTGTCACAATAAAATCAACTGCTTCCATAATACACGAACCTCTTCCCATCGACGCGGATAACATAACCATGGAAGAACTGGTTAAAAGTATCAAAGGTTTCAAAAATAACAAAGCGCATGGTCTCGACAACATACCAATTGAGATCTAGAAAACTGGTGCCTTAAATCAACAATTGCTTGACATCTGCAACAAAACGTTCAATGGTGACCGGCCGAATATATGGGATAAAAGTGGAATAATACCCCTACCTAAGAAAGGTGACTTGGGTGACACAGGAAACTATCGTGGTATATCCCTAACTGTCACAGCCGCTAAAATCTATAACAAGATTCTATTAGATCGAATAAGACCTCATTTGGATCGTCTGCTTAGAGTGAACCAAAATGGATTTCGCACGGGTAAATCTACACTACCGCAAATTTTAACTCTGCGTAGGCTCATAGAGGGAATAAAAGAAAAACAGCTACCTGCAATATTGACTTTCGTAGACTTCAGTAAAGCCTTTGATTCGATACATCGTGGGAAATTGATGGAGATTTTAAAGGCATATGGAATTCCAACAAAGATAGTGGATGCCATCAACATACTCTACAAGGATACCGAAGCACAGGTGATAACTCCTGATGGTGATACGGAATTCTTTGAAATTCTTGCGGGAGTTCTGCAAGGAGGCACACTCGCACCTTTCCTGTTTATCATAGCCCTGGATTATGCCCTTAGAGAAGCTACCAGAGAAACACACACTGGGTTCACGCTTACACCACGACAGAGTTCCCATCACCTAGCAACATATATCACCGACACTGATTTCGCGGATGATCTTGCCCTAATTTCTGACTATCTTGAAGAGGCACAACTTCTCTTATTAAGACTGGAGGTTGCTGCGAAAACAGTGGGTCTGCATGTTAACTACAAGAAAACGGAATACATGCTGTACAATCAACCTGTAGGAGATCCTGTCACACTGGGAGGGAACAAATTAAAACGAGTAGATAACTTCAAATATCTTGGTTCGTGGATACAATCCAGTGAAAAGGACATGAATATAAGAATTGGACAAGCTTGGAGTGCACTCAACAAAATGATGAAAGTGTGGAAATCAACCTACAAAATCATCTTAAAGTCGGTTTCTTTCGGGCCACAGTTGAAAGCGTACTGCTTTATGGTGCTGAATGCTGGACGATGACTGGAAAGATGAGGAATAGACTAGATGGTACGTACACAAGAATGCTCAGAGCAGTTCTTGGAGTTTCCTGGAAGGAGCACAAAACCAACAAAGAAATAAATACCGACGTCGTTCTCCGCGATGTTCTACGGTACGGTGCAATTCGCTGTGTGTCTTGTAGCAATAATTCACTGACCAGCCGCGCCAGGCGAACGCAGATTAACTTTACAGTGCTCGAAATTGCGCCTGTATCGGGCGCATTTGCGACTAAAGATTTCGCAGTTTTGCGACTAAAATTTGTCTAGCTAATAAAGGAACAATACGCTGTGGGAGCGTATACTTGGGCGTCATTGTATTAGGCATATTGTAGAATAATTGTCTTGGGAATCTGCATGCACGTTATTTCACACGGTTTGATGATAGGGAGTATTCGGATGGAGTGAGCAGTCTAACAAAGAAGCGCGTTTAACCGTCTAAAACAAGAAGACACAGTACACTTAGCGCGCGAGATCGCACGCAAATTATTAAAGTAGCGTGTCCATTGTGTCAAAAGAAGAGTACATACTGAAAAATACAAATCGATATCTACTTTGTACTTACCGTTAAAAAAAAGCCGTATGTCAGAGTTTCCCGATGGTTGTTATTGGTTTTCTTGTAACTAGCTGGTCTGTGTTTCCGAAACTTTTGAAGTGAATGCAAATGTAGCCGCAAAGTGGCCTTTCGAAGACATGATGTAATTGCCTGGTCCGGACCCGAGGTCAAAACAACTTTTCCAATTGAAAGTTTTGCTGGAAGTATTCCCGCCGTTATTATAATAAAGTTTGAATGAAACTTATAAATTTAATCAAAGTTAACGACAGAAGTGATAATTTAGGAGGAGAGAAACAAATTTAGCCCTTTGAAATATATTTTTTCAGTTGAGGTAAAAATGTTGCAATTTGCATAATGTAAAAGTAATTTGAAACCTTTCCAGTAACGCACAACGCAGCTGTTTCATAAAACATCTCGCAATCAGACACACGAAAATATATCCAGTTTTTATTCCTCTGTATACGAAACACAGAAAAGAAATTAAATGAAAAAGTGATCGCTTTAAGGTTATTTTCGCCCGAGAATCATTCACTAGCGGAAGCAAAACTCGCAAGAAACGTCTCGCAAGACACTGCGTGCATTGTTTACATCTTCTCTCGGCGGTGAATTTTTGCACCCAAAGTCTGTTCCTTCAACTTCACGAAATAAAAATTAATGAAAGGCAAACAACCGAAAGAAGTGAAATTAATTGGGATTCCTACCACGCTTATATTTCTTCCTTCGCTGTCCACTGTTCACTTCTTATTAAATAAGCGCTATAATGTATGTATTCGTCTAAGTTCGTTTAAACATGTTTTAGAGGGTTTCCGTCATGAAGGTATCGTAGAATTTAAAAATCGCGAGTGTCAAATACTTTCGCAATGTCTTCTTGAGTTATGTCCTATGTCTCCGCATATTGAGAATATTGAATATGAAACTGTTTGATGCAACAGAGAAAACACAACTCGCACTTTGTGACGTTCGCCTCGCGTCAACAAACAACTGGTCAAACGAGAGAAATTTGCAAAAGTTAACCAAAGTACTTCAACGTTAAGGTTGTCATTTTCACTGTTTATTAAAATTTTCATATATTAACAATACACTGTCAACTCACTAAACGTTTTGAAAGTTTACTAAAAAAAGTTCTAAGCGTTTGATTACTATGAACCGTAGAACTGTCGGCGCCATTTGCCAACACAATTTTGCTCAGGCACGAAGCGTTTTGATCAGTTTTCAACGATCGAAAAGAAGCTCGTTATTTTGAGCCGGAAAGATGAAAAGATAGTTACATAAACTAATTATTTTATACATCCTTGCCCACGTTTCCACTTGATACTAAATAAATCCCACCAAATAAAACGAAAAACGCCTCGGACGTGTGACCGCGGTGAAGGTTTGAACAATCCCGCCATCCCCAGAGTTGCGCAATACTGCACATTTGTGTATGACCAAACTGCATTTTAATACTTGGTCGCTACGCCCAAGTAATTATCTTCAACGGTCTTGTGTCTTACTTGCAACTGGTAGTTGTAATTTTATCCGAAAAATCCTGCGAAATTCACGTTGAATGTTGCGTGACTTACCATTAACGCGGTGTCCAAGAAGTTTATCACGGGAGCAGTTTTTCAGGCTTTCTCAGAAATTTCTTATTTCCGGTTCCGGTATTAGTACATGTACTGAGGAGTATGATTTCAGAATCGGAGAAATAACCGAAATGAAATCGATACAAATATACTATTTATATGTGGGAAAAATCTGAGACCTTTCGGGTGACACAGCACGGCAGGATTTTGCCCGATCCCACGGCGATAGCGTGAATTTGTTTGATGTCGGCCCGACGTTTTTGCCTGCGTGACCGATCTCGCGACATAGCCCTTTTAAACAGTGGCTGAATTAATTCAAGAAACTGAGGTACTAGGTCAAGACGAGGTGCCACGGGATACGGAGACGCACTATAATCTATGATTACTACTAGAAATAAGTCCTGTCCGAACACTAAGGGTTGTTCTTTTTCAACAAAAATGCTGATTTCCCAGAATTCCTTTCAGACTGTCAGTGTTCTAAATTCACTATAATCATGAATTCAGAGCAATTTGACAATTCAGGATAATGGTGAATTTAGACCTGAGAACGGGTTGATTGCATTACACCCATTCTCGTCCCCAGAGCCGCTTGGCCCTCTTAACCGCTAGAACCTGAGTACGAGTGCCAAGGGGCTCTGGGGACGCAGGATTTGATTGGCTAGTTTCAAAACAATAAAATCTAAAACGGAGGTAAAAAATCTGGATTAGTTGCCGGGAAAATCGGCCAAGAAATCGCAAATGTAACTTGCCTTTAAACTGTCAGAAGGTATTGGCTTGGGACGCTTATACTTGGGAATCGCTATGATGATTTTCAGACTGCGTGTTTCAAATGCTAGATTTTGTTAATTAGAGCAAGAAGTTCGATCGGAGAATTCCTTTGGCTGAGCGTAGCCAACATGGCCTGGTCACGTCAAGAAAACTTCACCGTCCCACCAGGGATTATCAATTACAGCCAGTGTCCGGAGAAACTATTTTGTGGATCAGAACATATTAATGAATCGCCTGAGCATGCAGCAGTTAACGACGAGTAACAAGCAGCTGCATCGCAGGTCTGGTTTACTAACTGTGGCATGTGCATTTATATTATCAAAGGTATTGGATTATTTCTACCAAAATCCACATTTCGTGATAAAATTTGTCACCCTTTTTGAATTCCAGTATATTACGTGTAGTTGATCATTTATGGGTATTATATCTGGCTTCACGATTTCATTACATTCCTTTATAGTCTTTATAAACGTATGTGTACTGCACTGCATTTTATCAGATTTGTCAGTTGGCTATTCCCCGAGTTAGGGTGACCGCTTAATAGAGGCGCCACTGAATATTTTTAGATAACATTCCTTAACCATCATGATCAGGGATGGACTGTCTTGTGACCCTTTAATTCCACTGTATTATTACGAAGGTGAAATAATAATTAATTTGTTGTTTTTATAACAAAGTGATCCATATATTGCAATTTTTTTATTGTTTATTTTTTATGGAAAATATAATTTGGCCAGTTATCATATTCAATGGCTTCACACTAGGGCTTCCAAGTATATTCTAAGTGCCCTTGAAACCAAGTTTGAATGTGAAAGAGTAAATTGCACATACTTGAACCCTACTGTGTGGTCTGGTTATGTCTGGTAGTATGCAAAGAAAATCCATTGCAAGTACTCTTTTCTCAGTTTCCTTGCCTTTCCCTGCACATCTATTCCAGTAACTGACTGTTTGTAACAGGCTAACAGAATGCTGAACAGGACATGTGGTGCAGCTATCTGCCAACTTGCTTTCTGCTACAGAAACTGTCTACGTGGGCCATACATGTATGTGTTTGGGGGAAATAGTTTAAAACAGGGACGTATCCAGGAATTTCTGAAAGGGGGATCTGGGTGCATGCCCCTCGGAAAACTTTTCTGATTTTACCCTCTAAAACGCCACTTCCAACATTCCAGAGACTTGAAAAGCGTTTGTTAAGTCAAAAACTTGACAATCAGTCAATTGGTGGAAGTGAAACAACTAGGTATAAAACAGTTTTATTCTAGTATTTTTAAGAACCATATGGGAGACACAGGTCTGGTAGGGGAGGGGGGCGGATCCAGACTCCCTCGACCCTCCCCCTGGATCCGCCACTGTAAAATACCCTTGTTTGGTAATGAGGACAAGATAGTTGTTGGTGTACCAATTACTCTTGCTTTTTTTCTTAGAATACTAAAGCTCAGCCTTTTTTAAATGGTGCTTTAAGCATCCAGCACACTAAGTATTTCCTCATTGACAAATTATCTGTGAAACTGCTAACACGGTTGAACATGGATACCTTCCATGCCTGGCCCAAATTCAGGTGACGAGGCTTACTAATCTCATACTAGCACCAATAAAAGACATGCTTTACTAGGATGTCATCTGAATTTAAATATGCAAGTTCACTCCAAAACATATGCCTCTTTAATTTTTTTTCGGTTTTAACAGTTTTCTTTTTAATTGCAACAATGAAAAAATTTATTGGCCTAAGCAAATACCCGTAGCCCGCCCCCATAAAAAAATCCTGGATCCGCCTCTGAAATCATTATGACAGTGCTACATCATGTGGCACAAGAACAGATAGATGATTTCCAGTTCCTGGTAGGTTGCCTGGGGGAGGGGAGTACTTCCCTTCCGCCGGATGGGGTCGTATTTTCACACCTGGATTGACTATAATGGGGTTACATTTTCAACAGAGTATGGGGTCGCAAATTTTTGGGATTTTTGGAGTAAGAAAATTATGGCATTTTCCTTTTTTGTGGGGGGTATTTTTATTGTAGTATGGATTTGGAGGATTCAAAACAAAGTGACTATGTTTGGATCACAAAGTTTACATTTTCACAAAAGTGACAAATATGGGGTCAATAATTGGCCACAGAATAGACTATTTCATAACTGGATTATGAGCTTGAGATTTCTATCTCGTGATAGTTGATGAGTTTTTATTGAATGGCAACTGCCACTGACAACCGCACATACTCACTTTCTACAACAGTTTAGATAGTGAGTAGAATAGCCAATAAGAGAACAGCATTCATGATAGAATGCTAGTAGATTTATACTACAATGGTGTAGGGGCTCTGAGAGGCCAGCAGCAAATTCCCTGGCAGTGGAAGTTGATCCAAGCACCCCCACCCCCCCCCCCCCCCCCGGGGGGGTAAAACATTGGAATTAGTTCATATACAAACTTTTACTGACAGGATTTTTGAGGATGAAATATTAACAAGCTACTTTAAAAATATCTGAAGATGATGATGATGGATCTTGTTATCTGTCTTGAAAGCCTTTCATCTCTGCAGAGGCTCAAATGGAGTTTGTGGAACGGGAGAATCTGTTGAGCGAAGCGAGTGCATGCACAAAGAACCAAGAAGACAGATGCTGGAACTCAATCAGTCTTCATGTCTTTTGCATCTGCACACATCTTATTTATCTAAATCACCCTAATCCCTCTGAGCTGATGAGATGATCTAAAGCCAAAAAATAAATTGTTTACAGAAACAGAGAACAATGGCCTTCAGCAGCCAAGTTCAATACAGTGATAAGAAGTGACATATTTCAGTACCAATTACTCTTGCTTTTTTTCTTAGAATACTAAAGCTCAGCCTTTTTTAAATGGTGCTTTAAGCATCCAGCACACTAAGTATTTCCTCATTGACAAATTATCTGTGAAACTGCTAACACGGTTGAACATGGATACCCTCCATGCCTGGCCCAAATTCAGGTGACGAGGCTTACTAATCTCATACTGGCACCAATAAAAGACATGCTTTACTAGGATGTCATCTGAATTTAAATATGCAAGTTCACTCCAAAACATATGCCTCTTTAATTTTTTTTTTTTAATCCAGGGGTGGATACAATGGAGGGGGGGGGGGGGGGGGGGGGTCCTTTAGACCTTCGGTTTTAACAGTTTTCTTTTTAATTGCAACAATGAAAAAATTTATTGGCCTAGGCAAATACCCGTAGCCCGCCCCCATAAAAAAATCCTGGATCCGCCTCTGAAATCATTATGACAGTGCTACATCATGTGGCACAAGAACAGATAGATGATTTCCAGTTCCTGGTAGGTTGCCTGGGGGAGGGAAGTACTTCCCTTCCGCCGGATGGGGTCGTATTTTCACAACTGGATTGACTATAATGGGGTTACATTTTCAACAGAGTATGGGGTCGCAAATTTTTGGGATTTTTGGAGTAAGAAAATTATGGCATTTTCCTTTTTTTTGTGGGGGGTATTTTTATTGTAGTATGGATTTGGAGGATTCAAAACAAAGTGACTATGTTTGGATCACAAAGTTTACATTTTCACAAAAGTGACAAATATGGGGTCAATAATTGGCCACAGAATAGACTATTTCATAACTGGATTATGAGCTTGAGATTTCTATCTCGTGATAGTTGATGAGTTGTTATTGAATGGCAACTGCCACTGACAACCGCACATACTCACTTTCTACAACAGTTTAGATAGTGAGTAGAATAGCCAATAAGAGAACAGCATTCATGATAGAATGCTAGTAGATTTATACTACAATGGTGTAGGGGCTCTGAGAGGCCAGCAGCAAATACCCTGGCAGTGGAAGTTGATCCAAGCACCCCCACCCCCCCCCCCCCCCCCCTCCCCGGGGGGGTAAAACATTGAAATTAGTTCATATACAAACTTTTACTGACAGGATTTTTGAGGATGAAATATTAACAAGCTACTTTAAAAATATCTGAAGATGATGATGATGGATCTTGTTATCTGTCTTGAAAGCCTATCATCTCTGCAGAGGCTCAAATGGAGTTTGTGGAACGGGAGAATCTGTTGAGCGAAGCGAGTGCATGCACAAAGAACCAAGAAGACAGATGCTGGAACTCAATCAGTCTTCATGTCTTTTGCATCTGCACACATCTTATTTATCTAAATCACCCTAATCCCTCTGAGCTGATGAGATGATCTAAAGCCAAAAAATAAATTGTTTACAGAAACAGAGAACAATGGCCTTCAGCAGCCAAGTTCAATACAGTGATAAGAAGTGACATATTTCAGTACCAATTACTCTTGCTTTTTTTCTTAGAATACTAAAGCTCAGCCTTTTTTAAATGGTGCTTTAAGCATCCAGCACACTAAGTATTTCCTCATTGACAAATTATCTGTGAAACTGCTAACACGGTTGAACATGGATACCCTCCATGCCTGGCCCAAATTCAGGTGACGAGGCTTACTAATCTCATACTGGCACCAATAAAAGACATGCTTTACTAGGATGTCATCTGAATTTAAATATGCAAGTTCACTCCAAAACATATGCCTCTTTAATTTTTTTTTTTTAATCCAGGGGTGGATACAATGGAGGGGGGGGGGGGGGGGTCCTTTAGACCTTCGGTTTTAACAGTTTTCTTTTTAATTGCAACAATGAAAAAATTTATTGGCCTAGGCAAATACCCGTAGCCCGCCCCCATAAAAAAATCCTGGATCCGCCTCTGAAATCATTATGACAGTGCTACATCATGTGGCACAAGAACAGATAGATGATTTCCAGTTCCTGGTAGGTTGCCTGGGGGAGGGAAGTACTTCCCTTCCGCCGGATGGGGTCGTATTTTCACAACTGGATTGACTATAATGGGGTTTCATTTTCAACAGAGTATGGGGTCGCAAATTTTTGGGATTTTTGGAGTAAGAAAATTATGGCATTTTCCTTTTTTTTGTTGGGGGTATTTTTATTGTAGTATGGATTTGGAGGATTCAAAACAAAGTGACTATGTTTGGATCACAAAGTTTACATTTTCACAAAAGTGACAAATATGGGGTCAATAATTGGCCACAGAATAGACTATTTCATAACTGGATTATGAGCTTGAGATTTCTATCTCGTGATAGTTGATGAGTTGTTATTGAATGGCAACTGCCACTGACAACCGCACATACTCACTTTCTACAACAGTTTAGATAGTGAGTAGAATAGCCAATAAGAGAACAGCATTCATGATAGAATGCTAGTAGATTTATACTACAATGGTGTAGGGGCTCTGAGAGGCCAGCAGCAAATTCCCTGGCAGTGGAAGTTGATCCAAGCACCCCCACCCCCCCCCCCCCCCCGGGGGGTAAAACATTGGAATTAGTTCATATACAAACTTTTACTGACAGGATTTTTGAGGATGAAATATTAACAAGCTACTTTAAAAATATCTGAAGATGATGATGATGGATCTTGTTATCTGTCTTGAAAGCCTATCATCTCTGCAGAGGCTCAAATGGAGTTTGTGGAACGGGAGAATCCGTTGAGCGAAGCGAGTGCATGCACAAAGAACCAAGAAGACAGATGCTGGAACTCAATCAGTCTTCATGTCTTTTGCATCTGCACACATCTTATTTATCTAAATCACCCTAATCCCTCTGAGCTGATGAGATGATCTAAAGCCAAAAAATAAATTGTTTACAGAAACAGAGAACAATGGCCTTCAGCAGCCAAGTTCAATACAGTGATAAGAAGTGACATATTTCAGTAGCAGTTAAATATATCACTGATTGATTCACCTGCAAGGTTCTTTGACTTTTGGGATACTTGTAGATCTCCCTTGACCTTTGCAATAACAGTGGAAATGCTCTGCCTGAGCAAAGAAGTCATATGTAGATGCTAAGAGTGATTTTATTTAACGAGTTGCGCAGAAAGCCACAACACATTTTTCAACATTTCATAAGAGATAATTTAAATTCTCCTTATTTTTTCCCTGTTCTGTCTTTAATAGATGAACTCAAAATGTCTGGCTAAGCTTGTACAAAAGGGAAATATTGTACAAGTTTGAAATGTCAGCAGCATAAGTCGCTCAACCATAGTTCTCTATTGTTAGGATGGTACTCCTAGGGGTAGTCGACCAATCAGGAGCGAGTAATAAAATTAGCATCTCATTTGCATCTCATTTGTATCAAATTAAAAATCTGTACACGTGCAATGACATCATGGGTTCGGGAGACCGGAAGTGACCGCGTAAAGGAGACGTAAAGGTTCTTAAAGGTCGTAATGAAGGTGCAATTGGATGTCTCAAACAATCAGGATGTGTCCAGGGTCCCAGATTTCGCTCGGGGATACCTCGAAATCGTTCGGGATCGTTCGGGAATGGTTTGAGTGACTGGTCGCTCTGGTTCCGCTCGCTGGGTGGGTCCCAGATCCCGCTCGGCCATAGAGACAGATAAACAAACAGAAATTAACACAAAAACATGCATTTTAATAGTCGCACAACGAAAACAAAACAAAACCTAGTTTTACAAGCGGGGACATGGGTTCATCCCCGACTGGGAGAACGCCCCTTTGTTAGTAGTCACATAACGAAAACAACAACAAAAACTAGTTAACAAGCGGGGACATGGGTTCCATCCCCGAATGGGAGAACGCCCCTCTGATAGTTTGTCGGCTTTAATCGACGAGATCGTCGTCGGATCGAAGCCAACTGTAACCGTAAGGGAGAGTCTTGAAAGTGAATTCATCGCCGATGACGCGTTTGTCGTAGACCACCCCCCATCGTTTGTCCCTGCGGACGGTGGTCAACGTCTTGGTGCGCTTACCTCTCTGGATGAAATGCGGATTGGCTACGTTGACGGTACGGGTTTTGGGGAGAGGCGATCGCAGTTCTAGGAGCAGGGTGTCTTTCATGGCTTGAAAATGAAGGCGTTGTTGCCCGTTCAAGGTGAACCCGCGAATTTTCTCTTCCGTCTTTCCCAAACGCGTCTTGTAGGCATAGTTTTTCGGACCGCAGGATACGAATTCGACGATGACGTAGCGATTGCCTTTCTTGTCATCCAATTCGTCCGTCATCTCGCCGAGAAAATTACCCAGGGGGATCTCGGGTTCGCCGGGTTTCCATTTGTAGACCACGGAATCTGTGTCGAAATACAGGGCATTGTCTCAGACGCGATCCAGGTGATGGTAGAGGCGTAGCCGGGCCCAACAGGTGGTGAATGCGGCCACGAAGACGTTGGTGGTATGACCGCCGGGGACATCGTCGTCGATTTTGTCGTAGGCGATTTCAAGGCAATCGTCGTTCATGATGCGGAGATCGTGGATGACGATCGTTCTGTCTGTCATGAATTCTTGCAGCTTGGCAGGCACGGTGATTTGCTCGATCTTCCGTTTGTTTTCCCGCTCGCCGAATTTTCCCCAGAAGGAATTGAGGGCCAGCTTGCTGGTGGTTTTTTCCCCTTGTTGGATTTCATGTTGTTCACGTCGAGGTAGATGCCTTCTCGCGCAGCATATACGGCCTGAAAGAGCGTTTGCTGCTCGGGTGTTTTGAGACTCCCGTCGGCATTCGGCGGCCACCCGGAGGCTTACGTTTTTCCTTTCAGCCACGTGTTGACGTAATCCTCGAACAGCCCGGTACGTCGTTGCGCGGGGGGAAAGTGGTACACTTCGTGAATTTGGAGAATGCGTACCCCTTTTCCACGGCTTTGACGAGTTCGGGGGTGCACCACGTCCCTCGGATGCTGCGTTGACTCGCCGTGTGTTCGCACACCCAGATTCACTCGGTCATGCGTTTGGGGATCTCTTCTTCCACGCAGGCTCGACATAGGGGAAACGTGATTTTCTTTTTGCAACGGTCAGCAACACGGGATGAAACAACCCCTTGGGCGGTAACACGGTGCAGTCGGCGATGCCAAAGTAATGGGAGATGTCTTGCACCGGTTGGGTGACGATAACGGGGTGTCCGATCGGGTATGGGTCGTACTTGTTGACGGTGGGATACAGTGACGTCACATCCACGTACCGAATTTCTTCCCCCTGAAAGATTATCTACCGAACAACACTTCTTACAATTTCGTAATTCATAAAATCTTGGCCCTTATTTTGCCAGAGGGGCCAGGAAAACAGAAAATTTTATCTTACAAAGGACTTCCGAGACAATCTATGTGTCTAAAATACGAACCGTATTGGCAGGCAGCAATTCAGACTGCAGAGATTGCTCCAACTTATGAATAAGAAAGGCCTCCACTTGATCAGCGTCGTTGGGTTTTGTTTTGTCACTCCTTGATCTTGCGATGCTGAACTTGGCTCTCGATCAAGGGCCTTCAGAAGGCTCGACTGTTTTTTTCCGAAGGCTTGCCAAGTTCTCGTGAAAGCGCTCGACCTTCATTTGAATGCTGTTTAAGAAACCCGCTCGTTTGGAACTTTGGAGTTCTGTAACATCCAATAGCTTCCATACAAATACTGCTACCGGCCTCGGACCCTCTTCTGGAGCAAGGAAAGCCTTTTGCATTGTGCTGTACCGCAAAAACTCCTCGTCTTCGTCCTGTTCGCTAAACGACATTCTGACCGCGCCGTAAGAGCACCAGCTTTCTCTGCTATGGAAGACATTATTCGCTCAAACGACTGAGTTTGATTAAGAGCACCGATGTCAATCAGTTGTTTTTGATTGCGTGTTAGTTTTTGTTTTGAAAACAAATAACAGATGCCCCATGCGAGCGTTGTGTTACCTTTTGTATTGTAAATGTTTCCGCCGTTTGGAAAATTATTATGATTCAAGCTTGGCTCTATCTGTTGTAAAGAGCACATTCTAAAGTAAGTATCTGGGTTGCATAATAACGAGGAACTTTAGACACAGCTATTTTCAGCTTGTAAGGACACTTGGACTCCAAAAGAATTAAATTGTTATCTTTATCGAGATAATATCCATCAGGACTGCATGTGACCTTTCGATGAAGTGGGTGCTCGCTTGCTAGATTAAGAGAGATGCTGTGAGCAAAAACTTTAACACAGTGCTTTTGCTCAAAATACTTGCGTGCAAGCGGCTCGAACAGAGTGCCCCAGGTACAGGCTGTATTGTTGAGCATATCTGCCGGTTGTATTTTCTTCATAAGCAAGCTCTTTGGTGTTTCAAATGGTGAAACTCCTGTCAAGGCTGCGATCTCTGACGCGCCAATGGTGTTTTGTCTGGCTCTCACCCAGTCGGCGCTCTTTTGTTTCAGACCAGTGCTCCTCGATTTGAGAAAGTTCATGAACACTTGTGTTGTCGTCATCATTGATATACGAAAGGTAAGGGTTTCTTCAATTGGTAAAAAGTGAGCAACTCTATTCGAAACGCTGCGACGTGTGTTTTGCCTTCGATGAAAGCCGCAACAAAGCTTGCATTACGGATCTTGTGTAAAGGATCAAGAGCCTCCAAGCTTTCCTTTTTCGGTGTAGTTTCAAGATATCCCTGGCCTTGTTCGTCAAACGATGCATTCAGCTCATGCTGGCTGATGTTTGAGTTTGCAAAAACTTCTCGAATAACCACCGGCGGTGGTGGTGGTGGCAAAACCACCTCATGCGCGTGAAGAACTCGAAGGTTTCTTCTAAAAAGCGGACAGCCATCATCTCTATGTCTATAAAACGTTGACACACTCACTCTTCGCTTGCAATCGGGGCAAGGAAGTTTTAATCGATCTACCTTGATGTGCCACAGACAAGGTGCTTGCATGGTTGTGATATACAAAGGGTGTTACATTTGTCTAATTAGAAATCTCCGACCCCAGTTCGGTCTCGTGCCGGACCAGCATCCACAAGCAACTGTGTGTGGTGGTCTCGTGCCGGACCAGCATTCACAAGCAGTGTGTGTGGAGTACATTACTTATTTGGTAATCAGTACGAAGACGGGCAGCCATTTTTTAGGTGTTTGTAAACCGCTGCCTTAGACAATGCTTGCCCGCAACAGGAGCAAATTATTTTCGGGCGTGGGTCTGTTTGCAGATTCTTACAAGCGTATTTTGATGCTCCACAAGTGAGTGCCCCTGTGTAAAGTTTAAACCGCAATGTCTGCAAGGGTTGTATTCGAACGTTCTTTTGTTCTTCACATACAAGTCATCACCTTCTTTCAACTCAATTCCCCGCATTTTCAAAAATACAACAGCAGTCATTGCTTTGCTGATGCCATTGTCGCCTTTATAAAGGGTGTAGAGATTTCTTCAATTGGCTATGTCTCGCTTGCCGTTGCGGGCGGGCTCGGTAAAAACGCATTTGCCCCTCTCACAGGGTTTGAGGGAGGAACGTGTAGAGTAGTTATAGGAGAGGCCGTCAAATACTGTTTTTCAGCCCCCTAAATAAGCCGTCAAACGCCCGAGTTACCGGCCCCTTCATGAGTCCGCAGGGGCCGGTAGCTCGGGCGTTTGGCGGCTTATTTAGGGGGCTGAAAAACGGTATTTGACGTGCCTCTCTTATAACTACTTCCCGGGTGACAGCAAACCCCCGCGACCGACGCAACGTCCCTGCCCGGAATGCCAACGCTGTTTCTACGGAGACCGTTGCTAGGAAAATCACCGGGTGTTTTCTCCCAACAGACAAGGGGCCGAGACCCCGGATCACTCCGTCTGTGCCAATCTCCAAACGTGCGAGAATTGCCACAAATTCCTCGATTGGTGGAAAAATCGACGCAAACGTCAACGTCCTCACAAGTGCGAAGAATATTTTTGCAAGACCTGCAAGGATTATGCGGATGTCACCACCCATCGTTGTTACATCCAGCCGGTGCTGTCAACACGTGGCTGAAAGGAAAAACGGAAGCCTCCGGGTGGCCGCCGAATGCCGACGGGAGTCTCAAAACACCCGAGCAGCAAACGCTCTTTCGGGCCGTATATGCTGCGCGAGAAGGCATCTACCTCGACGCAAACAACATGAAATCCAACAAGGGGAAAAAAGCCACCAGCAAGCTGGCCCTCAATTCCTTCTGGGGAAAATTCGGCGAGCGGGAAAACAAACGGAAGATCGAGCAAATCACCGTGCCTGCCAAGCTGCAAGAACTCATGACAGACAGAACGATCGTCATCCACGATCTCCGCATCATGAACGACGATTGCCTCGAAATCGCCTACGACAAAATCGACGACGATGTCCCCGGCGGTCAAACCACCAACGTCTTCGTGGCCGCATTCACCACCTGTTGGGCTCGGCTACGCCTCTACCATCACCTGGATCGCGTGGGAGACAATGCCCTGTATTTCGACACAGATTCCGTGGTCTACAAATGGAAACCCGGCGAACCCGAGATCCCCCTGGGTAATTTTCTCGGCGAGATGACGGACGAATTGGATGACAAGAAAGGCAATCGCTACGTCATCGTCGAATTCGTATCCTGCGGTCCGAAAAACTATGCCTACAAGACGCGTTTGGGAAAGACGTGTTCACGCGGAAACGCGGGTTCACCTTGGACGTGCGCGGGCAACAACGCCTTCATTTTCAAGTCATAAAAGACACCCTGCTCCTAGAACTGCGATCGCCTCTCCCCAAACCCCGTACCGTCAACGTAGCCAATCTGCATTTCATCCAGAGAGATAAGCGCACCAAGACGTTGACCACCGTCCGCAGGGACAAACGATGTGGGGTGGTCTACGACAAACGCGTCATCGGCGATGAATTCACTTTCAAGACTCTCCCTTACGGTTACAGTTGGCTTCGACCCGACGACGATCTCGTCGATTAAAGCCGACGAACTATCAACGGGGCGTTCTCCCATTCGGGGATAGAACCCATGTCCCCGCTTGTTAACTAGTTTTTGTTGTTGTTTTCGTTATGTGACTACTAACAAAGGGGCGTTCTCCCAGTCGGGGATGAACCCATGTCCCCGCTTGTAAAACTAGGTTTTGTTTTGTTTTCGTTGTGTGACTATTAAAATGTATTTTTTTGTGTTAATTTCTGTTTGTTTTTCTGTCTCTATGGCCGAGCGGGATCTGGGACCCACCCAGCGAGCGGAACCAGAGCGACCAGTCACTCCAACCATTCCCGAACGATCCCGAACGATTTCGAGGTATCCCCGAGCGGAATCTGGGACCCTCGACACATCCTGGTTGTTTGAGACAACCAATTGCACCATCATTACGACCTTTAAAGAACCTTTAAGTCACCTTTACGCGGTCACTTCCGGTCTCCCGAACCCATGATGTCATTGCACGTGTACAGATTTTTAATTTGATGCAAATGAGATGAAAATGAGATGCTAATTTTCTATACTCGCTCCTGATTGGTCGACTACCCCTAGGGGTACCATCCTAACAATAGAAAACTAAGGTTGAGCGACTTATGCTGCTAATGTCCAAAAGATGTCATAAGTGAAATCAAAGATTTGAGTATTAAAACACCATTGATGTGTGGCCGTAAGTAACATTAAATAATTTACATAACATTGTCAGCACCTGCATATAAATCTATCTCAGTCAGTATCTGCACATACATTAAATTTTAATTAAACTCTATTGAAATCCACCTTCACATTTCAAACATATTCCTAGAATAGCTCAGAAATTTCTAAATGTAGTCTTAAACTATTATCTATACCTTGACTTCTGGATGCAAAAATCTCGGAATCGGCGAGACTAGCCATAAATTGATGATAAGTTTAAAGGTCAGCTGATGTATTAAAGCCTATTCAGCAGGTATTCATAAGCCAACTATCTGATCACGACGATTGTTACCATATTCACGACTCGGAAACTTCCGGAAGTTTAACGATAACATCTAATTACTCCTCGCGAAAGATAAACGTCCAACTTCTGAAATGAGACAGCCAGAATCCTGTCTTTTCTTGCACCATGTTCTTCATATTGAAAGCAGGTCTGCCATCTTGAAAAAACTCTGAGCATGAGCAGAACCATCCAGAAGTCCTAGATTCTAGTCAATCAAATCGTGCGTCCCCAGAGCCTCTTGGCTCTCGTACTCAGGTTCCGGCGGTTAAGAGGGCCAAGCGGCTCTGGGGACGAGAATGCATTACACCGTGGATTTATTTTCGCGCAAAATTAACGTTAATGTCCGTTTTAAGTAGTCGCCCAATGGATTTCCGTTTTATTACTAAGATTAAATAAACGACAACATTTAGAACAACAGAAAATTCTATCAGGCACGTACTTATATGGAGTAGACTTATTGAATATCCTAAAGCTGCGCTAAAATGCTTTCAGCGACGAGCACGATTTGCCTTAGGGCTGTCATCTTTTATAACAAAAACATTCCACGAATAATCAGTAGTTTGTGAACTTCAGTGAGCTAAATTTTAAAGATTCCCCATTTTAAAGATTCCCGCTTTTAATCTCTTTAATACGGAAAAACATTTTCCACGAAAAACCAGTATTTTGTGAACTTCAGTGGCTGAATTTTAAAGATTCCCGAACGGAAAAAGCAAAGTGTCGGAGAGTAATTCTATAATAATCTGCACTTGGTGCCTGGGTAAACGGCAGCGACATGAAAAATGTAAACAATAAACAGCAAAAAAACACGAAGATAAATCAAATGGCGCGTTATTTCCGCTGGTATCTGTTTTAGATATCCTTAATATCATTATCCCTAATTGGTTTTTAATGGAATAGGTAGTAATTTTGACACTGCACATGGGTGATCGAATGCCAATGAACATCACGCAAGTCTGGGTTTTGGTCGAGGGTCGAGGGTACAAAGTCGAAGGTCGAGGGTACAAAGTCGAGGGTTGAGGGTAACATGTCGAGGGTCGAGGGTAATATGTCGAGGGTCGAGTTTAGCATGTCGAGGGTTAGAAAAAATGTATATGTACTATAAATTTTCGTAATAACGACCCGAGAGTATTGACGTACCTTTATTTCCGGTTCATTGGACACACGTCCACGTGTAACCCAGATGCGTGATGTGACGAGCCAAAAGAAGGTCTTCTTTGGAGGATGAGACACCCAAATATGCGCGTATAAATATCAAACATAAAGCAAACATTCCAATATCTTTTTTTATCGCTCTTTGTGCCTTCACTTGGACATTGGGGTCTTCGGATAATTGTACTTGACGTTCGCGTTCGCGGCAACCTCGTTGCAAGGGTCTCTGGGGGAGGGGGGCACAGCAGTTCTAACATCAACGAAATAAAATCAAATAGCCAAATGGGATACATTTCATAATGATTGTAAAAAAAATAGTGTTAAAATCCGGAGATAGCTGACAAATCTGTTGCGTTTCCCGTTACCGAGTGGGATTCGTACCCGGTGGGTTTTATCGCCCGTCGAATAGTCATTTGAACACAAGAAATACAGTTAAAACGCAAGTCGTAGTTTATAACAATTAAAAAAAAAAGAAAAGCAGAAAAAAAGTTTCTGAGCTGTCAAAATCTGTTGTTTGTTTTTGACCAGAACAAATGGAACAAGGGACAAATGACAACGGCTTGTTTTTTGACTGTGGACTGTGGATCCTGGTTCAGCAGGATATGGAGTCACACCTGTTATGCCCCAGTCTAATGTGCCCTCATTTAATGTGCCCCCATCTTTTGGGTTAAGCCTAAAGAATACCGTTCAGAAGGACGTCGGACACCTTATTGAAACTTATATAACGGAGTAACTGGTTAGCTTTCAGTTGATGTTATGGGTAGCAGTTTATATAGTTAAATTTAGGCCTGAACAACCCGAGAAGCTAGGTGGTACAGTGGTACAGTGGTACGGTAGGCTATCTAAGCCTAAGCCTAGCTGAGATCACAGGTTCAATCCTGAGTGGGAGATTTTAGATATTCTCTTTTACACTTAAAAATTTATTGAAAATAAAATTCTAAGTGTCGACATTACGTTATATAAGTCTTAATAAGGTGTCCGACGTCCCTCTAAACGTTATTCTTTAGGCACAACCCATCTTTTGTACCCCCATCTAATGTATCTCGACATAATGCGCCCCCACAAAATGTGCCCCCACAAAATGTGCCCCCAAAAATGTTCACCCATCTTTTGTGCCCCCAACTAATGCGCCCCCACATAATGCGACCCCACAAAATATGCACCCATCTTTTGTGCCCCCATCTAATACACCCCCATCTTATGTGCCCGCGTCTACTGTGCCCCCATCTAATGTGCCCTCAACTAATATGTCCCCGTTTATGTCGGTTCCATCAAACAGCAGCATTTCTTACTGGCATCAGTCTTTCTCTTCTTTCACCCATTGGCCTATCCCGCTCCCGTTCGCTGTTCCCTCTGCCGATCCTTCCCCTTCCCCGACTGCTACACCTCACTATGGCAACCAGTGGCATTCTGGCATGTCTCCTCGCCACTTACAACCCTCGACATATTACCCTCGACCCTCGACTTTGTACCCTCGACCCTCGACCCTCGACCAAAACCTAGACTCTCTCGAGGGTTCAAAAATGTCGGTGATTTTTTTTTTTTTTATTTTGCACTCGGAATGAATTCGGCCGATAAAAGAAGAGCGGGTACCAAAACATTTTATTTGACGAACCTAATCTTTTAAACCTGTAGAACCGTTTTGTATCACATTAACACACAGACGACCGGGCGAACTTTGCAAAACTGAATAAACAATTTGAGTGTAAACACTTCGGCTATAACATAAACAAGAAAAACAATGAAGGTTTTCCTCTTTAATATATAGCGAAGCGCACAATTACTATTTATAGAACTAAAACTCAGACAAACAAACCAAAAGTGACTCTCAGGGGATTCCTAATAACGAATTTCTGTTGTCAGAAATGCAAGAATAAACAAGAATAAATTATAAACTCAGACAAACATGAGTACTGACGTCATCTGTGCGCTTTGCTATTACAGTAAAACCGTTTTCATCGAAGTTTATTAGACAAGAGGTCTCGAGAAGAATCGTCAACATTACCAGTTTTTCTTTTAAACAATTCATTTTTTCCCCTTCGAAGTGGCGCAGCCAAAATAATTGCAGCGTTCGCATGTTTTGGAAAGGTTTCTTCGGAGAGATTTTCATTGAAAGATATTTACATCATGTAATTTTAAAAATAAGCTAAGTTTACTGCAGGATTTCCCCGCCGAGACACCGCTTCACAAAACGCGCCGCACAAAAGATTTTATCACCGCCGGAGAAAATATTTGAAAAACTATTCGTATCAAGACAGTCATTTTTACAAAGGACCGGAATAGACCGAAAGCCCATGGTAAACAAAGCTACTATTCCTGAGACTGCCATACGATGCGATTGGCGGGCAAATTCTAGTCAACCGCACAACAATTTTACCTGTTGACCGAACCTCCAGCGAGATAGTCTAAACTGTCTAAACTAGGTCAAATGAATTAAATTGCTTTATAATAAACCTCTGTTACCGTGGCGAAAAGTGATTTCAGTTCCGACTCGCGTGAAGCTTGCGGACTGGATTAAACAGTCGTAATAAAAGTGCTGAAGATTTTAAAAACAAACGGTGCGAAAAGCGAAAATCACGATTGAGAAAAGGTGCGCACTTGTGTCGTCTTGCAGGTCAAGTTTTATTTTACGCCAAAGTTGTGTTTTCGCCGGAACAAAACTGATGGCTTTTGAAGGCATAAAATAAATTCAAAACACCAGTGAAAGTTATAAAACACCACAATTCTAAGCTAGGTTTATTAACATAAATGAAATGAGCTCACCTTAGCAAAGTTGACAAATTTTCCTTGCGTTAAGCGTTACAACAAAGCCGGTTCGGCTGTCTTTTTTAGGTCTTGTGCTATTTAAAACTATCATCAATGATTTGTTTTGCAATTATGTTGTAGCAATCTCGTCGTGATATAGCAAACTGAAAAAAATCCTGTACTTGCTGAGCCAAGAGTGCACGCGTTAAGCTCAATCATAACCCATACTGCACAAACAATGTTTTTTAAACCATCCGTTTATCCAGATCGACCGCCAAAATATTTGTAGTGAGTACTGGAGTTTCGGTCTACAGGTAAAATTGTTGTGCGGTTGACTAGAATTTGCCTGCCAAACGCATTGGATGGCAGTCTCAGGAATAGTAGCTTTGTTTACCATGGGCTTTTGGTCTTTTTCGGTCCGTTGTAAAAATGACTGTCTTGATACGAATAGTTTTTCAAATATTTTCTCCGGCCGGTGGTAAAATCTTTAGTGCGGCGCGTTTTGTGAAGCGGTGTCTCGGCGGGGAAATCCTGCAGTATTAAAACTTAGGCCCCGTCCACACGTATCCGGATATTTTTGAATCCGCAACTTTTTTGTTGCGGATTAGAAAATATTCGCGTCCACACGTAACGTATTCGAATCGTATTTGCCCGTCCACACGTATCGGGATTCGCTCTAGCAGCCAGGGCTCCTCTTTAAATGTTGTCAAAAAAGCATACGCAAAGGCCAAGTTCAAATCAAAGTTCAACTGTAAACATGTTATTAGACCAGAAATAAGTCCATGTAGAATTGAAGCGAGAACATTTCGGTCGACCATGTTGAATATTCGCGCGGTTAAAGACTGGATCTGATACTGTTACGTCAGGTTATTAAAAAATATCCGGATTCGACCGTCCACACGATGCCGAACTCGTAGCGTATTCAAAAATTTCTACTCTGGAGAGCGAATTCAAAAAGTTGCGGATTCGTGAGCCGAATTCGCCGGATACGTGTGGACGGAAAGCCAATCCGCAACAAAAAAGTTGCAGATTCAAAAATATCCGGATACGTGTGGACGGGGCCTTAGCTTATTTTTAAAATTACACGATGTAAATCTCTTTCAATGAAAATCTCTCCGAAGAAACCTTCCCAAAACATCAAGCTACTTTTCTTTATTATAGGGAATCATAAATTATGCTCAACGAATTTATAATGATGCGAACGCTGCAATTATTTTGGCCGCGCCAATTCGAAGGTGAAAAAATGAATTGTTTAAAAGAAAAACTGGTAATGTTGACGATTCTTCTCGAGAACTCTTGTCTAATAAACTTCGATGAAAACGGTTTTACTGTAATATATTAAAGAGGAAAACCTTCATTGTTTTTCTTGTTTATATTATAGCCGAAGTGTTTACACTCAAATTGTTCATTCGGCCTTTGGCCGGCAAGTCACGAAGCTCGCCGCGAGAATACCTCTTGTAGCCAGGGTAAATAGATTAGGTTCGTCAAATAAAATGTTTTGGTATCGGCTCTTCTTTTATCGGCCGAATTCATTCCGAGTGCAAAATAAAATAAAAAAAATCGCCGACATTTTTGAATCCTCGACATTTACCCTCGACATTTTACTCTCGACCCTCGACCCTCGACAAAAACCTACACTCAAGAAATAAAGTGGAATTCTATTCAGTGGTTACCAAAATAAACAATCCAATAGAGAATGGTGACAATACAGAGAAGAGATACTTACCAATTGTATGGTCTCTTTCTATAGAACGACCTAGATCGAAAATTGCTCCATAAGCGTGAATAAGCATGAGATCGCACTTTTGGACTCGCACCGCTGAAACTCACGCGTAAGGCGTGATACTGCTCTGTTAAAATTATTACCGAATCGATCAAAAAACAATTACTCATTGCCAGATTAACCACATCTGTGACAGAAACCGGAAATTCATAAATATTTAGTATCCATGCAATGTATCAATTTTACAGTTTTATGACTTACTTTACTTAAGAGTTATCGTGAGCCTCACGACTTGTTATCAACCTAAGTTCAAAGCTTTTTATGCATCAAGACTAATACGTTGAATCACTTCACTTGAAAAGTCGCTCCAATTTTTAGAGAGCTTGGTACGAATGGGAATGACTGATAACGTAAATTCCCGCCGTAAATTACGTGAATAGTATGACACATTTGTTTACTTACGCTATAATTGCCTTGAAATCCTTTACCATGATGATCACTTTGCCAGTGTTTTCCGCTATAAAAATGTCAGACAGCGCCTAATATGTTTATTTACAGTCCTCTAAAGGTGAAAAGGATCAATTTCGAATCACTCTTGTTCAGATGAAACGATCCTCTCCACTGCACTTTTGCCGTACCAAGGCGTCACCACTATGCCGCTTGAGCGAACGAAGTAAACATGAACAAGATACACTTTGATTTACATTATTAAACGTGAAAAGTATACATTTTAGTAGCACACCGTCTCAATGGTTCGCTATATATTTATATTGCATGATATTACCGACTGACGGCCGGTCTTCAATGAAGTTATTGATAGTGCATGAAGATAATGACCTTATGTTATCGGCTTCCAGTTCCCTCGTCTCCTTAAACTTCTTGTTGCAATACGTTGGCCGCTTGCTAGACAACAAAGTTTCGAAATCATACTTTATATATTACGCATATCCGAGGTGGCGCTTTTCAGGCGGCTCGCTCAATTCAATGTGAATGCTCTAGTTTTAGCGCAAGGCACCTTGATACCGTATTTATTTATTTATTATAAATGTTTGAACTCAAGTACATGCGTCATAATTTAAGCTTCTTACTTCACAGTCTTGCCAACAATTCAACGTCTCTCGAAGAAATCGATTGCAACTCGCAAAAATTGTCTTTTTTTTAATTCTACCCGTCTGTGCAAACACAAATTTCATGTATTTCGCCAACCTATTTCCCTCTTCAGTCTAAACTTATGCTACTTTTCCCGCCAAAAAATCCAAGCCACCCAATCTTTTCGATCACCTCGATATCCAACTCAACGTTTTCGAATTCCTTATTAATCGCCATTTCAAAACGGTTCATTTATATTATACCAGACTACATGAACTAAATAACATCTTTTTCATATTCACTATCAATTTTTCTTTTTTTTAACCTCAAGTTCTATCGCATAAACGAGATGGCTTTAAGAGCCCTTCTGATTTTTTACCAAAAACTAAAAAAAAACAAGCTAACAAACAAGCAAAGAAAAAAAAAAAGGGAAATAAACGAGGAAATAAACTTAAAACTCGGATATTGCTTAGCTCGAAATTCAGCCGTGGCTGTTTCAGTTCGCCTGCGATTCTCTTCACAATCACGGATTGACAGTACTCTGTGAGGTCAATAAATTACAATTTCACCTTCACGATTTAAAATTATTTCATAAGCAAAAGTGTCGCTTGTGCACTAAGTCACAGCAATGGAAGGTGCGAGAAGCACCGGTGGCTGGAAACTAAATCTGCTAACCACTATAGGCTGCATACTACACCTTTAAGGCTATAGAATCTAGCATATGGTTCAACAGGGAATTTCGCCCTGTATAAAAGGGGGTCGACCTGCCAATACTCACCTTCAGTTGTCAATCAACCACTTCACTTAAAGTATTAACAACTGACAGATATGTTTTCTGTTCCTTAGTTCCACCTAAACTCAACCCTGACCTCCGAAATGAATCTGTTCCACTGAACTCCACACTTAAAATGAAATGTATTGTGGACGGTCATCCAACACCAAAGATCAAATGGACTAAGGATGGAACACAACTTGCTAACACCAGCAACACGCTCACATTCAATCATGTAACTTTGAGCGATGCAGGTCAATATGGATGTAGAGCAGAAAACAGATTAGGAAATATTAGCACTAGTATCTGGATTGATATAACAGGTAAAATTGACGATAGATGTTTGTATTGCTTGTGCTTATTTCAACACATGATAAGTATGTTAATGAGACTTGAATTTTTTTCAATCGTGTGTTTTTTTAGCTAAAAAGTCATTTCTTAACATAAAATCACTACCTTGACTAACACGTGTGAATAGGCGAGTATATCAGGCATTTAACCCAACGCTCAGTTGTTTGAATTAGTGCTTAACATTGGTACTTACCTCCAATTGTCTCTTTTCACTTACTTTACGACTTAGTACCTGATAAAGTTCATATACTTGTATTGCTGATTCTTGTGTTGGCGTTAAGTCAAAGTCACAGGCGACCCATGCCTCCGAAAGGAAGTCTACCAGAGTAGATAGTCATAAGTATGGGGTTTTGTTCTATTAAAGAAATTTCAAAAAATAAAACGACAACGGAGCGAGCCTACGGCAACTTTCTTTATTCATTTCAAAATCATTAGAGCAAACATTCTCAATATCACAGCAGATAAACTCTCCAAGTTTTGAAAAAAAGTGATTCCGGTTTAAGGAGGCTAGAAAGGGGTTTCAGCTGCTTGCGCGCGCGACGTGCACTCGTCATGCATTGACGCACGCGTCAGCTGATTTTCCTATCAAAATGTAGCACGCGCAGCTTACCGGAAATGGAAATACTGCGTAAAATCGCGCTAACCGGAAATAAATCGTTTTTTTTTTTTGCTTTTTTTAAATAGTGTTTATTGATATATCTACTCCCGTAAAGGGAAGCAATATACAGATAGACATAAACAAACAGGCATATAATTAAACAAATTTAATTTCATTAATTTAATAAAACTAATTAATTATTAATTAATGAATAGATAATTTGAATTAATTAGTTATTAATTATTATCTAAGTAAATAGACTACAACGAACAAAAAACAACAACAAAAAATGTCTGTAGCTTTACATTGCAGTGTCTAATAAGAAAGAGAAAAACAAAAATAACAACTTGCCCACGGAAAAACTGAGAGGACTCACTGTAAATAAATCGTGCATAAAATATTCCTTATTATCTCGAAAGTTTGTTCGGTGACCTATCCTGATTTTTTGTATGCAAACAGTATTCGGTATTTCCTATCTTATAAAAAAGTTTGAGAAAAAATTGTCTAGCGGAATGTTTTTCTTATCTGACAACAACCTTTTTTGGAAATAACTTGATTTCCACTAGATAGATTTTTATTATAGCGCCAAAAAGAAAAGAAAATAAGTTGTGCTTTCCGAGTTGAGAAAAAAAAGGTCACCGTGTTAGTTTTAAAGATAATAAGCGAAAAACTGAGTTTTAGAGGCTCTTTTCAGAGAGCTGTACTGTTGCCATGGTAATGGCTATGACGTCATAAGCACCCTTAAAGTATTGCCCGATAATAGTTTCGTATAGATATCCAAAAGTTGTCCATATCACCGATTGCGTTATTTTTTTTAATATTTCATCATTTAGACACACTATTGAAAGCAAGAAACCCTTACGAACCTCCTTAAGTAATAGAAACATTAACAGAAACATTAACAAGTCAAACAACCTTGTCTCCACTGTTCCTAAGAAAGATATTATTATCCTGCTACCTTATTTAGGTTTACATAGCAACCAAATCTCTAAACGTCTTAAATCTTGTGTATACAATTTTTACTCTTGTGTCAACCTTAAAATTATTTTTCAAAACACTCGCCAAATCAAATCTTTCTTCCCGTACAAGGACCGCTTGAATCGTTCTCAACAGTCTAAAGTTATTTACAAAGCCAGTTGTTGGGATTGTGAAGAATTTTACATTGGTAAAACTAAACGACGGCTTCATGATAGAAAAACTGAGCATTTTAAGGCCCTCGCTAAGGATGACCGCACATCAGCCATTGCTGACCATGTTAACACCACTGGACACAACATCAAGTGGGATTATTTTGATATCTTAGCGTCGGGTAAAACTGATTTCCACTGTAAAATCAAAGAAACATTGTTTATACAAGAACTAAAGCCAGCTCTTAATGCAAACGTCAGTAGCGAGAAGCTGATGCTTTATTAATTAGCTGTTTCTTTTTATAGATCAACTGTTAAGTTTTGTACTTAATCTCGGTCCCAGTCCCTTTTTACTACTATATTAGTATCTTTTCTTAACACTAACGGTCACTTTTGAAAATGTATGTAGTAGCATACGAAACGTCAAGTTTTTATCAAAAATGAATAAGTTCAATATGTTTATCACCGCGGTTTGTGTTCTATTTCTCATCATCCTTAAGTAATGCTCCACATAAGAACGATAGCAAACTTCATTGTTCTGCGGCATTGGCTCTCTTCCACATAGAATATCTTTGATTTCAAGAATTAAAGAGGAGCTGATAGTTAATAATTATATTTCATTATAAAAATAAAGAAAATCCATTTGCGTCAAATAAATTTTAGGAAATGTTCGTGCTTAACCAATCAGAATAGCAGAAGACAATAGCTAATAATTTTGCTTCTTTGATGAAGTTCCCCAAATACAACATCTTTTAAAAATTGCATGTTGTGCGATTGGGTCTCAAATTACATAAAACCTTAAAAAAAATGCACGAACGAAATGCACCTTGAACCTTAACTTTTTATCGGTTTTTAAGTCTAGGCCAATGAGATCACTAGTTGTAACAATGAAAAAAGCTGTCATTCCATCATGCATTGCCGTTCAACTCTATCCTTCTTATGCGGATCATTACTTAATAATTTAATTTTATGCAAAAGTTTGCTGAATATAATCTAACCGAATTCCTCTGTTATTGAATTTAGCTACAAAACAAGAGGAAATAATCTTTAAAATTCGCACAAGAGATATGCCAGCGACGACAGTGCCAGTTGTCTTATATTTTGTTGCTTAGAAATTTCTTTCACAATGGATAGTCTCTTTGAGTCTTAACCCTATTCGGCCTGGTGGGGGGGGGGGGGGGCACAAAGTGCCCGCGCTAACTTTGAACGTTCATAACTTCTTTTATATGTATTCAAACGCCATCAAACTTTGTGACTTTTCTTAAAATTTATCTGGCAACAATTTTATATGACAATTTTTGATCACGTGACTAGATGTTTCCATGGTAACAAGATTTTGACAGCCATGTTTTTTGAAATTTGCATATTTGTAGCTTTGAATGAAGAAAAACAATGTTTATTGGTATAACTTTTATATTTTTACGTCATTTAGCATTTATTTATTGGTTTTGATTAATTTTGAGTCAATTTGGACGGTTTTTAAGATGTTTTAAAAAAAATTCAGAAATCCAAGATGGCGGATCCAAGATGGCGGCCGTATAACCAATTACCTAATAACTACGTCATATGACGTCATCGTTCCATTGTGCGGACCGCAAAAGAGACAGTTTCGGACGTACTATGTACTCTCCAGGTTTCATTGTCGTAGCCTTAATGCTCTTGAAGTTACGAAGGGGGGGCACATTGTGCCCCCCCAGGCTCAGGAACTCAAAAAAAGCCCAGGCCGAATAGGGTTAAGGAAAGCGAAATGCACTTCGTTACTTCATTGATTCGCAAAACACGATGGCGATGAAACGGAGATGATTTCAATATAATACTGGCTGAATCATACAGATTCAAGGTCAACCAGTTTGATTTAAACCGTGCGTTTCTATTGCTATGTGTAGCTATGTCATAAATTATAAAATAATTCGTTCATACTTTATCACACTGGAAGAAACATTTTAAACTGAATACTAAATAATATATATATATATATATATATATATATATATATATATATATATATATATATATATATCTTTTATTTTAAATACTTAATAGAATTTCGTTTATTTAACCCTATTCAGACTGGGCTTTTTTAGGCAATCTGTGACTGGGGGGGGGCTCCTCGGACCCCCCCCCCCCTTCATATCTCTGGAACCAGTACGGCTAGGACCATGAAATTTTCACACAATGTTCATCTCCATACAAGGAAACCTCACACCCAGTTTTGACCTGCCACACCCAATTATGACGTCACAGTGACGTAATTTTTGTTTTTCCGACGTTTCTTTGATATTTTTCTATCCAGACACTTAAAATATCAAATATAACTGTAAAATCATCCCTTTTATATCAAAACATAATAAATACAAACAAGGACACGCTTGTAAAGCGAGAAAAGGCAAAAAAAGGCGATAAAACTATAATTTTGAAATTATTGTCCGCCATCTTGGATCCGCCATCTTGGATCCGCCATCTTGGATTTCCTATTTTTTCGTTTAAATTAAAATTTAAAAAATATCTAAAAGAGAAAAGGATCAGAATGTATAAAACACGTATCAAACTAATGTCTATTATCCAAATAATGAACTTAGAAGCGTTATTTAATAAATAGTACAACATTTTTCTCTATAAGTAAAAGTGAGCAAAAATTTGCCTACCCCTCCCCCCCAAATATTTGATGTTAAAAATTTTTGATGTCTTTCAAGAACTAGTCCCAAGAAAAAACTATTCTAATAAGAAAATGCACTATAAGTAACAAAACAAGATCTTAAAATAAAAAATTCACCATATTTTAATATTTTGAAAACCTATGTGTCAAAAACCGGTTGCCATGGCAACATGGTTAATCACACTGACATGTTATGGATACCAAAATGTCCCTAGATAAATTCTAGGAAAAGTCAGAAAATTTCAGCCTCATAGCTATTTCGGTGTAAGAGTTATTACAATTTTACTGGAGGGGGGGTTCGAAAAGCCCCCCCCCCCCCCCCAGTCTGAATAGGGTTAATAAAACTTAGTGCAGGCGAACTGCTGGGTAAAAACGGAAGAGAGTGTTGTACCAGTTAATCTGTGATGATTCACTACCCATCAAGTTGATTAGTAATGCTCTACAACTGCCTCGTGCTTCAGATACTGCTGGCCATGGGGCCCCGATTGTGACGCTTATGGTTAAAACCGTTGTGTCTTTTTATGTGCAGTATTTCTCAGGTATTAGTGCTCCCTGAGAAACATATCTCAATCAATTATCCAACAAATTTATCATTGTGTAATATACATCTGTTATTTTGCTGTCTTGACGTCTACTAATCAGTGTCTTTTTGGTCTGAATTAGTCTCCCCTCAAGTTAAAGTATCTCCAACAAACCAAATTGGTTATGAAGGCAAAATAACCAACATTACCTGCACAGCCACCGGTGTACCAAAGCCAACATTGTCTTGGAAATTTAATGATTCAGGCCTTCCCAAAGTTGCCATGGTGAATGAGAATGGGGATGGATCATTCCTTCAGCTACCAAACACTGCAAAAAGCATGGAAGGGGCATACAAGTGCACAGCAAGAAACAAAGCCGCAGAAGCAGAAGCCATTTCAACTCTTGGGGTGTTAGGTTCGCGTTATTTTCTGATTTTTGTAATTAGAAGGTTTGTTTTGTATTGGTGCCAATTTATTGATTGTGTTAAATGTTCGATTGGAAGCTATGGCCAATTTTACAGAAAACGTTTTAAGGTAAATAGCATTTTGAGCGCGGCTTTGTGTGAGTACTAGACGTTTGGCCAGGTTGGTGGTACAAATTGCTTTCTTTTCTTCGCCCGAGCAGTTATACAGCTTGGATGTTTCTTTTTATATACGTCAGCATAAACGGTAAATGAACGTTCCATTGAGAAAATAATTTCGACTGTTAAAGGCCTGTCGTTTTTGTTGACATGCAGGGTCCTTAACCTCATGCTGGATCGCCTTAAGAGGATTCTTTTTTATTGTTACAGTGCGACAATCGAACGGTAACAAAAAAAACGGAAATGCTGCCTTCCAATGAAGAACAAATATTTCAAATGATAAACCTCGAAAATACTAGCAAAACGATGAAACTGCGGTTTTGGTGTCAATGTCTTTAAAGAGTATTTTGCTTTTAATGTTGTCATCATGTCATTGTGTTAGTTGTTAGTTGAACCTCTTGCCAGATCTGTCAACAAATCGCTACATCATAACAGCACCGGTGTTTTTTTGGTGCCTAATCGTTTAGCGCCGGATTTAGAGTCTGGAGTGCTTATTTACTTTTGGAAGCTCAAGGAAGGGGCGCTCATTGGAGAGCGGGCGCTTGTTGAGGAAGGGCGATTATTGGAGAGCGGGCGCTTGTTGAGGAAAGGGGATTATTGGAGAACGGGGGTTTATTGAAGAAGGGCGCTTATTGGAGAGCGGACGCTTATTGAAGACGGGCGCTTATTGGAGAGCGGGCGCCTATTGGAGAGCGGGCGATTAATGGAGAGTGGGCGCTTATTGGAGAGCGGGCGTTTATTGGAGAGCGGGCGTTTATTGGAGAGCGGGCGCTTATTGAAGAGGGGCGCTTATTGAAGAGGGGCGCTTATTGGAGAGCGGGCGCTTATTGGAGAGCGGGCGCTCTATTGGAGAGCGGACGCTTATTGAAGAGCGGACGCTTATTGGAGAGCGGACGCTTATTGAAGAGAGGCGCTTATTGAAGAGGGGCGCTTATTGGAGAGGGGCGCTTATTGAAGAGAGGCGCTTATTGGAGAGCGGGCGCTTATTGAAGAGGGGCGCTTATTGGAGAGCGGACGCTTATTGAAGAGAGGCGCTTATTGAAGAGGGGCGCTTATTGGAGAGCGGGCGCTTATTGGAGAGCGGGCGCTTATTGAAGAGGGGCGCTCTATTGGAGAGCGGACACTTATTGAATAGGGGCGCTTATTGGAGAGCGGACGCTTATTGAAGAGGGGCGCTTATTGGAGAGCGGACGCTTATTGGAGAGCGGGCGCTTATTGAAGAGGGGCGCTCTATTGGAGAGCGGACGCTTATTGAAGAGAGGCGCTTATTGAAGAGGGGCGCTTATTGAAGAGGGGCGCTTATTGGAGAGCGGACGCTTATTGGAGAGCGGACGCTTATTGAAGAGGGGCGCTTATTGGAGAGCGGACGCTTATTGGAGAGCGGGCGCTCTATTGGAGAGCGGACGCTTATTGAAGAGGGGCGCTTATTGGAGAGCGGGCGCTTATTGGAGAGCGGACGCTTATTGAAGAGGGGCGCTTATTGGAGAGCGGACGCTTATTGGAGAGCGGGCGCTTATTGAAGAGGGGCGCTCTATTGGAGAGCGGACGCTTATTGAAGAGAGGCGCTTATTGAAGAGGGGCGCTTATTGAAGAGGGGCGCTTATTGGAGAGCGGACGCTTATTGGAGAGCGGACGCTTATTAAAGAGGGGCGCTTATTGGAGAGCGGGCGCTTATTGGAGAGCGGACGCTTATTGAAGAGGGGCGCTTATTGGAGAGCGGACGCTTATTGGAGAGCGGGCGCTCTATTGGAGAGCGGACGCTTATTAAAGAGGGGCGCTTATTGGAGAGCGGGCGCTTATTGGAGAGCGGGCGCTCTATTGGAGAGCGGACGCTTATTGAAGAGCGGACGCTTATTGGAGAGCGGACGCTTATTGAAGAGAGGCGCTTATTGAAGAGGGGCGCTTATTGGAGAGCGGGCGCTTATTGGAGAGCGGGCGCTTATTGAAGAGGGGCGCTCTATTGGAGAGCGGACACTTATTGAATAGGGGCGCTTATTGGAGAGCGGACGCTTATTGAAGAGGGGCGCTTATTGGAGAGCGGACGCTTATTGAAGAGGGGCGCTTATTGGAGAGCGGACGCTTATTGGAGAGCGGGCGCTTATTGAAGAGGGGCGCTCTATTGGAGAGCGGACGCTTATTGAAGAGAGGCGCTTATTGAAGAGGGGCGCTTATTGAAGAGGGGCGCTTATTGGAGAGCGGACGCTTATTGGAGAGCGGACGCTTATTGAAGAGGGGCGCTTATTGGAGAGCGGACGCTTATTGGAGAGCGGGCGCTTATTGAAGAGGGGCGCTCTATTGGAGAGCGGACACTTATTGAATAGGGGCGCTTATTGGAGAGCGGACGCTTATTGAAGAGGGGCGCTTATTGGAGAGCGGACGCTTATTGGAGAGCGGGCGCTTATTGGAGAGCGGACGCTTATTGGAGAGCGGACGCTTATTGAAGAGGGGCGCTTATTGGAGAGCGGACGCTTATTGGAGAGCGGGCGCTTATTGAAGAGGGGCGCTCTATTGGAGAGCGGACGCTTATTGAAGAGGGGCGCTTATTGGAGAGCGGGCGCTTATTGGAGAGCGGGCGCTCTATTGGAGAGCGGACGCTTATTGAAGAGCGGACGCTTATTGGAGAGCGGACGCTTATTGAAGAGGGGCGCTTATTGGAGAGCGGACGCTTATTGGAGAGCGGGCGCTTATTGGAGAGCGGACGCTTATTGAAGAGCGGACGCTTATTGGAGAGCGGACGCTTATTGGAGAGCGGGCGCTTATTGAAGAGCGGGCGCTTATTGGAGAGCGGACGCTTATTGAAGAGCGGGCGCTTATTGGAGAGCGGGCGCTTATTGGAGAGCGGACGCTTATTGGAGAGCGGACGCTTATTGGAGAGCGGACGCTTATTGGAGAGCGGACGCTTATTGGAGAGCGGACGCTTATTGAAGAGCGGGCGCTTATTGGAGAGCGGACGCTTATTGAAGAGCGGACGCTTATTGGAGAGCGGGAGCTTATTGGAGAGCGGGCGCTTATTGGAGCGCGAGCGCTTATTGAAGAGGGGCGCTTATTGGAGAGCGGACGTTTATTGAAGAGCGGAGCTTATTTGGAAAGCGAGCGCTTATTGAAGAGAGGCGCTTATTAGAGTGTGGGCACTTATATAAGTGGGGCGCTTATTGGAGAGCGGGCGCTTATTAAAGAGGGGCGCTTATTGGAGAGCGGACGCTTATTGAAGAGGGACGCTTATTGGAGAGCAGGCGCTTATATAAGAGGGGCGCTTATTGGAGAGCAGGCACTTATATAAGAGGGGCGCTTATTAGAGAGCGGCACTTGTATAAGAGGGGCACTTATTGAATAGGGGCGCTTATTGGAGAGCGGACACTTATTGAATAGGGGCGCTTATTGGAGAGCGGACGCTTATTGAAGAGGGGCGCTTATTGGAGAGCGGACGCTTATTGGAGAGCGGGCGCTTATTGGAGAGCGGACGCTTATTGGAGAGCGGACGCTTATTGAAGAGGGGCGCTTATTGGAGAGCGGACGCTTATTGGAGAGCGGGCGCTTATTGAAGAGGGGCGCTCTATTGGAGAGCGGACGCTTATTGAAGAGGGGCGCTTATTGGAGAGCGGGCGCTTATTGGAGAGCGGGCGCTCTATTGGAGAGCGGACGCTTATTGAAGAGCGGACGCTTATTGGAGAGCGGACGCTTATTGAAGACGGGCGCTTATTGGAGAGCGGACGCTTATTGGAGAGCGGGCGCTTATTGGAGAGCGGACGCTTATTGAAGAGCGGACGCTTATTGGAGAGCGGACGCTTATTGGAGAGCGGGCGCTTATTGAAGAGCGGGCGCTTATTGGAGAGCGGACGCTTATTGAAGAGCGGGCGCTTATTGGAGAGCGGGCGCTTATTGGAGAGCGGACGCTTATTGGAGAGCGGACGCTTATTGGAGAGCGGACGCTTATTGAAGAGCGGACGCTTATTGGAGAGCGGACGCTTATTGGAGAGCGGACGCTTATTGAAGAGGGGCGCTTATTGGAGAGCAGGCACCTATATAGGAGGGGCGCTTATTAGAGAGCGGGCACTTATATAAGAGGGACACTTATTGAATAGGGGCGCTTATTGGAGAGCGGACGCTTATTGAAGAGGGGCGCTTATTGGAGAGCGGGCGCTTATTGAAGAGAGGCGCTTATTGGAGAACGGGCGTCGTCATATAACCTGACGGGTCTACACATCCCGTAACTCGTTTCTCTTTAACGCAATATGATGATTCCATTTTTAATTGAAATATTATTTTATGAATTTCTCATTTTTCATTGGATGGTTTAAATCAAACACTTTGAGACAATCATAAAATGATTTTTCATGAATATTATCTAGGAAATATAAACAATAATATCCACATCGCACCGAATTAATGTCTTGAATCGGATGGCCGTTATTATAAATAAATTCCTTTTTTAGTTTTCTTGCATAATCTACAAATTCAATTGGAGGCGGCAGACAAAATGAATCAAAATAATAAGCGTATTTGCCACCTACAAATGTCGCCACCCAATGTGTTCCGTTTCCAACAGAATCATCTAAATTATTTATACAACCACCAGAGTTATGAATATGATCTTTTGAGTCTCTTGAAAAGATTCCTTTGAAATTGGGGATTTTAAGAAACGTCACCCACTCAAGAATATCAAAGTTTGACAATGGAATATCTTTCCAAGCCGGCCTCAGAGAATTGCTCCCACGAGGGGAATATTTTGAAAGGGGCTGTTCGGTCCTAACAAAAGGCCTTCTCCTTTCAGTCGCGGTCGCTGCGCTCTCGTTCCAGATTTTTTTTGTCCGCGTCCTTTTCCTTGCTGTTCCCAGGTTCCAAAAAATGGCGGTGGTCTATAAGGAAAAAGCCCAGGTTTTGGACTCACCATTAATCCCGCAGCAGCTTTCCTCGGAACTTGAAGCCCACTTCGAAATAATTTCCATGCTAGTTCAATAGCCATCGGGATTCCTATCGCCGCAAGTGTTCCAAGAAGCCCACCATTTATTTGTCGCTGTGTGGGTTTGAAATTTATTCCACGGCCAGTCTGAAGTCCTCTTTTAACCGAAGCTAATTGATTTTTAGTTAACTCTTTGACTCTCCCAAGTTGCGGAAGAAAGTTAAATGACACAGCAATACCTTTCCCGAATATTTTATCAATCCCCAGGCTCCCCAAAGCACTCAATGCGCCAGTCGCCAGATGCGGGGCAACTTTTGAAATCCCTTTTGTCGCGAATGGAAGCAGTTTCGAACCTAAAGAAATCAATGAAGTCCAAAGACTCCCGCCTTGTCTGACAGCTTTTCTTATTTGTGTTCTCGAGATGGCTATTTCAACCCCCCGCCCAGCATTAATTGCTTTCTGTATTTTGTTTATTTGGGTTTTTGTCAACAGCAATTCATCATTTCCTTTCAATTCATTTCTCGAAAGTCTCAATGTAATTGGAGCTGAATTTTTCACAGCTCTTGCAAGTTTTGTTTTTTGTCCTTCAGACAAGTTTACATGGTATGGAATATAAGACGTCATTTCAATATTTTATATATTGAAATAACCTTTTTAAGCCTTTATCAAAAGCTTATTTGATGCAGTATACAGTTTAATTTCTTTTTCATGCAGCACCAAGGCGTTTATTGTGTATTGATTTTCGTTGGCTTCATTCAGTTCATATCTGAACGTCAAAGAAACCACAGCATCTTTCACATCATCTTCTTGGTTTCGGAGATCGAAGTAAATCATTCCATAAAGCTCTTTGAATTTTTTCGATCTATCAATGGTCCACTCAAAACGTCATTATAACCGGAATTGAATGACATCAAAGCGCGGTAAAGTCTTGATTCTTCATCCGAGGTCATTTCCAATTGGGGATAATAAATTGAGTTGTTCAACTCCAGCTGTGCTCGAGTGAATCGCCGGTTGGCTGCATTAATATTGAATGTCTTGAAAGTGAATATATTATGTGTCTGACTATTATAAGATGCCGTCGGAACAACCCAAATCAACACATGCCTAGGCCTTCGAATTCCATTGGAAATACGGAAATAGCTATTCGTGGCTGTTGATTGCAATATTTCCTGGTGTTCTCTCAAATATGTCCACTTTTTCGGTTTCAGATAATCTTCAAGATATTGTTTCAAGTCTTTGCCATTGAAAATTATTTTTGGGCACCACAATCTGAGCTTAGTGAGAATCACTTTTGAATCTGGCGCGGCACCTTTTCGGAAAATCAAGTTGTTGTCATTTTCAAGTTTCAACACAAGAGTTCTCTTTATATTTGGGTGAAGGTTATTTTTGAAAGCAGCGAAACAACTGTATAAATTCAGAGGAATTGAAAATTTGTTGATATGCGCACCGTCAGTAAGGATTTTTCGCTTGGCAAAACCTTCATTATATGCAGCTACTATTGTTTTATCTGCTAGTTGTAGTCGTCCTTCTGTTGTTCCTGTTGATGTATCAGGATAGAAGAACTGATCTGGTCCAACCGAATCGGCATAGGTTTTCGTATATTTCAAGAGCGCCAACGCATTTGCTGATTCATTTGCTTTTGTGTTATTATAAACTGTTTGCCCATTACATTCAACTTCGATTGTTTTTATGAACGTCAGGCCATTAGTTTTTTTTTTATTATTATTATTATTATTATTATTATAATGAACACCCACAACAAAAACTACAATAAAATAAAAAGGAGAGGAAAAAAGGAAAAAAATTAACAAGTGTGACAATAAATTAACTAATTACAATATGATAACTATTTTCACATACTAATACTTATGTGGCCGCAGCTGAAAGGTATGACAATTAGTGCCACCAAGGCGTATGTAGATATGTAAATCGAAAACGAGGAGAAAAGAGACTTGTTCAATTATCAGGAAGGTTCCATTTTCGCATTAAGGAGTTTTCAGCTTTAGATTCTAGTTCAGGCCATTAGTTGTTGTGCAATCTTGATTACCATTGTTGGCCCCTGCGGTTATTCCAGTTGCACTGTCAGCCGTTGTAACAAGCTTAAAGTCAACCTCCAGATATGCATTATACCAATCAATCGGATTGGCTTCGGAGGAATTATCCACGTTAAATCGGTAATTATCTTTTGTCTGCAGGTTGCCATTTGTAATGTTGTCATTGAGTGGCGTTTCTAGATCATAATATGTATATTCATATATTTTTACGAATTCCGGATTTCTAAAGTACATCGTCATTTTACTTATATAATATTTTATTTTTCAGATTAAATCATTGTAAACATCTCTAACATACTGGAAGCCCACCTTTGGCTCACTGCGGGCCGCCTCAGCAGCCCGACTTTGTTTTCTCAGAATTTCCCCAATTTCTTTTCCTTTTGTTTCCGAGGCTGCTGGTTTCGCTGCGCTCACCTTCGCTTCGCTCGGTTTCGTTGTGAATTTATCATAAATTTTTTCACCAATGACTTGTCCAGTTTTTTCGCCAATTTTTTCAGCCCCTTTTTCAACTAATTTTTCTGCTGCCTTTGAAGCCAACTTCGAAGCTGTTTTGCCGGTTAATTTAGCTGCGAGTTTCGAGAACATGTCAGCAAAACCCGCTCCACCTCCATGGCTTTGCCCCTGCGGCGGATATATGATTTCACCTGTATCAGGATCTCTTTCTCTTCTTTCATCCATTTTAATTCTTTTCTTTAATTACTACACTCAAGGAAATATCAATATCATTCAAATCAACTTCTCGGTCTTCATCATCAGTCATGAAGAAGGTGGCCTCAGAAATATGCTTAGAGTTTATTTTATTCCACAAGTAATTCATTGGTTGAATTTCGAATGGCAATGCTCTGGTTTTAGCGCTGGTTGAGAACGTGTAAAGCACATTTGACCTTTTCCCGGAGATAATCGAATCGCTCAAAAGACTGCTTCTGGGATAGAGATTGTCCACACTGTTTGATATATTTGGAAACGTCGATCCATAAGCACTAGCTGTTAATTTAGCCGCATCAAATCCCAACAAGACGTGAAAATTTCCACTGTTTGCAAAATCAATTTGAAAGTTTTCAGCCAACTGAATAAATACTTTGAAAGTTGTCAAATCAAACAACACATTGATTTCATATTGGTCTTTTCCAATTGGCCCAATGTTTTTGTGAATGAATTCGTGGATATCATCATAATCATAAACGCCCGCGGGAAAGGCGATTGTTTCCCATGTCTTGCCCTTGTCTTTTGAAATTACCAACTTGTTGTTGCCGTATTTAGGCCTGATATTATGCCAACTTGCAGTCATGGAAAGATGATCCAAAGCCATATAATGTTGTTTATTATCGTCTAGTTTCAACTCAGGAATAAACTTAATTGTGAAATTCCCTGGTTTATTTCGTGGGTTTTGTTTTCTTGCATCAATTGATTTGAAGACAAGTACTCTGTTTACATCCATTATTTTAAATATTGCTGATAAAGTTTTTCATGCATTAGCTGGTCAATTGCCCCGATTTTCAAGAGTTCATCATTTATTTGGGAAAGATCATTCCTCAAGACTGGCGAGTTGTTGCCAGCAGCCATTGAGCCAATCAAAATCTTCATACGATCCGCCAGCTCTTCTGGTTTCTGATAGAAGACGACACCCGATCCAACCATTCTTGATTTCACCTGAGGATTTGTGCGCGGGCATATTAGACAGTGTGTTTAAATCGTTGAAAATCCTCACAGCATTCATAGAATATTTTCGTCGGGGATTGAATCTTTTTGTCACCAGATCGATGAATGATTTGTCTGCATCGGCTTGATAGACTAATTTCCCACCCCTGAAGGCATTCAGCTTCATTTCATTGACAAGTTTGGGGACATCGATAAGCAACCCACCATATTGACTTTGTTGAATTTTATATGCATTCCTTCGGGGGTTGTTTATATTTTCGAATGCCTTTTCCTTTTGTTGGTGTTACCATAACTCCTTCTTTTGCGTCAATTAAACGATTAATTTGGTCTCTATATTTGTCTAAGGCTATTGAGTCAGACATCAATTGATCCCATTTCTCTTTGTCGACATCACTTAAGACCTTGTTTTTCGTCTGTTTCTTTTGTAAATTAGTTAGCTGCGAAGAATTTTGGGATTTTCTCTATTTTTTATACAATTCTTTGGCCTCTTTAACGCGTTCAATTGGTAATCCTGAAAGGGTGTCTAAAGGTGTTAAATGATATCGCCGGAAAATTTCTTTTTCTTTCTCAGAAATTCCTTTATAGATATCAATATCAAATCTTCTTGGTGATTTTGCGGGTGGCGCTGTTATTTCTTCAATGGTGGATGACTATGGCAACTCTCTATTCAGCGTGACGATGTCTTGAATGCCTTCAGTCAAAGCCAGTTGATTTTGCCGGAGTTGTTCAATCACGGCGTCTTGTTTTTCATCTGTCTTCTTTTGTTGTTCAATCAAAGGTTCGCGGAGGGTTTTGATATAATCACTCATAACAACATCTCTTCCCTGTTCTCGGTCTTTCACCTCATTCTTTACATCTGTGACTGCTTTCGCGATTTGATAACCATCCAATTCGCTTGAGGCATATTTCTTTATTCTTTCAAGATCTATTTTAAGTGGCGAAACAACATTTATTTCAAAAGATAAATGTTATCTCAACACTTAAAATGAAGATTCCAAATTATGATCGAAACGTCAATAATCGAACAGCAAATAGAAAATACAATGATTTCCTTGATGAGGATTTCAGAATGCTCATTGCGGGTCAAACGCGCTGCGGAAAGACAAATACGCTTATGCATATGTTGCGAGAACCTCTCATCTTCTATGATAAAATTTATTTCTATACGCCAAATCAGCATCAAGGTAAGATTCAAGACTTCCAAAAGTTAATGGATGGTGTCAGCCAAAAAGTTGGATATGATGTTCTCGAAATTCTTGGCCCAGATGACATCATGAATACCTCAGATTATCCAAACAACAATCGGAAAACGGTCGTGTTTGATGATCTCATTAATTCTTCTGAGAGGATTCAAAAACAAATCGCTAATCACTGGACAGATGGAAGGCATCATGGGATCAGCCCGATTTATCTTTCGCAATCCTATTATGATGTTCCACAAAAGATTCGTTTGAATTGTTCTCATATGATTCTGTATCCACCAGCAACAAAAACTCACCTCGATCTCATTGCAAAAGAGAATTTGATTGAACCACATCTTGTCAATAGGCTAGGACCTTATGAATTCCTTTTCCTTGACAAAGAAAAGAAAAGTGTTGCTAAAAACTTTGATGAATCTTTCTAAAATGGGAATATTCAACAATGTGGGAAGATTCACAGGTGTTGACTTGAGTGAATACATAAAACATTTCAACAAACAAGTTCAACAAGGCGGTTTGAAATTAGACGCCAACAATAATTATGATATCCAACAAAAACGACTGGCCAATGTTGCCGAAGGTGTTGACAACGATGACGCAATCACAAAACATCAAGCTGACACGCTTGAAACAAGTCTCGAAAACAAATTAACGCAATTGAGGGCAGATTCACTTCAGGTTGATGGTTCCTCGCATATGACAGCCCTTACCAAACCAAACACTATTTTAAAACTGTTTTTAATGTATTTTGAAAAACTATTTTTAATATATTTTTGAAAAATATATGAAAAATATGTATTTGAATCATGTTTTTTAAGTAGTTTTTGACTTATTTTAACGATGTTTAAACCTGTTTATAACGATATTGAAATATATTTTTAAAACCTTTTCAGAGTGTAGTTTCGATGAATTCAGATCAGCATATACGTTTTAAAATATATTTCAAATACGTTTCAACACCTTAAAAAATAGTTTTAAAAACAGTTCACAAATCCTTTAAAAATACATTATAAATTCTCCAACTATTTGCAAACTGTTTGGAAGGCTATTTTGAATGTATTTGTATTCAAAATACGATTAAAATTCGTGCTTTAAATGTAGTTTTTAAGTAGTTTTTGACTTATTTTAACGATGTTTAAACCTGTTTAAAACGATATTGAAACGTATTTGAAATAGTGGAAAATTAGCATCAAAACAGTTTACAAATTTTTAAAAAAACAATTCTTAAACTATTTGCAAACTGTTTGGAAAGCTATTTTGAATGTATTTGTATTCAAAATACATTGAAAATTCGTGCTTGAAATATAGTTTTTAAGTAGTTTTTGACTTATTTTAACGATGTTTAAACCTGTTTAAAACACTATTGCGACGTATTTGGAAAGGCCTCTATATTTCTTGAATGGAGAAAACGGGTGATGTTTCAAAATATATTATAAATAGTATTTGAATCAGGTTTAAGAGCCTTTCAAACTACCTGAAAATACACTGAACATAGATTTTAAAAGATTTTAAAAACAACATGGAGTAGCATTTGCAATAAATGGTTTATTCATAATTATGTCTGTCAAAATACAATAAAAATATATTTGAAATACTTTCTAAATTCCTTACAAATAATTTTAAAACATGGTTCAAACCCTATAATAATATATAAATTTAGTATATAATGAAACAGTGGATAGCATTGTTGGCGCACTCGGATTGGCTACTGAAACTCAGAATAGCAAGTGCTATTCACCTCCCAGCAACTACCCACCACTACCCACCTCCACTTCGGTGAATAGTTGTTAAATACAATTCGTATTTACTAATTCTTTCTTAATATAAAAAAATTCGATAAAACAGATGACAACTGTATGCATGTAATTTGCTGACCCCAAAAAGGGTCAACATTTGAGTATTTGTGACCGTGAAAGTCAAAACGGACACTAACAGAAAACCATTCGAACGGCAAAAATGCACGGATGACGAACGGATAACGAACGGTTCTCAAAGCGTTCGAACGGTTAATCAACCGTTCGAACGGACGAATAAATTATTCGAATGGTTTGGTTATCCCTTCGAACAGGTGAGTCAAAATGTCGAACGGATTGGCAAACCGTTCGAGCGGATGAATTAATTATTCGAACGCTTTGGTTATCTGTTCGAACGGGTAAGACAGTAATGTCGAACAGATGAATCAATAAGTCGAACGGTTTGGTTTTCCATTCGAATGGGTGAATAAAATTAATTGCTTACAGAACGGTTTGCGAAGCCATTCACAATGGAATCGCTGAACGCAAAATAGCTGAACAGAAGTAAATTACTGTACCGCTTTTAATAGCGCTGAATTCAGGCTCATGGCAAAACACTACATGAACAAACTTTATACGACATATTTTCGAGAAATATGCTGTAGTTTCCCTCCTTATAATTCAAAATTCATGTGTAAAATTATTTCTGCACTTCATGTTTACTTATTGTTAAAATAAATCTTGAATGGAACTAAAAATTATAATCGAAATTAAAGACGGTAGGGAAAGTTTGGTAGCAGAAAATAAAAATTAAACCCTTTGAAGTTTGTTGTAGTTGTCGGTAAAAAAAAAGTGCTTGGTCCCGTGGGAAAAGTGGTAAAAGTGCACCGAATTTGCATATGTCAAAACGGTAATTTGAAACCTGAAAACACGCTGGCACAAGCGAAAGTCGCAAGTATTTATATACATTGTAACCGTCTACAAATTCTCTGTTTTCTTTCTTCATTTTCAAGTATTCCACCGCGCCAAAACATCACAAAGTTTGGAGTGTCTTCGGGCTGGGAATAAACATAAGCCATGTTTGGTTTCGCGAGCGTTCCATCGATCCATCCGCGTGATCTCCATCTAAGTGAGAATTCACGGCGTTGGTTGATTAATTATAAACCTCCAATAATTTATATGATTCATACTTTACTGCTTTAAAATCTACGCCACTGCTGTGAAAACATTTGTTTTTCTTCGTGTATTTTAGCCAAGATGTCACTGAAATAACGGGAATGCGTCCGGCAACCTAAAAATTTCGCATACACAAATCAATCATGTTGACAACCGCTCGTCCGCTTGGTGGCTGAAACAGAAGCCTGTTCACATGCTACAAGAATCATGAGCTCATCCAACTTCATTGGCTGCCACGAACAGTTCGGATTGTCCACTAGCTAGGAAAGTAGCAAGAACGGATCTCGAAACCGTTCAAACAGATGTGATAATTCCTTGAACGAACTTCTAGTTTGCGAACGGATGCAAAATGTCGCAATCAGTCGAACGGATGTTAATATTTTTCGAACGGACAGACAAACCGTTCGAACGATTTGTCGAACCGTTCGAACAGATAGGCAAACTGTTCGAACGGATAGGCAAACCGTTCGAACGGATAGGTAAACCGTTCGAACGGATAGGAAAACCGTTCGAACGGGTCGTTGAACACTTCGAACGGATTTTTTGAAACGTTCGAACGGATAACGAACGCTTTAGCTTTTGGAACGGATAACCGTTAGTGTCCGTTTTGCCTTTCACGGTCACATTTTAAAGTCAAAATTTAAGTATAAAATAATATTTTGGTCCTCTGAAAATTAATAATGCTGCGGAACGAGTGTAGCGAGTGAGCAGCAACATAATCAGGATTTAAGAGAAATACAGTGTATATGAGAAAAAAATATAAGCTAGGAAAAATCTCGATTTGATCGCTTTTTACCAGAATTCACTGCGCCATGAACACATTTTGGGCCAGAATGCACTGCGCCACGAACAATAGCCTCGCTTGCTGCTTCAAGCTCAGTGTTCGCTGCGAGATTTGTATGTCCCAGTCTAAATCGGAGCTGAAGTGTCGAAGACTACTACGAGTTGAGCGGGGACTGCGAGGCATGGTGATAGGACCGTTGAATGGCAAAGATTTTCAAAGATTGTACGGAATAAAAGACAAATTTATTTTGAAATCACTCCGACAGGGGTCGATGAGACTGAGCTGAGCTGAGCGCTTAGGGACGCGAAACCTGAGCTCAGCTTGGGAGACGCAAGACACAGTAATTAACCTAAATTTTCACACCTTCCTCATGGTGAACGCATCCTTTACTCAACAATATTCTACAGACATTGCAGGAACTTGATGCGTGAATTACAAAACTTATTAGCTGGAATGATCGTCGATTCATCCCGGTTACAATTGCTTTGCTTCCCCTCAATAAACGAAAGAGAAAATTCTGTAATACCAGCGAGACGATAAAACAGCATTGTTACAACAAATTTACCGCAGCAATTACTATCTTTTGGATACACTAGTATATTGATAATTTTTATCAACATGAAAACCAAATCTGTGAACTTATTACTGGTCTAAATTCTTGATTATGCAATTATTCACAATCATGACCATTCAATTTGATTCACGAATCTCATTCCTTGATTCTACATTTCGATTGTTGTTCAATACGAAAATTACGATGCTTGAAGATATTTTTTTGGCACCTTGATAAATATGCTTTGTGTTTAAGCAGTCAAGTATTAAAATGATACACCAAATTGAAGAAACGTTGTCGGGTGAAAAGCATAAACCATGATTGATGCGACCCAAAGGTTTACTGGGAAGTTAGAAAATTTTATCTTTGTCTGTGACAGAATACACAATATATTAACACCGGATGCATAAATCATGCTCTTAAATGCCTCAAACAAAGAAAACATCTTCATTATCAAGAAATAGAATGTTACTAGCTTGCCAATGCTGCCTACCCAGAATCCCATTCGGTTTCATCGTTCATGGTTTATGCTTTTCACGGGTCAACGTTTCTTCAATTTGGTGTATACAACTTGACATCTTGTATTTTATTTTTGTGGAAATTAAAGTTACTGTGCACCTCTCAGATGAAATCCAAATATTAAAGGAAAACCGAGCACATACTCAGCATCACATTCAAGTTTAGTTGCAAACAACCTACAGTACACTCACGAATCCACATGTATCATTCAGATATATTGTGCGGTAAGTAGTAAGGAACATTTGCATTGTCAAATCAAAATATTTGAATTTGTAATGCAATAATGTAGGGCACATTCAATTCACCATTTTCCAGAATAAGTGTAAACAGAATAGTCTCTGAGAATTGGTTGTTCAGGCACACTTGCTTTGCAAATCTATTAAAACAAAAAGTCATGTTTATGATACGACAGTAGCAGAAGTTAAGTGTTCTTATGGCTCCCAAATCTCAAAGAATGTGATTTTTTTGTGACCATTCTGCATATTCCTACTCAGGAATCAGTCAATCGGACGTACCCTTATCCTTGCGAGTCAGCCCTGTTCAGTGCATCCTGTACCTGCTGGGCCTTTTTCCCCTTCATTTGCACTTTTCTGCTGAAAAACAATAATAGAATGTACTTATTAATCAAAGTTAATTGAAAAAAAAAAGAATGCACAATAATAAACAATATTGCGGGTTATTTTTTAACCTGGTACACAACACTGACACTAGGCCACTCAAAGTAGTTTTGCCTCAAACTATACCAACAGTTCTATGCTACTTGCTTTTGAAAGGTAATGTCAGTACTTCAAAGTCAGTGGGCTATCTTTTGAGTGGCCGCTAAGCACAACAAACAAGATGGCGCACAAAAGAAACGTTTTGGCGGCAAGTTTAATTTTTTTATCATTCGTTCTGCAAGCGGCTGCTTTTCAGTGTCTGGGGCTATTATTTTGCACTCTACTAATTCATTCTGTTCAGCAGATATCACTGGTAAGGGATAACAATGAAACAATTCCCCAGGATGGTAATTTTATACCACCATTTTTCGCAGTCTTCTCACCTTGGCTAGCCGGGTAACCCGGGACAAACCGTTTACATGGCAAAAAGATAGCCCTCCTAGAAGGGTGCCTTGGGAAGGTGGGTTACCCTTTCTAACATGTACACGATTCAATGCATTTTCTTAACAAACATGAAAAGTTGGCTCTCACAGGCTAGCTTAGTTAACCAGGGCACCCTCCCTCCATGTAAACATGCCCTAAGTGTCTAGGCACTTACATGTATTCCAATTTAGAAGCTCAAGAATTAGGTTGCTTACTTAATTTTTTGTTACGGGAATTTTATGTTATACACTTACATGTACTGTACAATCATGTGGAGGAGCATTAACATTAGTTGTAATTGGTTGCACTTTTGAGACTCAGATCTAAGATGCCTAAACTGTATATCTGTGATGGACAACACTTTCTCACAAGTCTTGCACATCGCAGACTTTTGACGACCTCAGAAATTTAACGACCCTAGCATTTCCAAAGCGATAGCAAACTTTAACCTATAAGCATTTATCGTGCAACAAAAGTGAGCCAAAGAAACTGCAATGTATGCCAACAGAGCTACTATAGCACCAAACACCGGCATAAAGAAAGAAAATAATTCTAACGACACTCTGGATAGCATGAAATCCTCCTATCAATTTGTTATATATGTTGTGGTTCAAATTTTTCTTTGGTTTAAAAATTTTCAAACCAGTTTAGTTTTTATTTTTCTGTGTCTCAGATTCATTATCATAATATGAGACAAAGAAAAACAAAAATCAAACTGGTTTGAAATTTTTTAAACTATAGAAAACATCGAATCACAACATATACATGTATACATATTAATATTCTAGGAATGACACAAGCAAGCTAAGAAATATGCCAGCAAGAACAATAACTGGCCTTTCTTAATAAACATTAAATTAAAATTAAATTAAGGAGTGTTTTTTTTGGGAAGAGAAGGACTCAAGGGGAAATTTAAATGAGTTGAGGCATTTGAGGATTTATTCGAGTAAATCAAAAGTGTATACACATGCACTATATTTAGATACAAACAACAAAGAGCAGGGTTTGCACTATCAATAGTCAGGTTGATAGTCCAATGTAATCCTTTTCTTCCCACCTGAAAATGCAACTGAATAGGAAACTCTGCCAGCAGGCTACGACCGGTAACCAGTTAATCATCACCACAGTAAGGAGGCACTTATCAAAAAATAGTACATGTACAATCAACCAAGGAAATCTCTTTTCACACGTCTACATGTATTTTCTTGTTCAAGTAGAGTCAAAGGCTCCTGTTAGCCAACTCAAAAATAGGAAATACCCTACATGTACATGTACATACAAGTATTGCTGGCTTGTGTTTGAGAGACCAACATCGACAAAAAAAAAGTGTCAAATAGAAATTTTGAATGTAAAGTAGCCATGTACTTATTGATTTGATTGAGACACTCAAGTTTGGTTTGTAAAAACTTGATTATACTGTACATGTACATGTATTTATTAACACTTTTGATAAGATTGCCAACTTCATCTATTTTTTATGCAGTTCATGAAACATAATGTTTACACTGTATGTTTAAATTATAAACATGTCTCTATATCTCTTAAATACTATTTTTTTAACCTACATCAACATGTAGGATACACAAAACATTACATGTATTTCAATCTTCAAGAAATAATTTTTATATACCACAATCACAAATTACATGTACAGGTACCAACTATTGAGCTGAGAAGACTTTTATGAGATATACTAAATTACAAATCATACATGTATCTACATTATACAGGGTTCTCCTTATCAGGCGGTAACCGGTAAAATTTATCGCTTGAAGCAGCACTTATTACCGTCTGTAATCGCTTGCCCCCGGAAAATTTTTAAGACACACAGTTTTCCCTTTACCGCTTAGCAAAAATCCCTTACCTGCTAAGCTGAAATTTGGGGAGAACCCTGATTATAAGATATAAATAACATACTTTACATGAGACCTACATTTGTACAGATGGTATTTAGCAGGGATGTAGATAATAGCGGGAAGCCGGGGAAATTACCCGGCTGTGAACTTCATTTTTCCGGCTGTTAAGGACGTTCGCGCGAAAATCTTCTAACATTGATTTTTTTTTTATAAAATGTTTACTACAGCTAGGTTATGAGATGTTCATGTCAGAAATGCAAAAAAAAAAATGAGGGGGTAACGGACTTCGTTTCTGAGATAAGATATCTGAAAGGCGACCCTAATTTTGAAAAATTGGTCTTCCTTACGGGATGAGACCCCAATGTCTGTTAATCTAAAAATATTGCAAATAAATCTCTAAAATGCAACTTTCTTTCCCACATTTTATGCGAGTAGGTCTGTTCAGCAAATTCATTCAACTGGTGACGTTTTTTAAAGTAAATTTAATCTTTAAACAACAGCATTTGCAAACTCTGACAGCAGCAAATTGGCAGGATTCGATGTTGCGCGGGGTAGAAAAATGGAAAAAAATTAAATTTCCTACATTGACTTTTTGTTCATTTTTTTACAATCTGTCGAGAAGTGGCAAAGAAAAAAATTGGGGGTCACCGACCATCAAAGTGAGTTAAATCTAAGCAAAGTTAACGCAACGGCTACAAGTCCTTTATGTGCTTAGATTTCTTCTCTTGCGTGCGCTCATGCATGACATAGCATGGCGTTGCAAGATGAATTGTGCGCGCAGTAAGGATGCGCATAAACAAGTAGCGCAAACGTCCTTAAAGCCTAGTGCAGCATTGAAAGGACTACATTTTTCTATTTTTTACCCATCTGTCAGTTCTACATGTACATGTATATTCCCGCCAGTTAAAAACTGAATCTACATCCCTGATTTAGGTCAGTAACCGAGGTCAAAATGACAGATACATCCCCTTGGGGTGGCATACTATTTCACTTCCTGTGGTGTTCAGATCACTTTATTTGACTGCATGTTCACAGCTTTTTAGCTGTGGTTCAAAATAATCCTTCACAAAACAATCCTGGTAAAGCCTTTGATCCTTATGGCAGACAATCTGAAAGGTACATTGGCCATGGCCATGCATGTCTAGCAGGCCTTGTATTTCATAATGCAATTTGAGTTAAAACTATCCATTTTCCCTTCAGTTTAGTGAGGTGCTGTAGCAGTTAACAGCTGCTGAAATCTCAAGGCTACTGTTTGCCGTTCAAGAACTAGAAAATAAAAGGCAATGAACACGAAAGCCACCGCTTCACTTCTAATAGCAGGCATGTTTTTAGAAATTCAAGCCAATTCAATTTGTTGCACTGGTGATTCGAGTACTAGCAAAGGTAAAGTAACTTGAACTCAGGAAATTGAAACCTTGGTAAACGTTTAAGTGTAAACACAACATTTTGTCAAGTAATGTTTTTACTTTCTTTTAAATCTGAAACATCAAAACGAAGCAAGACTACAGATGATCTTTCATGTACAAGCTTCGATCTATTAAAGTTTCAGCGTTTTATGACGATTGTATGTTAAACGTAAATTCTGGAGCTCATACACGTAATCTGTATCATGACCAGTTAATTTCAAAGCAAAAACCGAAATGTTTTAACTTTCATGTAAGTTAAGCTTAAATTGTACCAAGACAAATATCGAATGTAGTCTCATTTTATAATAAATTGCATGTACTATCGAGGACCGATCGAGGTTAATATATTTTGAATTTAATTTGGCAGGAGAACGAATGCTGTTTCACCCCAACAAACTATACAATAACGATAAACCACTCACTGTTGTCAAGAAATAATCACGTCTTCTAATCGTACATTGCATAAAGTCGAAGCGTTACAGTATTTAATCTCTTACATGTAGCTTACCGTACGCTATATGCTTCGTTCGATTAACTAAATAACCGCATTCCGGAATAAAAATAAACACTACAGCGCTTTCTTTATAGTTTGTTGAGACACATTTGCACTATACACATGTAAATCTGGCAAAACATGGTTATAATTCGACAGCTTTCATGTTCTTAATATTCCGGAATACGTTCAATCGAACGCCACATCAAGCTTCGTACATGACTAAAATGATTAAACAAATGATTGTACTCACATTTGAAACGTCCCGATGTAGACTGTCGTCTCAGATATTCATCTCTTCTGCTGATAAATTGTTGATAAGCCCATTCTTGGATGAAACAACGTCCACAAAACGGTAATGGCCGCGCACAAAATTCAAACGACCTTTGTTTGTGCTCACGTGAGATATCTCACGTGATATGTGACGCTGGATAGAGAGAACACTGGGAACGAGATTAGCGCGCGAGACTGAGCGGGAATTTCACAATGCTTTAGGACTGATTCCTCGTTCTTCGAGTGAAAAAGTGCAGGATTCCATGATAAGAGGGCCCAAAACAGATATAAGGTATGGCTTTTCATTCTTAAGAAGAGACTTTACTGTAATCATCATTCGTGTATAACTTAATGTTTTCTTTTCGGAGCGCTCCATAAATTGTCTGTTTACAAAATAATGTGTGCTCTCGCATATAGCTTACATGTAAGCTAAATATATACGAGCGATAGGCCTCGCTACTCTAAACACAAGCTTTATAGAGCGCGCTGAGGTCACTCAGGTATTTGCATTTCGCAGAATAATAATAATAATAAAGCATTGCCGTATCGATCGTCATAACATTTATGCTTCGATCTACAACGCGTTCGGACACATCGATATTATTACTGAATCCAGTGTTAAGCGAGGAACTATACCATGGTTTGATTTGACAGCGAGCTACTGCATTTAATAATACCTTTTCAGAAAATGAATATGTCGGGATAAATGTAAAGTAAAATGTATTTTGACGCGCCATTCGATATCGCCTTGCTATTCAATTCCGGTTCAAGTCCCGGCCCGCAAGTCGGCGTTCGGCTACACGTGTGAGGTTGATAATTAACTTCGGCCTCCGTATATACTGTCATGATGATAAACAAGGAACTGTATTTGCAAAGACCACCATAACGAATAGAAGCACCGGATTCTGTAGTAAAGGATCGAATCGGGAGGGGGGGGGGGGGGAGGGTGGCTACGGGTATGTGTCTATAAAACTCTATAAACGTTTTCATTGCTGCTGCAATAAAAAGGAAAACCGATATAGCTCTTATTTTGTTCTGTGAGTTTGTCACAAATACGTTTAAAACAGTTTTACTGACTTATGGAGGGGGAGGTGAACTTTAAATATATTTTGTGTACATACCTGTAACAAAGTGTTTTTCTCTCAAAATACTAAGAAAATAGTCTGTTTAAAGTCTGTTTGGAAACAGCTCCTGGTTTCAGAATTTTAAAATCGCCTTTCAAATAGCTGTGACTTGTGAATTCAACTTCAAACATGTTTTAAATAGACTATTTATGAGCTGTTTAGAAGCGTAGTAATGAATGTCCATTTCAAATAGTATTTAAACATCATATTTAAAACGTATTTTTATGTTTTACTTGTTACAACTACATTATAAATCGACAACATTTTATGATTTTTTTCCAAACAGTGTTCAAATAGTCTATTTAAAACAATTTAGAGTAACACTTCGGCAGTCATGTTGTCAAAATAGTGTTCAAATACTCTATTTGAAATGTAGTTTTGGCGACAAATAGCTTACAAATACATGGAAAAACCTATTCGGTTTATTAAATAGCATTTAACTATACCTCAAATACATTTCAAGCTCTTACCACTATTTTAGAATTTTTGTTAAAATATAATAAAAATACACCATGATGAGCTCAAAATATAGTTCAAATCGTTCAAATACATTAAAAGTACCTTTAAATCACTTTTAAAATACACTTGGTTTGGTAAGGGAGGAGACCTTGACCTTCGAGGTCATAATATAATCAAACCAGGAGGCATAGAAATGAACAGAAAACTGATCACAAATCTAGACACTGATGAAGACAATGATCTCTCAGCTGTGAATATGATCACTCTGAAAAAATTCCACCCTGATGCTCCGGCTCACACTCATGAAGTGACTAAAGATATTGATTTGAAAGAACGTTTCAATGTTGTCCAATCAAAACAACAGACATGGCATGATTTAGGGGCAAATTATAACAACCTGGTTTCTTATAATGACGTCAAGAATATCTTTCTCAGCCGCAAAGAGGCATTTCCAATGGAGACGACTTTTGATATGAACAATCACACCATTTTCAATGTGAAAGACCCAACAGTTGCCGACCAAGGCGCAAACAAAAGATATGTGGACGACGAAGTCGCTAAAAAAACTTTCGTTGGAAGGCGGAACAATGACTGGAAACCTGGATATGAATTCACAACAAATAAACAATATTGCAGCGCCAACTCTTGAACATCAACCCACACCAAAATCTTATGTTGATAAGGAACTAAATGACAAGATAAGCAATGTGGTAGTCCACACGATAGAATTAGAAGAGAAGCTTAAAAACTATGTCAATGAATCACATATCACATCAACCTCTCGCCCGAAAGATGAATTCAGGTATCTGATGGAAGATGTGGACCAATCAAGCTCTGAACATAATATGACAGTGACTGGAATAACTGATTTTTCAAGTTCTCCACATCATTTCAATAAGAAGGCGTACGATTTGAAAATCACAAAAGATCTTTTTAATGAATACTCTGGGAGACTTGGATTCGATATGTACAAATTACCAGACGGCGAATACACTGTTTGCATTGAATTCTTCCCCGCGTCAATGGATGGTGTTAGTGTTAATGTCGTGAGCACAAGTCTGAATATCAATCAACAATCAACAAAGAAGTTTTCGACTTATGCCAGATCCATCATCCACATGCATAAATGGGAGATCACTCCACCTGAGTATATATTTCTGGATCTGAAGTGGCGGGGAACCGCTGAATCAGCTGCAACCGGAGATGCAAATCTGATCATATATGGCGTCAAAGGTTCTCAACCTGATGTTGAAAGCAGCGTCTTCGATGCACCTTTCATTTTTGAAAATCAAAAGATGGTCATGGAGGCTGATTTGGATATGAATGGTCATAGAATATTAAATCCTTCATTAACATCAAAAACATTAATTACGGCTTACTTCAAAAAATCACGGCATCAAAATTGCTTATTTTTGAATTTTGCAAATCCATTTCAAATTATACCTTATGATTGTATTCTAAAAGGTATCAATTGTTACTTTGGTTCATTAAATAATTCTGATTTTCTTATTACGTTAAAAGTAAGAGTCAGTGGAACCACTAAACAAAATCAAAGCTTTGACTCAACAGTAAATGAAAGGCGACAGGAATTTAACATAAATATGAACCTATCAAAACATGATGTAATATGGATTGAAATTTACAAAACAAAATACAACTGAAAACATTACTCATGATAACGTTGTATTTGCTATTGAATTCCGCACATCATTAACATCATCCTGAAAAAGAAAAAATTCTTGTATTCTAAAATGCCTAAAAATGACCTCTTCCATTTCAATCATATTGACCCAACACTGGACAAAGAAACACTCGAAGCGATTAAAGAATTGTACAAATATTATCACAAACGCTGGTGGTGTTATAAAAGAATGGCCAAAAGACTCAAAGAAGCCTACTTTGCAAACAATATAGCTTCAACCATGCTTGTTGCTGTTGGAACGATAGCTGGGGGAATCACACTCAATCCCATCGTTTTGGGTGTAATAAGCGGGGCTGGTTTGGTTTTGAAAACAAGCAGTGAAATTAAAAATTATAAGAACAAAATAACCATGGCAAAATCCGCCTTTACAACATATGATAAAGTTTTGATTGAGCTGAGATCTTACTTGAGAGGATGTAGATTTGACCCGTCAAAATTCCGTGATGAAATGATAACAATTGATGGTATGGTGGCTGATTTGGGCCTGAATTACGAAAAATATGAAAAATATTATCATAAACACTATTACCCAGCTTTGTTGCCAGCACCAAAAGGATTGGGAGGACCACCCATGGCGGTTTGGGTTTGATCATATTATCATTGAAAAATGATCGGAAAATGGACTCACAGAAAAAAGGCGAAAGCTCATGACACGCTATCATTAAGCTGCAGTGTCAGTGCTTCACCCTCGTCTGATTGGATAATTCCCTTTTGGAGGGGCGGCTCCGGTTGGAATTCGGCTTCGCTGGATTCATCGTCATAGTCATCTTCGTCTTCATATTGATCAAAGAAACTAGGTTGTTCGATCAATTCTTTGATAAGAACTTCTTGGGTTGTGATTGTGATTGATGGAAAATTCCCAAGGAAAACTTGGCGAAGCCTGACGACAACAGAACCTGTGAAAGAAATTACAATCCAGTCATGTGGATTCACACGATTTTTAACTTCCTTGACAGTGCCATCTGATCTCTTTTTCTGAATGAGTTTGTTAAAACGGCAATTATTCTTTCCAGATTTATCTGTGTATAGCTTGGAATAGAGTTTATAGAACTTTGAATTGTCTTCTTTGATGATTGAAAAAGAAGCATTGTTAAGTTTTCTATTTATCCTTTTGAGTTCATCTTTCTTGGCAAGGACGAGTTTGTCGATGGTCGTCTCAAAAGAACGAAGCATCGGAATATCATCGTCATTGAGAGTAAGGCCGAGAGAGTAACATGTTTTATCAGCGTTTTTATGCATCCATATTTTCATCTTGCCTTCAAGAGATTATTGCAAGGCTCACTGCCGGTGTCAACCAATATTGGCAAGACAACGAATGAAAAATCACCTGTCTTTTTGGTTTCTGGTTCTGAAAGGGTTATTCTCTGGTTTTGGTAATTGGTGTTTGTGATCATTATTTTATTATCATAGATAAAAAAAATAAAAATGAAGACCCGCTGGTTGATCTGTTGCTAAATTATAACTCCATTTTGGGTTTATAATTTACAAAAACGAACTTTCCTTATTGAATTCCTTTTGATAATCCAACATCTCTTCGTTTGAAAATAAGAAAGATTCTGGATATTTGATGAAATACTCCGTGTCATTGGCACAGAATGTACCATCCTTTAGAGGAATTTCTGTGATGGAAATATCGTAAAATAACCCAATTGAACTAAGAGAATAAAACCATTGGGGGCAGTCATTTGCGGTAACACATATCATCACTGTTTTCAGTTTTTCAGTTGGTGTTCGGGTTCTGATAAGATGTTTCAAACCATCTTTCTTTGAGAGATAAGGTTTATTCTCCCTGAGAGCCTTATAAATTGTTTGCACAGTAACACCAAAACAATTGGCTGCTTCTTTGGCTGTTTCGAAAGTTTGATTATTTATGGTGATTGACTCTTTATCGGAAAGATATCCTTCAATTAACAATACTTGTTTGTCACATCTTCTTTTAATTGTCTTATTTTTCACTTTGAATGCATATTTCAGTGTTTGAGGTATTAAATTAAAAGATTTTGAAGCTTCATTAACATCATTGAAAACATGTGTTTCATTGTTATTGATTAGTCTAAGTTTGATTAAATCGTTTCTCATTTTAATATAATATATTCTTTTTTTATTTTTTTAATATATTGTATTCTTTTTGATTTTTCTGATTTTTTATTTTTTAATATATTGTATTAAAAATGGAATTTCAAAACAAAGATATTGTCCGGGCCTCTCTTGAAGAGACCCGAGTGCCAGAATTACAAAAGTTTGCCAGTGACTTAAAAAATTCCTGGTCGTTCCAAAGCCAAAAAAAAGCTCAATTAATTCAGCTTTTGCTTGATCATGGACCTAAACCGAAGCCAATGCCTCCGGCGGCGAAGCCAAAGAAACCAAAAACGCAAACTTTGGCTGAGATGAAAGGAATGGCTAGGCATTATGGGTTGGAAGGCTTTGAGGATATCAAAACAAAACCTGAAATTAAAGGCTTTCTTGAGTATCAAATGAGGTCTAAAAGGCAGAAAGATGAGGAGATTACAGTTCCATCGCCACCAGAGCCAATTGATTTGAAAACAAAGCGAAAGCAAATAAAACGGTTGAAGAAAAAGCTTCAGAAAGTAATCAGACAGGTGAGAAACAGCAGAAGACCACACAATAATTTGACTTTAAAAGAAAAAGAAATAAGGCAAAAGCTTGCTGAACTTCGAGGTCGGCCGATCTCTGAGCCACCGATCACGGGGTCACCTTATGAGATAATTCTAGTTGATGAACGATCAAATCAAAGATTTACATCCTATTTCGATCATTTCCGAATCAAAATCAAGCGAAAAACAATCGCATCGGACCCGGTGAAAATCTTCCAAGAAATATTGAATAAAGTCATAAAGAAACGTGGGCTGGTCAATGGAGATAGAATCCGAATAATTGTGGATCACGTCAAACTTGATCGACCCTTGAGCACAATTGCCTTCAGGATTGTTGGTGGCACTATTCCACTGCTTTCACTTTATGAAAAATTCAGACCTCTTGAATATAAGGAAGTGCCTCTTGATGAAATCAGCATTGAAGTGCAATCAACGAAAATTCCTCGCGGTAGTGGGCGCTTGCAAGTCACAAAAAATAATGTTTCAAGAAAGACGTCAGTGATTTCCATAAAGAATTCCGATTCGATTTGCCTTGCAAGGGCTATTGTAACAGCAATGGCACACTTGAATAAACACAAGTGGATCACATCACAACTTAAAGATGGTTTCAATAAATCAAGATTGCTGCAAGAAACAGAGGCAAGAAAACTACACGCCGAAGCCGGCGTTCCTGAAAACGATTTTGGATCCACATTGAAAGATGTGAAAAGATTTGCAGAGCACTTGACGGTGGAGATAAATATCATTGATGCAGACCAGTTTAATGAGTTGATTTATTCAGCCAACTCCTCCGATGGTGACACAAGAATTTATCTGTTGAAGAACAAGAATCACTTCGATGTCATCACTTCGATGCCAGCATTTTTATGTAAAGATCATTATTGTCATACATGTAAGAAAACATTTAAGACTAGAGATCGACACAGATGCCCTGCGAAGTGTATTGCTTGCTTCAAGTATTGCCCGGATGGTGTTTGTGCCGGGCCAGAAATAGTCTGCAACATTTGCCATCGAAGCTTCAAAGGAGCAGAATGCTTCAGAGAACACAAACGAAACAGAGCAACGAATGGAAAAGTTGACGTGGTTTGTGAAATTGTTTCGAAATGTTTGAAGTGTAATCGAACAATGACAGATAAGCTTGACAAACATATTTGTGGGCATTCAAAATGTTCTAATTGCTACCGCTATTGCGATATGTCAATGCATAAATGCTATATGAAAAAGACAAAAGCCAAGGGCGGTCGATGTACAGGTTCCGTCGGAGACGGCCGCTCCGCGGGTCGTTGCACTCAAGAGAAACAATGTTATTCCTACGAGACTTATTCAGAGAAGTATATGTTCTACGACTTCGAGTGCATTCAGGAAACCGGAGTGCATGAAGTGAATCTTGCGATCATACAAGATTTTGAAGGAAATGAATGGATATTTCGAAACATTGATGATTTTTTGCAGGTTTGTCTTCAATGGTCAACATGCTGGTTGGACATTCGTGGCGCACAATGCAAGAGGCTATGATGCTCAGTTTATCTTAAAATGGTGTGTGGAAAACAGTTTGAAGCCTTATTGCATATATTCCGGCACCAAAATAATGTCAATGGAGATCCAGCGTTTCAAAGTCAGATTCATCGACAGCTTGAATTTTGTGTTGGGGTCGTTGGCAATGTTTCCAAAGACATTTGGATTGAAGGAGTTGAAAAAGGGGTATTTTCCGCATTTCTTCAACAAGAAATCAAATGAAAACTATGTGGGGCCGATACCGAATGAGAAATGTTATGAGCCGGATCAGATGAAGAGCTATTGCAGAAAACCATTTCTGACCTGGCATGAAGAAAGAGTCAAAGAAAACTATGTCTTTGACTTTCACAAAGAGCTGATTGAATACTGCCGATCAGATGTCGACATTCTCAGAAGATCTATGATGAAATTCCGCGAAGAATTTATTGAACTCGGGAATATCGATCCACTGCAATATATCACGATTGCATCTGTGTGTATGGCAATCTATCGGAGAAATTATCTGGAAGAAAAATCGGTTGCCGTGGTCAGAAACAAGACCAAAAGAGAAACATATTCGCAAGCATCGATTGCCTGGCTAGACTTTTTGGCGGAGAAACATGACTGCAATATTCAGCATGCATTGAATGGCGGTGAAAAAACATTATGGTTAGAAGATCGGTGGTATTACGTAGATGGCTTTTACGAAGAAACAAACACCGTATTTGAATATCAAGGTTGTTTCTGGCATGGTTGTGAAAAGTGCTTTGATGGAGCAACAATAAACACCAAGAATCAAATCGATATGGCAACATTGCGGAAGAAGACGCTTGAGAAAAATGCTAAGATTCGATCTGCTGGATATAAATTGGTTGAAGGCACCGAATGCTATCTGAAACAGTGTAATGAATTCAGATTATTCAAGAAAACTTGGAAGCGTGATTGTGTTGAACCATTGGATCCCCGAGATGCATTCTTTGGCGGACGAACAAATATAACAAAGCTGACATATGACTTTAAAGAAAATGAATCAGGCGGTTATGTGGATTTTGTGAGCTTGTATCCAACGGTTCAATACTTCAAGAAATATCCAAAAGGACATCTGGTAAAAATTATTGAACCAAAACGATTTAATCCTTCATGGTTTGGCTTTATCAAATGCAAAGTTTTACCACCGCGGGGTTTATATCACACAGTGTTGCCGCAAAAGATAATGTGTGGAAATGCGAAAAAGTTGTTGTTTCCGCTGTGTCGAACATGTGCCGAAACAAAACAACAAAGTTGTGATCATAGCGATGAAGAAAGAGCATTTAAATTTGTAGGAACCTGGTGTTTGAATGAAATGCAGAAAGCATTGGAAAAGGGTTATAAGATTGAAAAGATTTATGAGGTGTGGCATTTTCCAGAAACAACGGAAGACCTCGTCAAAGAATATGTGAACAAATTCATGAAGATTAAGATGGAATCATCCGCCTTGACAGTTGGTGAAAACTGTAAATATAGATCACAGGAACATTTCAAAAGTGTGGTGAAAGAAAGGTTAGGAATTGAACTTGAAAATATTGAATTTAATGCGGGAAAAAGAACAATAGCCAAATATTGCCTGAATAGCTTGTGGGGAAAGTTTGGCCAAAGAAACAATATGAAACAAAACAAATACGTAACAGAACCCAAAGAATTTTATTCAATATTGCTGGATGACAAGATTGATAATCTGTTGGTTCATTTCATCAACGATAATATGGTTCAAATGACATATGATTTGAAAGGACAGTTTGTTGAAAATGCAAACTGTACTAATATCTTTGTGGCAGCATTCACAACTAGCCATGCAAGAATGATGCTGTATGATGTGCTGGATGTGTTAGATGAACAAGTGTTAGGATTCAATACCGATAGTGCATGGTATGTGAAACGGCCTGGAGGCGCCACTGTTGAAGCAGGTGATATGCTTGGAGAATTAACTGATGAGTTAGATGGCGATAAGATTGGGGCTGGTGTGGATCCGGGCCGAAGTCATATAGCTATGTGACTGGAAAAGGCAAGATAACATGCAAAGTGAAAGGCTTCTCGCTGAACCATGAAAATAGTCAATATTTGAATTTGACGGAAATGAAGAAAATCATCAATAAGCAAAAAGAAAGAATCACATTGGTTAATGAAAGACATATTGCCAGAGACCCAAAAACAAAAGAAGTGTTTAATGAATACCAGGAGAAGGATTTCAGATTCGTTTATAACAAGCAATGTTTAAATCCTGTGGAAACTGGGCTGGACACGCTGCTATATGGATATTAGGGATAATATATATCGTTAAATGAAGGCGGTAATTGGTTACCGCTGGATTGGAGTGGTGGTGATTTTGAATCGCTAAAAGTTGGCGGATGGTGAGCCATAACTACTAAACTGCGGATGCCCAAGCGGTTTGGAACCGCGGGAAAAGTTGGCAGAAGGATTTAGCGGTTTCAGCAGATCGGTGACAGAAAAAATCGTTGGGTGCCCCAGAGTGCCCTCCATAACTACTTCAATCAATGTGTCTTAGAGTCTCATGCGCATGAGTATAGGCTAAGTGTAGCCTCTTGTTACGATTGAATTTACAACTGAAGTTCAACACGTTTTATAAGCATTTCTCTAAAATTAGCGACAACAGTTAGAAAAATTCAATCACAAATTGATATCAACATAAATTTCCATCGAAAAATGTAATTTCTTTTCCGGTGAAGTCCAAATGCCAGTGGCTTGACTCGGCTATTTGATTACGGGCACGCCGAAAATCACGAGGTCGCATATCAACCAACAAGACCAGTGAAAGTCCTCCCGCGGGATACGGTAAACTTTAAAAAAAACAAGGCGATTTGTGACTACAAAAAGCGGGACGAAAGCTAAAAATGGAAACAACGACCTTACCAAAACCTTGACTCATGCCGCTATGCGCATGAGTAATAAAATCTCAGCTGCACCTTTAAGTAGCAAAATTAAAATAGGGGCCTCCGACACGGCACGACACATTTGTGATTGTTGTTTTCATTTTTGATTACAGAAAAACCCATCGTTGAAATAATTCCGGATTCGTATCCCACAATGTATCCAGGTGGTAAGCTCACATTGACTTGCAAGGCCAGCAGTGAAAAGGCAGTTATGATCAAGTGGACGAAAAATGATGCCTCGATATCTCCGAGAGCTCGCATCGATCAGAAAGGCGACGAGAGTACTCTTGTTATTGAAAACGTCGAGACTGGTGACAGCGGTGATTATTCGTGTGAAGCACAAAACCAAGCAGGCTCTGTGACCTCTACTGTTGAAATTAAAGTTCAGGGTAAGATCGCATTTGTAGTTCTTTTAGTGTGAAGTTCACAAATATTCATCTATGTGAAGTAAGTTACTCAAACCTATGACGAATTAAAGTATTTGTTTAGAGTAAATTGAAATTCGCCATTTGGATTCATTTGTGGGCACTTTTTTTCGAAGGAACCTGGTGAACTACGTAAAACTATTGGTTATTATTTTCGAATTCAGGTTTTACGTTTGCTCGCAATTGAAAGCGTATCGTCCGCAGGTTCTTTCAAATCTGTCCACCCCAACGGGAAGAAAGGCCCTGGTTCAGGCTGATCACGTTACTCAATGTGAGGAGACGAAATTAATAAATGGGAGCCACTTAGCACAATGATGTACACTTCACCTTCAAAGTTCCAGGAAGGTCAAAAGCGCAGCCGTATTTTTATTTTAAAAAAAATGTAATTCAACTAGAGTAAGCTCTAATTGGAATCCTTTCCGTTTGATTTGCAAAACGCTATTAGGCTGTTTCATGCTGCCGGAACAAAATATAAACATCACATTTATTGCTTTCTTCGTTTAATGATGCTTTTATTTCTGAAAAAGC
>JAJGOT010000069.1:462500-632500 GCA_022457155.1 Cladopsammia gracilis
CTAGATTCAGTAGCTGACACTTAAGCTCCAAGGTGCGGGATTGCAGAAAATTGGAATAAACTTATTTGCATATCACTGAATAAGAATAGAGCTCATTGTCTCAATACCTCGTTCTAAAAAGAATTGAAAAGAATAGAACCAATTTTCCGCAATCCCGCACCTCACTCCACTTAAGCTCGACCCGGAGCTCGATCGCTAAGCAAATGGCAAGTTTAATATATAAAACACAGAACTTGCCAGAGCAAAAATCCCACAGGAATAAGCGGCGAACACAATATCAAACGGTCCTATCCATCCATGAACGCCTTGAATTGTCTTGAAAGTGTGCAGTTGTACGCAGTAGTTCTTTATCTTGCTTCTCGAGTACACAAACGGAGAGATTTTACGGTATGTATTTCATGGCCGAAAGCCATATAGTCGTCTATATGGACTTAAATATGCGTGCATAAATTTGCATGCGCTAATGTGACACGACAAAAAAAACAAGAAAAGTCAACGCCGGATTTATAACTCGTGTGCTTCGCCACGAGTAATGATTCCCGAATTGACGTCATCTAATTAGCATTTTGTAAATTCAAATCTCTATAACTCACTAACGCGACGTTAAAAACAAGAAATATTTAACTATTCAACTTTTCAACGTACATAGAGTTGATTAAGCAAAAAAAAAATTGGGGGTTAGGTGCAGTTTAAAGACACCTTTATTTCCGGCAAAGTTTTTTTTTACTCGTCATCAACCTCTCCGTCCGTCAGTCAATCGACACATCGTCATTTAATATCTTTAGATTGGTCAGTGTACCGATCACAATCTCCTGGGGGATGGCTCACTTCATCCACTTTCGCCTGCAAAATATCCATCGCGCTTCTGTCTTCCGATTTTACAGCCACCTCAATAGGTATTTCCAGACCGCCTTGAACAAGCGGAGATGGCTTGTATCCAACATATTTGACCTCGCCTATATGTGAGTCAGCTCCTCTCTGCAGACCATACCAGATATATCATCTCAGTTCTATTAGAATACATATTTATTACAGCTTCACTCCACTAAATTTATTTATTATACATTGGTGTCACTAGCTCGATTTTGATTGGCTATAAGCACGCAGCTAATTATTGCTTGCTGTTTCTGTTACGTCATACCTACAGACAATGAATTTTATATATGTAGAAGTGACGTCATACCTACAGACAATAGTTTTATGCATGCAGAAGTGACGTAAGTTGTTTACTTACAAGTTGACTGCTGTGCATTGATCACTTTTTTGTGCGCGCTCTTGTCTTTACAAGTGCAGCTCAGGAATATGCATAATAAAACAATTATTACAAATAGATAAACATTAAACTAATCACTACTATAAAGAAAAGTTGTGGAGAAGGGGACAGCCAAAAACGCTAATGCACCATACCAGGGATGCCCGGCCCCACCAATTAATATGTAAGAAAAGTATATACGAGAATTCGCGTTAATCAAATGCATGTAAACATAAATTAGCGTTTATTTTATAACACGTAGATTTTGTTCGCGTTGTAAAAATGCTTTGTTATCTTCGAAATGTTATTTAACACCGCAAAACTCAACGGGAGATTGCAACAATCCCCCCTCCCTCTTGTACCACGGTTGGGGTATAGGTTTGCGTGTACGTCCGACGATTAAACAAAAACGTACTTTCCGTGAATTGGATTAGCAACGTGTTGACATTTTCGGCTTTATTGGCTTCTCAGGTCGATTGGAAAATTGGTGTGTAATAACGTCGACTGATATTACTTTAATGATCTCTTTTCTTTCTCACAAAAGTGACAATTTCGCACCTTCAGGGTTTTCATTCCAGTTCTCGCTCTTTTTGGGGTTGGGAGATGAAAGAACCTGGTAATGAGTTTGCCATTCTAGTGTTTGTTCAACGACCTGTGCTGTGAAATATTCACCTATTAAAAAATAATTATATGGAAAACAAGGACAACTGTTTTTGTCATGATTGAATTACGTGATATAAACTGTATCAAATTACATATTCGTAGATTGGGAAATCCGGATTTCGATTTTGAAATCCGGATTTCGGATTCCCCAAAAAACGCAAAATCCAGAAACGGATTTCCAATTACCTAAATCCTTCTCCACGATGGTTTTCCATGAACAATGGAAATCCGAAATCCGGATTTAGATTTTGAAATCCGGATTTCAATTTCCCAATCGAACGCACCCTTAGGTTCTATTGTTTATTGACTTCGCCAGACTTGGCATCATGTAGATGGCTACTCTTCAGATTTTTATCACCCGAAAAAAAGCATGAAATAAAAAAAGGATGAAATCGCATCTTAATAGCAATTATTTCAACGATGATACTAGAACTTCCTTCACAGACTGAAACATTGCAACCAACCTCTACAGCATAAAAACAACAAAAACGCAATTTATGTTCAGCTCAGTAGCTATTATTTTTATGACTTCTTTGGAACTGTTATCACAGAGTTAGACTAACGGTTAAATAGAGTGATTTTACTTCATCTGTGAAATAGTAGAATAGTACGCACTATTAGACTATAATTCCATTGTTTCCCTTTGTTTAATTTGGACTATCACACACTAATTGTAAGGTAGTGTTTCACAGATGAAGTAAAATCACTCTAGAACCTTCTTGTGAAACACAGGGCGCTTTCCATTCAACCAAAAATTCCGGAAATTCCGGGTTGGGAAGCGAATGGAACGGAAATTTCCCGGAATAAAATTCCGTAATTTTGGGACAACCTCGCCAGGTTGTCCTAAAATTCCGGAAAATCGGAACAACCGGAAAATACCGTTCCATTCGACCATTCCTGCTCGGCCCAGTTTCTCCGAGCCGGAATCGAACGCGTCCGCATAGTCAACAAGATGGCGTCTTAATATCAGTGCACGGCGTGTTTGTTTTTCACCGAAAGCTTACAGCAGTTACTCGAGCATGATAGCTCACGTAACATAGCTAGTACAACAGCAGAAATGGCCACAGCTAGGACTGGTAAGTAGCACAGAAATGCTTATAAGCTTATGTATTAAACGAATGTAATAAGTCGCGTGCACAAAGTAGTCGCCGACTCGATTTTGAAAAATTCCTTCGCATGTAACAGCTAGCTGCACTGAAAAAAAATAATATCATCGTTTTCGCTTAAAATATCGTTCGTTTTAACTTCAGAGTCATCGAACAACTTCAGAGCAAGTAAAAGAGGCAATGAGTCCGCCATTTGTTTTGCTTTGGTTTATTTTGTATTTTCGCGCGAAACTTGGAACGTGACGGCCTGGAACAACCAACCGGAAAATGCTGTTCCATTCGCCACAATACCCGGAATTTCAAACCAGAATTTTTGGTCGAATGGAAAGCGCCCACAGTAACTAGGACCAAAGCAAGAAGCACCAAACAAAAAAGAAATTGAATAACTCCATTAATTTGAATAGTCAGCTCAATGGTAAGAGTTAGATAAAAAGTTAAACTAACATACAATTACTTTCACTAAACAATTTCATTTACAGCTTCCGCTCCTTCCGCTCCTGGGTCGACGTTGGAGTACGTGTATTACATTATTGCAGCGCTAGCTGTTGTAATTGTTGCCTTTTTTCTCTCATTTATCATCTGGTACATTCGCAAACGACAAATGACAGGTATGAATAACCATCTCATCAGAAATGCCTGTTTAGCTTAATTCCAAAATAGATTTTTTAAAAACATCGATAATTTCCCATAACTGAAAATAAAACCCAACAAACAACGTTGTCAAAAAAATTTCTGCTGGTGTAAAACATATTCCTTAAGTTGTGTTATTGATTAACTATCAGATAACTAATTATAAACCGCCTCTACCATAAGCAAGATCTATTCCAACGTCCCCTCTTCGATAATTTTCTTTGAAAGAGTTTATTTGGACTCCCCATAATATAGGTCTGATGCCCAATCCTCCATTATACCCTCCCACCAGCGTGCATGCCGAGCCACAAAATAAAACACTGCTGTTGTAACTAAATCTATGTCCATGTTAGTACAATGCCAAGTCTAAGTGCACCTGACCAGGAATTTTCCTTTTTTTTTTTTTTTTCATTTCTTGTTTCAAACGCCTTTTCATTGGGAGTACAGCCAGAGCAAAGTGAGTCGATTAATTTCCTTGTTAACTCTTGAAATATTAATTATACAGTGGTGTTACTGGCACTTCACAGAACTATGCAGGCTTCCTCTAAATAAACAGCTAGACGCCTCCATAGACCTTCTTCAGGCTGGCTTCGCAGTTCTTCCACCTAAACGGCGCCTTCTCCAAATACTCAACCATAACCCTTATGCTAATATACATATTAAAATGTACCTTACGAATCCTTCGGAACGGAAAATCGTCGCGTATGAATCAACTGTATTTAGACAGGTGAACGCCATGGCCATAAGTGGTTTGATTGAGATTATCATAAAGATAACAAAAAACTGAAGTTGTTACTGAGTTGAGCCACCCGCAAGTGAAGTGAAAACAAAGCTTTTATTTTAATCCCTTGATGCTACCTGCGGGTGCCTACAATTTTGAAAATAATGTATTTGTCTAATAAAGAATGAATAAAGATTGATTGATTGATAAAATATGTTAGTCTATTATTGTTAACAGCTGCTCGTTTTAACAAGCGCTTTAGCACTTCAGTGTTCTTTACGACATATGGTTTTTCTGAAAATGACCCTTTGGTGTATATTTTGACGAGGGAACAGTTAAATCTGGGCAGTTAGATGTATCCGTGTCCATTTCGTATGCATCTAACAGAAAACATAAATTCTAACTGTTGCCATAGGCTCTCAATTCTCACAATTAATTCTTTAAGTGACTTTTACAGTGTTCCTTCTAATCCTGATGAAGAGCAAGGGATTGAGATGGAGGTCTTGAATCAAGACGTGGATCAATGGGAAATCGATCCAAGCCGTATAAAGCTTCAAAACGTCATTGGCTTAGGGTCATTCGGAGCAGTTTGGAAAGCAAATTTCAATGCACCAGATGGAAGACCAAGAAGAATGCTTATTGCCGCGAAATGCTTCACACGTGAGCTAAATCTATTGAATTCATTTTAATATAACAAACAGCTGTACACAGCTTGAACTCGTGGCGTCTTTAACCCATTGCAATATTGACTCCTGAGTGTTTTGAGTGCTTTTACGGAAAAACATAAAATTGTGTCTAAAAAGTAAAATTACCATATATTCATTACATTCAGTAGCCGACACTTGAAACCTCGATCGTTAAACAAATGGCAAGTTGTATAAAACACATTAGTAAATTTTTACCTCTCGATAATGATTTTCTAGATTTCTGATTGGTCCAACCGCCACCGATCTGAGTCGTTATTGGTTAATTTGCCCAAATATGGAAAAAATAATGACGAATTACGCGAAAAAAAACCGTCGCGGAAAAAAAAATGGCGACATTCGGGGAGCACGTTATGCACGTGCACGTGCACGTGGCGGGCAAATCTTTCCTCGTCCGCAATATAATTTCCGGCCACAATTCTAATGTTCAAATCCATAACCATTTCGGCTAGTCCGATTAAAACCTATTTTTGAAGGAAACTACTTTTGAAAGAAACATTCTTCTCGATCTCGCCGCTTGTTAGCATTTACTCGCTTTCTATTTGCGAAGCGATCATGTGACACTTGTTCACTGACGTGACAGTCATGTATTTTTTTGAAACGGAAATAATTTTTTTTCTAATTTCCAGTTATTTGAGTCTTTTAAAATTTACTAAAACAGTTATTCGTCTCGGCCTCGCCGAATATGAGCTGATATATATAACCAACTCGGCGCGGCGCCTCGTTGGTTACATATATCAGCTCATATTCGGCTCGTCCTCGATGAATAACTGTTAATTATTATATCTCTCAGTTAGTACGCGCGCTACGATTGGTCAATTTTCCGGTCCGTATTTTACAGTTCCCGCAAAATTTGAGAGTCCCAGCATCGGCCTAGCATCCGCTTACAAAAGTTGTTAGCTACATTAAACATTATCCAGAGGAAACGTTTGAAGCTAAATGGGTTAACATCTCAGGTTACAAAAACTCTCTTCAATAAAAGTAGACTATAACTTTAGCAAAAAGCTGATTAGCCACGAATCAAAAAGCATTCATTGACAATTTTCTCAAGCCTAAAGTTACATGCTTATGGTTTTGGTATTTAGCTTTTAGGCTGTAAGTTGTAAAAACTCGAGTAACTCGACAAATTCGTTTAACTCTAACAATTTAATTCAGCATTCGTCTGCTTCGTAAGAAAACTTCTCTATGAAAAACATAAAGCTGCAAAACAACTTGAGACGGCTTCCATCGGTAAACTGTACCATATTTAGTTTGTTCAAGTTCTTGTCTAGTTATACAAAACTTAAGTTCAGAGTTATCATCTGTGACAGTGGCTCTAATAAGAACAAACTTGAAGCTACAGAATTACGCTAAGAGTGTACTTTCATTCCTCACCGAAATTTTTGCTCTTGCAGTGGATTCCATGAAAACAATTCAGTTTTGCATATTCGCAAATACGCTTTTGCTGCAGCTCACGCTTGAAATTTGTCAGATCAGATGCGATTGAAATTCAAACTCATCCATGCGCAAAGTTCAGCATAAAGCCACTAAAGCACAACAAAAAAACAAAAACAGCATGTAGTATTTAATGAGGAGATATTTTCAGTCAGTGTCCTTTTTGAAGTTTGAGAGTTTCTTCGTTCACCGCTTGAGAGTTTCTTCGTTCACCGCTTGAGAATTTCTTCGTTATTCGTTTGCCAAACACGTTTGTTTTGGCGATTTTATCGCGGCGTTTTGGTTCTTCTTTTCCTCACTTGTCTTCGCCAGTAACCAAGAATTATTTTCAAAGAAGGCTACCTTGTGTGTTAGGTTCCGTCGTCCTACCGAACACATGGAAGAATAAATTAATTCGTTTATGTTCTTGGTTTTCACTTACGTCATATCAAAATTCAGAAGCATTAAACAATAGGTTTCGATTCCAAAATGTCTATGGAATCGTAAACTACAAAAACTACTACACGTCTTGGCCAAATTTTGAAGCGCAAAAGCATTTTGTTCAAGAGTTATAGTCGAACGAGTATTAGACATTTTGAGTAAGAAATGTATGGAGCGGCCATCTTTGTGCCCCACTCAAAGGCACAAACATGGCGGCCTAAAATTCAAAGTCTTCATTACACCAAAAATCGAATAAAAAATATTGTATTTGCTATATGCTCCATTAACTCGACTTATAAGCACTTATAATGCAAACAATAACTTTCAGCTGATTCAATTTTGTTTATATTCACGGCTTATCTGAAATAGCGTGACGAATTGCGTGACACATTTAAAGCCATTATAAATCGGAAACAAAACATCGTTAAACTGAAACTTTTTATGAAAGATTGTGACACTGATATCAACATACCATGTCACAGGGAGCAGAGGAGCCAAATTTGACCTTTACGCGTTCGATCTTCGATCTGTTGTTTACGAGTCTGTTTTTCGCCCCAGCGGGACCCCAAGCGTAATCGGAGCTTTCCGTTGGGTAACCGCAGATTGCTGACTGTGGGCGCCACAAAATCGTTACGATTGTGACTGGGGGGGGGGGGGGGGGGGCTCCGCGGAGCCCCCCTTTATATCTCTGGAACCAGTAAGGCTAGGACCATGAAATTTTCACACAATGTTCACCTCCATACAAGGAAACCTCACACCCAGATTTGACTTGCCACACCCAATTTTGACGTCACAATGACGTCATTTTTGTTTTTCCGACGTTTCTTTGATATTTTTCCATCCAGATGCTTAAAATATCAAATATGACTGTAAAATCATCCCATTAATATTAAAACATAATAAATACAATCAAGGACACAGTTGTAAAGCGAGAAAAAGCAAAAAAGGCGATAAAACTATAATTTTGAAATTATTGACCGCCATCTTGGATCCGCCATCTCGGATTTTCTTTTTTTTTTTGTTGTTTAAATTAAAATTTAAAAAATAGCTAAAAGAGAAAAGGATCAGAATGTATAAAACACGTATCAAATTAATGTCTATTATCCAAACAATGAACTTAGAAGCGTTATTTAATAAATAGTACAAAATGTTTGTCTATAAGTAAAAGAGAGCAAAAATTTACCTACCCCTCCCCCCAAATATTTCATGTTAAAATTTTTTTATGTCTTTCAAGAACTAGTCCCAAGAAAAAACTATTCTAACAAGAAAATGCACTATAAGTCAAAGAACAAGATCTTAAAATTAAAAATTCACCATATTTTAATATTTTGAAAAACTATGTGTCAAAAACCGGTTGCCATGGCAACATGGTTAATCACACTGACATGTTATGGATGCCAAAATGTTTCTAGATAAATTCTAGGAAAAGTCAGAAAATTTCAGCCTCATAGCTATTTCGGTGTAAGAGTTACCACAATTTTACTGGAGGGGGGGTTCGAAAAGCCCTCCCCCAGTCTGAATAGGGTTAACAATACATTTTAGAACGGCACAATACAGCACAATGTATTACAGTACAACGCAATGCATAAATTTGTCAGAGTATTGGACAATTATGCGAAGTGTCAAATTACTCACATCAGTGATACTTGAAAAGTACTTCAAAGTTTGGTTGGCTATTGAAATAAAAGGTATTGAAAGACAGAAGAAAATCTGCGTGAACCATATGTTGATGTGGGCAATTTGGGTACGGGATGAATAGTGTGAGAAGCTTCAATGAGGTGTGTACAATTGATCAAAAGAATTGACACACCAGATTTAGTGCCCGGCTGAAAAAGCAGCGGTAGTCTTTTCTGTTATTATTCGACTTAGCAAATTTCCACCGGTTTTCCGTGGTGTGGACTCTTATTTACCACGATTTACGTCATCACGTGGTCAAAATGTTGTGGACTCACGAGGCGCGGGGAAAAATCGAAGTTTCGTTACAAAACGTGACTGCTAAGAAAGAGCAAGCGTTGTCTATAACTTCGTCGCAATCTGATTGGTTTATTTTTTTCAAGCGCGCGCTTTTATAGGCATTGCGTGATGTTAGCGTCAGCACCGTTGTCTGCACTCTCATTTACCACCTGCATCGACCAATCAGATTGCGAGATTCTGGCAATTGTGATATGACACGTATGACACGTATGACACGTTATTACAATTGTGAGAGACTCACAAATTCGTTGTCAGGGTCCTCTCTCTTCGGAGTTTACAAGATTCACTGGGAGATCGACGATGGAAACGTCAAATGTTGATTTTCGAAACAACACTTGCTTGTTTGAAGTTTTAAATGACAATTGCATGGCACTTGCCTGATATGTCTCAAATCATAGATCTGATGTTAGTTCTCACGACAACGGCAGCAGGAACGGTATTAAAGAATAGGTTTAATGAACGAAAACAATGCCTCTGCACGTACGTTTTACATAGGTTTTGAGTCTCTGACGTCACTTTCGCTGGCAATCTTATGTAACTGTCAGGAACATGCAAATTTAATGGCGGCCGTGCATAAGCGAAAAGTACAGACGAAAAAAAGCCGTTTTCGCGTGACCGGATTAAAACACGGTTTGGACTGGTTACTAAAAACATTATTTCCTTGCAACAAATGCAAAAGAAATTAAATTTTAAAAATTTGATCGAGTTGGCACTTTAAAGCTGTTTTTGTCTGTTAGAACAGTTTTTTTACATCGAGCTGTTGTATGCGCGCGCTAATCACGCAATCATGAATTTTGGAAAAACGTTTGGTTAAAACTAAGTAAATTTTCGTTATTTACCTATTTTGTCGACGATTTTAACTTTTTGTGAAACTTCACAAAGATGTTCTATAGGATATATTTTGTTTTAATCAGCAATTTATGGCGTGAAAAGTCTGTGTTTTCGAAACACTTTTTTGCAAAACAAAAATCTGATTATGGCTAAAAAAAGAAACGTCGTGTATGTTTTGATCAGCAGAAGTTATATTTAGCTTTGCATCCTCCAATAACTGTCGAAACATGATAAAAAAACTAATTGCGATTTTGAGACTACGTCAATACTGCAGTATATTGACGGCGTTGGAAGAAGAGAAGATATGTTCTTCTTATTTACCACTCTTATGCTGCCTGAAAACCAACAGAATATAACCCAAGTGAATGTGCGAGGAAATGTACAAAAAAGCCAAATTGGCTTTAACAAGGAGGGGGATGCACTAATGTGACACGTAAAAGAAAAAAAAAAGAAAATTCATAGCCGAATTCAAATCTCTTCGAGTAATAATTTGCCTGCAAATGCTTAAACTCTTGAACCAAAGGACCGCACTCGCGCCATCATAGCTTTCATTCATTTGAACTTTGTTACTTTATAACCTTCCTGTTTGCCACATTTAAATGTCAAGTGTTATAATATCTTACGCATATAAAACGACCGGGCATCTCTATTTTAGTCTTCGACTAGGACGGGGGGGGGGGGATTCCACGCCCCCCCCCCCCACCCCCCGCCAGGGTTTACTGGTACTGGCTTAGTGTTTTCCATCAAAACAACCATTAAGGTTACAGTGCTAGCGCATGCAACCATGTTGTTATATATTCAACGTTGGGTTGTATGTATTTAATTTTTGACTATCAGAATGCAATCTCATTTCTTAAATTGCAGCCACTGCTGGCGGGGAAGGAAGAAAGGCGCTGATGAGGGAGATAGAGTTGGGAAAACTTATTGCAGAAGATGCTGCGCCAAACATTGTCAAGTTTATTGGTTGTGTTACTACCGAAAGTAAACGATTTCTATTTATTTTGTTATTTTCCCAGTTCTTGCCTCAGCTTTTCATACTGATTTCATTACTATACACCATGTAGTTGGAATGGAAAGTTTCTTTTAAGACCCAAATTAAAGTTGAAACGCTACAATACAAAGACAAAGACTCATGATCATCGGTTACTATTGATTATGAAAGTTAAATCTAAATCGTTTATAGCACAGATTTAGCCCTCGGACGTACACCCAAACTTATACCCCCAACGTGATACAAGGGGGTTGCACCCCACCTTGGATTTTGGCGTTGCAATATTTTGAAAATAATTTATAGCGGAGCACTCGCCAGGCCGAAGGCCTGGCTGCGCAGCTCCATACTCATAGAACCATGCCCGTCATTTTTCATGGTCATGGCTAGCGGAATGTTTCGCGGGCGCGCGTGTGCCCGACCTCCGCCGCCGCCGTCGCGCAGGACTAGCTTGCCTTCGCGCAGGACTAGCTCGCGGGCGCGTATGACGTCGCAAAACATGCGCGTACGACGTTATGTTGAAACCAAAGCGAGGCTTTGTTTTTCGCGCGGTTACACGGCCGAATGTCGCGTCAGCTAGAAAAACACTTTGATGTTTTGCTGTGAATTTACTAAGCGGAGAAAACCGTTGAAATTAAAGGCGTTATTTCCCTTAATATTTCGCGGTTTGCTACTCAAGACAAGGATACTAATTAAGGGATACTCAGAAGCCGCTTTAGTGGAAAAAGACGAGCTTTCAGGGATGAAATCTTGCTTCGAGGAACTTCATGTATTACGTTTTTATCAATGCGGGAGATATTTGTTTTCTACGGATTTCAGAACCAAGCAAGCGAGGGACTTAAAGGTAAAACAGATTAAGTTTTCGATGAGAATTTATGTTGATATCAATCTGTGAGTGACTTTTTATTGGTGTTATTGTTAGTTTTGGAGAATTGATTTTAAAACGTGCTTAAATTCAGTTGTATCGATCTCTTGAATTTCTTCGAAGAAAGCTTAAACTCGATGAGCTATAATTAAGCTTAAATGGTACGCGTTTTGCTTTTAAACGTAAACTAATGGAGATTTGAATAAGTTTTTTCGAAATAAGATTGTGTTGTCCATTTTTATGTGTTTGTTCATTCATTAGATAGTTTGAAAAGCGATTTTATGTAAACAAAACAAGACTTTGATTTTATAGTACAGTTCTATCTTCACTCGTATCGCCTTATGCAAATATGTTTGTGTATTTTTGCGATTTTTGATTTTCAAATCAGTTTCTCGGGCAATTTTTGACAAACAAAAACTGTATTTTATTCGGAAACTAGTGGTACTAGTTATTCTAGACAGAGAAAAGTTGTTTTTGTGAACTTTTGTACGGTCTATAAAAATGTACTGTGCAGACAGTCACGTAATACTGTTTTTGAGAATTGCTAAAATTGAAAATAGCCCGTTCGTCAATCTTAATTCTTGTGCTTCCAACCTTTCACCTTAGTTAAGTTTCACCTTGGTTAAGTTTCACCTTAATTAAGCTTGTTCAAAGTGCGACGCTGTTAGGCTTGGGCTATCTATATATATTATGTGATAGATAGCCTGTCTTGTGCTGTTAAAAAGAGGTAAATATTATGGGTTATGATACTGATGGTGATCCGTGACGACGTCTTGGATCTTGGATTGGATTGTGATGCATTTGATAGCGTTTTATATACCATTACTGAAAAAAGGTGAAAAAATCATTTTTATTCAAAAATGGCGTGACCGCATGGTACTCATGACGTCATCTATTGATACCATAGCAACCGTTTTTCTTCAAACTTGTGTCTCAAGGATAAACAAAAAGTGAAAAAACTGAAGGTGGCATGTGCTAAGATTAAATGCTTTTCAAAAACTCCGAGAGAAACGTTAAGGTGAATTCACCCCACCCCTCCATACCCCATCCTTGTACGTACGGGTTAAGGTTTTCCATTAGTGTGTAGGATCAAATTTAATTTCAACTGTTTGAAAATATTAAGTATGCACTGAATTAAATGCTTGATTTGACGTCTCTGAGTAAGCGAACCTGTAGCATCGTACTTGAAAATATGCGTAGCACCAATCACAAGCCATAGTTCTTGAAGTAAACTATCGTTCTCGTTAGGTAACCATCCAATAATAAAATAAACAAAATTCCAGGCTTCGACTAAATATACTAGTCTTGCAATTATATTTAAAATGATTTATCGGTACTTGCAGCTCAACCAATTCTCGTCATGGAGTATATGGCTTATGGAGATTTGCTTGGATATATGAGAAAAAGCCGGGGAATTGATGACAAGTATCACGTGGGAGAGGCCGTGACTGTGGAGCTGAATACATATGACTTGGTCTTATTTGCCCAGCAAATTGCTACTGGAATGGTGTACCTTGGATCCAAAGGGGTAGGTGAACTACAAACAAAACAAAACAAAACGTAATATAACAACATATATATTAAGCATTTCTGCGTAATTTCAAGTCATAGAGCTGTAAAAATGATACGGAATATACAATATTAAAGCAGGTAGATTCTTTCAAGATAATTAATATTTTCTCACAATCTACCTCGCATGAAATAAGGAGCAACCCAACTGCAAGTAAACTTGGGGGTTGGCGAGAAAACACCGACATTTAACCTGCGTTATAAAACATTATGTAAACTGGCGCTGAAACTCTCTTCCGAACATCAGTTTCGCTTGGCTTTGACAAGAACGCTAGGCCATCATAACTTACGGAAAGTGACATTCTTTGAAGTCTCGTTGACCCTTCATATACACGTCAAGCTGGTTCTATAAAGTTCTGTTAAATCTTTCCGCCTTACCATCTGATTGTGGCACGTTATGTGTCGTCGAATCAAAATGTCAACGCTCTCCCTTACTACAACCTGTTCAACTAAGCCATCCACCGCTCGCCAATCTGTTTTCTCGTTGCTCATGTAACGTAATCTCTGACTACAGTCTCATCGAGAAATATTTGTCATCACGTATTACGGTTTACGGTTTATTAATCCCTTATTCAAGCTCTTACAAATAATGTATTTGGTGGTATAAAGTAAGAAAGTTTGTACCACCTGTTTTTGTGAAGTCAACAATATGACGTCAGAACTTGACATTTTAACATTTTTAACTCGCGGATACGCGGAGCGTAATGAACGAGTTATAGCAGACGGGGACAAATATTCATATTTCACTCCTTCCGTAACCTTTTCTTGGTAATACCGCTGACCAAAACTTAGGAAAACTTAGCAAAACTGGACAGCACAGTAAATATTGGTTATAAATGTGTGAAGTTTCGCTACCATTTGTAAATGTGTAAAATATTTTGTTTTCGAAAACAGCAAATTAAAAGACATGTCTTTGCGTGACACAAATACGTATTGTTTAACCCTATCCAGACCCGGGGGGGGGGGGGGGGGGGCTTTTGGAGCCCGCTCGAACTTTGAAGTTGTGTCGTTTCAAAACGGTCGATGCAATGACCACCAAATTTGGTGACTTTTCCTTAAATTTATCTGGAAACATTTTCCCGTTAGCGTCCTTTGTCCACCGACATTGACGTTTCCATAGCAACCGCTTTTTGACAACTATGTTTTTCAAAATTAGCATTTTTCGCTTTAATCAAGATTATTTCAAAGTTTTCTTATTGAATTAATATTTTCCACTTAATTTAGCGATAATTGATCAAATTATATATAACTGTTTATTAATTAAGGTTAATTAACGGTAATTTTAGGAAAACGTAGAATATGAAATGTCAAAATCCAGGATGGCGGATCGAAGTTTTACTAAAGGTTTTTTCTCTCCATAATTTTATTATTGGTGCATATTTTGGATAGTAAAACAATTTCCCACAATAAACTAAGCTTTAGCAGTCCATTTGCTTTTTTTTTTTCGGTGTTTTTACCGAAATAAACACGTTTGGACTAATTCAAGATGGCGGATCCAAGATGGCGGACAATAAAATGGGAAATTTATTTACTTGTCTGTGTAATTCCATTATCTCTAAACATTTATTGTCAAAACATCATAAAAAATGTCCTATTCACTTGAGAAAGCTTTTTTGAATTCATTAGGTACATGAAAAGCCATAATTTGCAAAGTTATCTGTTCCAGTTTTTAAGAAAATGTACACATCACTTCTATGACGTCACATGCCGTTACCATGGCAACTCAGTGTACGAAATCATTAACTTTTACTCCTGCATCAATATGTGAAAGTTTGGTATGAACACTACCGTTTGTTTCACAGATATGCCTTATAGAACGTTTCAGTTGGTTATTTCATTGAATATGACGTCATAATGACGTCACTGTCATTGTTAACAACAAAAACAGTGTTAGTAAATATAAGACTTTTATCAAATAGGTAGCTGTTAAAGTATTGCTGTTATATGTTCAAAATTGAGAAAATATTGATGAAAGACTGTTTTAGCCAATAAAATCGACTATATGACGTCATAATGACGTCACGTTACGTCATTATGACACCAAAGTATCTGTAGTTACCAGAATTCATGACAACATTATCCTGTGTAAATTTGGTGGCCATAGCGTAAGCGGTTTTAAAGTTACATGGGGGGGGGGGGGGCGCGCTTCTGGAGCCCTCCCCCCTCCCGGTCCCAGACAGTCAAAAAAAGCCCGGTCTGGATAGGGTTAAAATAGCAAAGAAATGGACACTGTTGAAATTTTATAATGTAACTCAACAGATTTTTTGTGACATTGTGGTGCAATCGACTAGGGCGCTGTTTTGCTGACCTTTAACCAACGCATACATTATGCAATAAAGGTTTCACGAATTATAATCCAGTATCTCCTCAACTAAATCGTCTAAGCAGTACATGTCTCCATTCAAAATTTCTACCTGACCACATTTCAATGCCCTTTTGTAACGTAATATCGCTCAAATATGAGCGAGAGGCAGATATGTAGAGCATTTTGTATTCACGAGTTGGCTCACAGGAGCCTTTGATAATTATTTACAGTTGAAATGAATTGGACAACAACCCAAGTGAATGTGCGAAGTCTGGTGAAGAAATGTGCAAATTAAAAGAAGCAAAATTACCCAAAATGATCCTATAAGGGGCGTTTGGCTCCGTCGTGTTTAGGGCAACTGTTCCACCATTGAATATACGCAAGGCTTGTCGCTTATGGCTAACTGTTCCACCCTTTCACGACTAAACCGCTCCCACCTGTTCTGCAGCCTCGTTAAACAGCTTGCCGATTAAAAGACAGTCTCTGTGTCTGCTCGAGACCTTCCCGTATTCACTTATTTTTAACCTTCTCCGTACGGCTACTAACCCCGATAAACCTAGCCAGTCTAACAGGTAATGGCTCCAACGATTAGCCAGTGCAAACTCAAGTGCCCCTGTAGACTGTTGGGGATGCCTCGGTGCACACCAAAGCTAATCTCCTCAACCGGTAGTGCATCAATATAGTGATCTCTGGGCAACGTATCCTACACGCTCGACTCACCGTTTGAGTTGGCAAGTTTAACACGTCTTCTGCAAATCGGCTGATAGTTCGGGCAGAGATTCTTCACGAAGTCTCGCACGAGTTTAAAATTTTACCCAAATTACTTGTGCTTGATGAGAGGCCCCGAAAATATTTGCAAAGGACAGATGCAAACCCAGCGATAACAACAGTTTAACATCCAGCGCACTAATGGGTTTGCCACATATTGGAAATTCAGTCGAATTTGACTCTTGAAACTTTAGTTTGACGTCGATCGTCGACCGTCGATGATCTGGCCAATTTCTATCAATCCCTTGATAGTCCACGCCGGTGAAATACTTGTCAAGCCACCGAGTAATGTTCACCAAGACAAAACAGATAAGTGCACTGTAAATCTAGTAGATGTTGCCAATAACTTTGCAAATAAAAAGAATAAAACTACAACAACAACAGGAATTTGTTTTTGTTCAACATTTCTATAGAGGATATTCCAAAAACTACCAAGCAAGTATTAAGCGCCAACATACGTATGACAATGTACACAAAACGTGAAATCATAAATGGTATTTGTCCATGTTTTGCTGTATGTTGATATTGTTGAACAAAAAAATGTTCAAAAGTGAGTATACTTTTATTTTCTTTGTTTGGTTTGTAGATAATTCATCGCGATTTGGCAGCAAGAAACGTCCTTCTGGATAAAAATTATGTTTGCAAGGTGACTGATTTTGGGTTAGCTTATCAAAACTTCAAATATGGCCACGGAAATGCCAAAAAGGTAATGGATGACATCTCAACTTTTGTTTAAAAATATTATGTTCTGTGTTAAATGGTGTGTTTCATTTACTTATACTTTAGTAAAGTTTAATAAGTCACAAGTCTTCCCGGAGAATAGATAGGACAGTTTTACTTACTACTTTTTGGTCCTTGATTTATGCCGCACAATGCCTAGTGTAATTTTTCGTCGGCAAGAGAAATAAAGAACGGGAAATACGGAAGGCTGAATTAATTTCACTCTTGTATCGTATAAAAATAGTAATCAATCCTAAGTTTAAATCAAGAGCTTGCTGCACACTCCCCACGGATTTTCAAGAGTGTATTTTTTTGTACTGTGTGCATGTTAGTCTTAATTTGTTTTCTCATTCGCCACTTTAGAAACGAGAAGGAAACTGGGTCGAGTGAACTTTCGCAACCACTTCTGGGACTGTTACTGGAGACAGAGACAAAAGAAGCGTCCCCTATAACGATCCCACAAGTCGTTGCGAAAGTTCACTCGGCCCAGTTTTCTTCTCGTTTCTAAAGTGGCGTTACTTCAGTCACGCGGAAGTAAAGCAGATAGGAGACATCCGCGCACTAATGTCAGGCCTTTCAATCCTTTCTATGGCGATGTACCCCATAGTTATCAAAACTTATTAATTATGTTCTTGCCAGTTGACTTGCGTTTTCAGAATGTTTGTTGCATGAAACTCGTTTGATCTCACGACACAACATTATGTTCACAACAGCTACATTCGAGCTGGTTATACTTTCCCAAGGCTTCATCCAAGTTACAACAATAACATTCAGGTTTTACATACACTTTCAATGCTGGTTGCCTTCTGAAGGTTTTGTCCAACTTGAATGAGTGATTTCATTCCACTTTTAACGTATTTTTTTTTTATTGCGGTTGGTTGCTTTCATAGGGTTGTATGCCAATTAAATGGACGGCACCCGAAATACTCTACGGAGATCCTGCAGAACTCTCCGTCAAGAGCGATGTGTACGTAAATTATAAATGAGCCAATCATAAAGCACCTACGAAAAGGGAGATTACCAGCCAATCCATCTAGTCAGCCCATCTGTGCATAACTAATTGAGTCAATGAGATAAAAACTTGAGTGACATTTATGTCCCTCGCAGTGTGCTATAGAGCATTTGCACGTGACGTCAAGGGGGCCATATTGGTGTCCAAAAACAATGAAATGGCTGCCAGTTTTGTGTGCTTATTCAAGCTGGTTCAATGTTGTATCCACTGAGCTACCAAGCCAAATGGATAGAGTCAATTGTGAGTTCGTAATAACCCGATGATAGTGAAATATATGAATATAATATGAAAATCATATATATGTCAACAACCTTGGAGACCCAGGAGCAGTTCGTAGGGGCGAGACGAAGTAAATCCCGGGAAAAATCGAAAGTTTTTAAGAGCAAACGGACTCACAATTAACTTTCAATCCATGTGGTTTAGTAGATCAGTGGATAGGGAACTGGTATCGCAAGGTCATGGGTTCGAATCCCTTTCAAGCCTGAATTTTTTTTAAGGTTGCTTTTTCAACTGCTTAAGTTTATAGCACAATGCGAGGAACACAAATTTCACTCATGTTTCATCCGCAGTTCACATATATGATTTTCATATATTCATAACATATAAACTGTAACGTATATCCCGCACATAAGGAAAATGTTAGGTAGGCTATGGTCGAGGTCACGCTGGATCATAGATAAAACCAAAGAAACCTACTGTTTAACAACTTTCATTTGAATGGTTACACTTTAATAATCTATCCATGGACTCAACTAAAAAGTTAAAACATTGTTAGCACTACTTTTCACATTATAGCAAACAGCACTACAGGAAAATACTGTCATTATTTTATTCGTCACACTTTACATTTTTTAATCAACAGCATACTAAAAAGCACCACACTATAATATCGGTCTGCTTTCCACTGTACGATTTCTCTTATAGGAACAAAACGTAGAGCCACATCTTGCGTCATAACACACAGAATTGCAAAAAAAAAAAAAAAAAAACTGGTCGATAGTTTCATCCAAGAATCAGAAATCCGGGTCCTCATCAGTTCACCATTATCTTTTATACAAGACGACAGGACTAAGACCTTGCTTGTACATCCAAGGGCTAAATCACGATTTACAGAAAAATGAACATAAACCATCTTATGGCCCTATCACACTATTGCGTATCGTACTAGCGTATGCCAGCGTATGAAAAATATCACTCATACGCTCGTATACGCTGATATACGCTAAGGGTACGTCAGGCATAGGTTGTATACGTTTCAAGCAAGGTCGCATACGGTGGCATACGCTGGCATACGGCAAGGCAGAAAAAAATAAGCATGCTTAAAAATGTTGTGCGTATTCGGACGTATGGTTTATACGCTAAGCGTACGCTAGGCATACGCTGAATACGTGAGAGTTACGCTAGAGGTACGTTACTCATAGGTCAAGTATGCTTGGCAAACGCTGTATTTTCAAGAGCATTTTGTGCGTATGAAAATTATTTTATGAATTTTCATACGCAACTTGTACGTTTCTCTCATACGCAATAGCGTGACAGGGTCTTTACGAAAGATAGCAAACAACAAATTATGCGATTTGTTTATAATAATGTGAATGAAAATTTAGTTTTGCCCTTTTTTTTACAGGTGGTCATATGGAGTCGTTCTCTACGAGATATTCACCATCGGTAAGTAATATACAAAATGTACCCTGAAATCAGCCAACAAGGGATATTTTTCCAAAACATTCGTAATTTTAATATTCTTATTGGCGGGTTGCATTAATAGTTTTTTTTAATAACATATTTATGACAGCGTAATGCTTTTCTTTAACAAAATTAACCCTCGGACGTACAAGGAGGGGCAGGAAGGAGAGGCGGGGACGGGGGGGGGGGGGGAGGGGGGAGGGGGGAGGGGGGAGGGGGGAGGGGGGAGGGAGGGGGGCTGGCTGCCACCCTCCCTTTAAGGTTTTTCTCCGATTTTTTTCAAGAACATTTCTTGTAAGGACATGCCAGCTTCAGTATCTACTCGTTTATCTTTGATACACATTTTGTTAAGTTTGGAGACAATCAGTTGCTATGGTAACGAGATATAACGTCATAAGTAGCATGATGTCAAGCCAGTTTTGAAAAAAAAAAAATTCTAGACGCCATTTTGGATGACATCATGGATTCCCACCAACGCCACAACTCATAATTTTTACCTTATTCTGTAGAGCACATCACAGGCTATCTATAAGAGATAAAGCATGTGCCTGTTCGTCGAGGGTTAAATTTGTTAATGCAACAAAATTAAATGAGGCCGCTGATGCCATAACACTGCTTCTGAAGGAAGCTAGCTTCCAGTTAAACTTAATTTTAAAACAATAATATCTAAGTTAATATATAAACGCAACAGCAAAAGGTTGGGGTAAGGAAGTTAGGTAACTTTAATGTTTTAAAAAAAGAACACGACTTTAACAATTAACAGGAGGTATTCCATATCCGGAATGGACAGAAGGACAAACGATTACGGAAATAAAAAGCGGCTACCGCATGCCGAAACCCGAACACATCGATGATTCTCTGTAAGTTTTTGTAAACATTTTTGGACTGAGTACCAGTTAGCAAATCTGGATAATGAACGTGAACAATGTTATGCGCTATAACATTTTTGTAACACCTATACTGTATTACAGACATTGTTTCGACAAATGCAATAAAAATAATGTCACTATGCTCGCGAAAGAGTTGCGATGGAGTAAAGTTGCCCTATTTATCCATGTAGTACAGTCTATCGCGCGCACGATTAGCGATAATTTTATTTCCTGACGAAGAAATATTTTTAAACTCTTTTAACTCAATGAGGGTGATTTTAACAGTGCAAGTATGCGATAAAAAAGATAGGTCACCAAGCTCGTTTAGAAGGAAACAACCACTTATTCATTTGGTCAACTTATCCTCAAAGGAAACCGTGTTGCTTCCGACTGTCCGTGCGCTCGTGCGCGCGCTAATGACGCAAGAAATTATGCGCGGAAAAGATACGCAATGCAATACTTAAGAATCACCTTAACAAGGTATTAAGAGACAAAGTATATCACGTGACCTGTTCACAAACTAGCAGATTCATGTAAGGCTGATTTTTAGACGGCACAATTTTGTTGCATGCGTTTTTTCGTAGCGCGCGCTGCTTGCGTCAGGCAAAAATTGGATACAACTAACATCATATAACATTGTATGTGGCTTTGATTATCGTAGGGTTTTAAAACGTGTTTCAAAATCGTACAACTTTTTTCGTGTTGCACGCAACAGTTGTGAGCGCGTTTTAGGCTGATTTAGATGACGCGATTCGTGTTGTATATATGGCGCGAACAGGTTGCATGCGATGGTTGCAGGTAAAAGTTGTGCCGTCTAAATCAGCCGTTAAGAGAGAACCATACAAATACACTGACGTTTTCAATTTTTTTTTTTGTGTAAGAAAACAATGATAACAGGTCACGTGATGCAAGTTTAAGGGTTTGGTAAATCTAATATGATAATTTTCACATTTTTTTTAGAAAAAAAAAAAAAGGTTTGGAGCCATATGCATTCTTTACTACTAGAGTTGTAGTATTAAATTTATAAAATATTTTCTGCAGAAAACTTGTGTATACCTTGCATCTTGTATAAAATAGATTTTCCAGCGACATAAAATTATATTTATTTATTTATTAATAATTTATAGAAATATACCTTTTAAAAAGGAAATAAATTTCTAAATTAATATTCGACCAGGAATTCGGGGGCCACAGGTTTGTCAGTCAAGAGACTGTTAAGTGTCACCCTCGTTAAACAAAGTCGATTTATTTATTTATTTTATTTTATGGGGCCAGGGGGGCCTTTCATAAACAAAAATCTACCGTGGGCTCCCATAAAAGGGTTCCTTCTGTGTGTACCGGATCACGAATGACGTAAAACAAAATAAACATAAGACAGAAAACAATATAACTCCAAAACAAGACTAAAATACAAAACCCCGCAAACAATGGAAACACAATGTGTTCCGGTACTTGCAGAAAGACTCCATAAAAGAAAGAGCGTATCACCCTGTTGTACAAACCGCTGCTCGAGCATTTTAATGTCTTGAGGTTATCGAAGGCTGTGATACATTTAGATTTTAGGGTTTGGTTGGAAATATGGTTCTCCATCTAATATATTCAGTGGTCTGAAATAAATCCCTGTACGCTTAAAATAGAAGTTTAAGAGGGTGGATTTTGGTGTTAAGTAATTTAACAATTCTAGTATATTGACAGGAAAGAAGATCCTTTCTAATCTATATTTCAACTTGTTTATTTGAAGGTACCATCTCATGCGAAAATGCTGGGAAGAAAACCCTTTCTTCCGCCCTCATTTTGAACATCTGAGGCAGGAAATGTTATCGTACATTGAGAAAAAGGTTTGTTTGTGTTGATTTGACAAATTAATCGGTCAGAAAAACAAATGATGATCTTAATGGTATACAAACCTCCCGGCTGACGAGATGGGAGATAAAACAGTAATGAGGAAAATCCCAGAAATTAGATTAGTCAGTTACAGCTAGTACAGACCAAGCGTGGTGAGCAAGGACACATGTATGTTTTAGGAAGCTGTTTAACCAACATTGTAAAGTTCTTTGTGGGATTGCTTACCATTAGATTCCAGAGTTTAGTGGCTCCAGTATCTAACGGCAGTAACCGGTAGGTAATAGTTTAAACTACAGTTGGAAGTTGAGAACCTGACCAGAAAATGCATAATATTTATTTGCGAAAAACGTGATGAATACTATTATTATTATTTATAGACTGTCTTTTAGTTGAGTTTGATTTTACTTTACTCCATATTCTGCATATTCATCATAATAAAATCAAAATTGATGAAATTACTAAACTAAATTAAAGGAAACAAACTCTGTCAGTTGTAGTAAACTGATGTCATCATTGTTACATTTTAGATGTATCTGGGCATACTGGACATGGAACAGTATAATGCAGCCAAATACTCAAAGGTTGAAGACGTTGGAGCTGAAGAAAGACCACAGGTACAAGCAGCAGGAGCCGCACAAGCAGCAGGAGCCACACAAGCAGCTGCGGCAAGGCAGAAGCCAATCCCACCCCCAAGAAGGACACAAGCAGCAGGAGCCGCACAAGCAGCGGGAGCCACACAAGCAGCAGGAGCCACACAAGCAGCAGGAGCCGCACAAGCAGCAGGAGACGCACAAGCAGCAGCAGCCGCACAAGCAGCAGGAGCCGCACAAGCAGCAGGAGCCACACAAGCAGCAGGAGCCACACAAGCAGCTGCGGCAAGGCAGAAGCCAATCCCACCCCCAAGAAGGTCACAAGCAGCAGGAGCCACACAAGCAACAGGAGCCACACAAGAAGCAGGAGCCACACAAGCAACAGGAGGGCACAAGCAGCAGGAGCCACACAAGCAGCAGGAGCCACACAAGCAGCAGGAGCCACACAAGAAGCAGGAGCCACACAAGAAACAGGAGCCACACAAGCAGCTGCGGCAAGGCAGAAGCCAATCTCACCCCGGCCCAAGAAGGACACAAGCAGCAGGAGCGCACAATCAGCAGGAGCCACACAAGCAGCAGGAGCCACACAAGCAGCAGGAGCCACACAAGAAACAGGAGCCACACAAGCAGCTGCGGCAAGGCAGAAGCCAATCTCACCCCGGCCCAAGAAGGACACAAGCAGCAGGAGCGCACAATCAGCAGGAGCCACACAAGCAGCAGGAGCCACACAAGCAGCAGGAGCCGCACAAGAAGAAGGAGCCACACAAGAAGCAGGAGCCACACAAGCAGCTGCGGCAAGGCAGAAGCCAATCCCACCCCGGCCCAAGAAGGACACAAGCAGCAGGAGCCACACAAGCAGCAGGAGCCACACAATCAGCAGGAGCCACACAAGCAGCAGGAGCGCACAATCAGCAGGAGCCTCACAAGCAGCAGGAGCCACACAAGCAGCAGGAGCCACACAAGAAGAAGGAGCCACACAAGAAGCAGGAGCCACACAAGCAGCTGCGGCAAGGCAGAAGCCAATCCCACCCCGGCTCAAGAAGAACACAAGCAGCAGGAGCCGCACAAGCAGCAGGAGCCACACAAGCAGCAGGAGCCACACAAGCAGCAGGAGCCACACAAGCAGCAGGAGCGCACAAGCAGCAGGAGCCACACAAGCAGCAGGAGCCACACAAGCAGCAGAAGCCACACAAGAAGCAGGAGCCACACAAGCAGCTGCGGCAAGGCAGAAGCCAATCCCACCCCCAAGAAGAAAGGGTGCCACTGTTCGAAACTAAAGCACATCACCCACAGGGGACCCCACAGGGTCCAATAGAGTAGTGGCTAATTAAAAAAAAAAGCAGGAACGCAGTTAAAAAGCGTTCTGTCTAAAAAACAGACCGGCCGACGTTCGGCGTAAAATAGATCTCTTTCATTTTCTGTGTAAAAATAATTCATTATAGTTCCTAGTCCATTGCCTCCCTAGAGGGTGGCAAAGGGGTTTTACGTGACGCGTGATTGCCCCAAAATTAACCGCGTGATGCGTGATTGTGCCCAAATTAACGGCGTGATGCGTGATCAGATAGCGCAGCGTGATGCGTGATTTGCTATTTTAGAAGCGCGTGACGCGTGATTTACCTTTTATTTTTCCGTGATACGTGAATGTTTTCAACATTCTTTGAAAAACTAGAAAGCTTCTTGACCTTTGATCTTCGTGGTGGGTCCAGAGAATCCGTTCCTGACACGGCGAGGACAGAATCGAGAAATCAGAAAACGCAATCAGAAAACTCGAAGCTCACAGGGTAGAAGAGACTTGTCCTAACACGTTACACTTCAACGCCAAAGCGCACATGAGACCCGACGAAGAATTCAAGAAGGAAATCGGAACCATAAGAAAGCAGGCAACATGTCAGGCATGGCAGAACAGAAATTACTAGGAGTGCTAATCAAATTCCACTATCGTAACATTGATTCAAAGCAAAGAAGAAGAGCGAGTAGGCTACTAAGCCAAACGAAACTAATATGTCAATCAGCCTAAGAACAAGACACTAAGCCACTCGTAAATGTACAGGAGAGAGTCCAGGTGAAAAACATGCCAGAACTTGAGAATGCCAATAATAACATGTTGAATCCCATCCTCGTGTGCTCCCTGAATCTTGATAAACGGAAGGTCTCAGAAACACGAAAATATCCGAATAAGAAACACACTTACCGCAAAAGACAAGCAAAACGAAATAAAGCCGATAATGCTAAGAAGAAATACACGCACTTTAAATCTTGTCACCCACCGGGAGTCAAGAAAGGTTTCTTCAAAGGAGAGGTCCTTAGACTCCTCAGAATTGAACGAACTTTTCAAAGGAAACTTTCGAGGAAAACATCAATAAATTCAAATAAAAACTACGGCTAAGAGGCTACCCTAACAATAGCATTGAGAAGGTGCTCTCAGAAGTAATATTCTCTGACAGAAAGTCAGCTCTCAAAGACAAAACAAAAGCTCGCAAAGAAATATTACCCACGGCAGCCCATGTGTACCTAACTTAAAACAGATCCTCATGGACAAATGGCATTTAATAGAATCGCAACCTTTACTAAGACAAATCTATTATTTCATACAAGAGGGGTAGATCTTTTATAAGATATGCTAGCCAGGGCTAAACTGTAAAAGTCAAACCAGCCAAAAAACTGAGTGAATAAAGGACAAAACAATCACACCACGCGCTATTAGGATTTGTGCTATGCCCGTCAACACCCTTTATTTCATTTTAAGATTCATGAATTGACATGCAATCCTTCCAAAAAAAAAAGAATACAATATCAATGCATTCAATAGGCAGGCCTACGCCGACTCTACGTTGTTTTGTTACCATTTTAATGCCGGATTACTCCTTATTTACGTGACGCGTGATTGGTTAAAAATTTTCTCCGTGATGCGTGATATCACTCAAAAATTCGGCGTGATGCGTGATCGGTACCCCCCCCTTTGCCACCCTCTCCCTAGTATGATCCTTACGTCCCTAGTTCCCTAGTTCCTTAGTTCCCTAGCTCCCTAGCTCTCTACAGTTCCTTAGCTCCCTAATTCCCTAGTTCGTTAGTTTCCTAGCTCTTCAGTTCCCCAGTATCCTAGTTTCCTAGCGTCCTAATGTCCTAGTTCCTTAGTTCCTTTGTTCTCTAGTTCCCTAGCTCCCTAGCTCCCTAATTCCCTGGTTCCCTGGTTTACTAACTCCCTAGTTCCTTAGTTACCTAGCACCCTAGTTCCCTAGCTCCTTATTTCCCCAGTACCCTAGTTCAGTGCTTACTGTGTACAGCCCCCCTTCCTCTAAAGAAAAATCGGAGAAGGCCCCTTCTCATGTGCGCTATTAGCAAGACACTTTCATCCAAATTCCGATAATTTTCTAAAACGTGAGAACTATCCTACAGCTCCCTAACTCCCTAGTTTTCTAGTGTCCTAGTTCCTTAGTTCCCTAGCTCCCTAGTTCTCTAATTCCTTAGTTCCCTAGTTCCCTAGCTCCTTAGTTCCCTAGCTCCTTAGTTCCCTAGCACCTTAGTTCCTTAGCTCCCTAGTTCAATTGTTCCCTAGTTTCCTAGTTCCATAGCTTCCTGGCTCCCTAGTTCCCTAGTTCACTAGCACCCTAGTTTCCGAGCTCCGTAGTTTCCTTGCGTCCTAGTTCACTTTTTCCCTAGCTCCCTTGTTCCCGAGCACCCTAGTTCGGCGTGCTCTCTAATTCCCTAGTTCCACAGTTCCCTAGTTCCCTAGTTTGCTAGTGTCCTAGTTCCTTGATTGCCTAGTTCCCTAGTTCCTTAGCTCCCTATTTCCTCAGCACCCTAGTTCCCTAACTCCCTAATTCGCTTGTTCCCTAGCTCCCTTGTTCCCTAGTTTCCTTGTTCCATAGCTTCCTTAGATCCCTAGTTTCCTAGTGTCCTAGTTCACTTGTTCCTTAGTTTGCTAGTTCCATAGCTCCTTAGTTCCCTAGCTCCCTAGCTCCCTAGCACCCTAGTTCGGCCTAGCTCCCTAGTTCGGCCTAGTTCCCTAGCTCACTAGTTCTCTAGTTCCCTAGTTCCATAGCTCCTTAGTTCCCTCTATTTCCTTAGCTCCTTAATTCCCTAGCTCCCTAGTTCCCTAATTTCCTTAGCTCCTTAGTTCCCTAGCTTCCTAGCTCACTTGTTCCATAGTTTCCTAGTTCCATAGCTTCCTGGCTCCCTACTTCTATAACTCCCTAGTTTATTGGCTCTCTAGCTCTCTAGTTCCCTAGCTCTCTACTTTCCTACTTCCCTAGTTTCCAAGTTCTCAAGTTCCCCAGTTCCCTAGCTCCCTAGCTCCCTTGTTAGATCAATAACTTGTCTAAATATATATCAGCGATGAAATTTGTCGTCACTCATCATATGATATATCATATGGGACGCAGTTGCCCAAAAAATGTATATTTCCATATCTGATCGAATACCACTTGCTTGCGGTGCGAAAAATCGAAAAATCGGAGAAGAGGCCCCTTCTCCTCTTTTTCCTGAGGGGAGGGCCGGGATGGTTGTACAAAGGCTACGCTCGCTTTAACCAACGCCTTGCTAATGGCGCTTATGGTGCCTTCACATGGATGTACGCAAAAGGGCGTAACTAAATCTACACGAAACAAAATAAGTTATATTGACAACAGAACTAGCGATTATTACTGACTTAAGTTATGGCATAATCATGAGGTCGTTTTGTTAAATCTTTACCGTTATATGGCTTCTCGAGATTGGTGCTAAAATCGCTGTTGGAAACGAAGGATTTCTTTGCCCAGATCAGAGGTCGGTTTGGAACAAATGTCCAAAAAAGTATGAGAGCAATGTAAGCCAAACAAATGTGATTTTTGTACTTTGCTTATAATGTCTGACTTTTACACAGAAAATGAAAGAAATATATTCTCCGCGGAAAAATGAATGGTTGGTTTTTACTGAAGCATGTTCAGGCATGGCTCGTCCTTGGTGTAGACCCCCAGCGAAGTAAGTTATTTTCCCCTCTTGAAGTATAAAAGCCCTTTTAGCCCTAACAATCGCCAAAATTATATAGCGTCTTTAAATCCCTTAACTTTATTGTTAAGGCCACGTGTCTGATGAAATCATAATTTGGACAAAAGGAAACCCTAAATGGGACAAGGGTGGTTTAGTTTGGCTAAAAGAAAATCATCCGATACTTTTTGCGACGAACAGTCAACGACAAAATGTATCACGCGACCTGTTTTACAAAATAGCCTTTTTCTGTAAATTATATAGTCAAACATTCCGGCAGATTCACATAAGAGAGAACCCCCATACAACTACATTATTGTTATAACTTATATCCATCATAAGCGTATGACATCTCAGCGTCCCATTTTCAATTTTCTTTTTGCGTAAGAAAACAATAACAGGTCACGTGATGCAACTATCCGACACTTGAAGTAAACAATGGTATAAGGTCATCAGTTTTATTCTGTTTCTAAGTTCGAGCCTGGTTAATGGAAAATCACTTCAATTTTATGATAGTTTTCAGATTTTATGCGAACAAGGCTCTGAGCCATGCCTTAACTTGAGCAGACGGAATGCCTCTCAAATTTCAGTTATTGGGCAGAGCTGTTTCCGTAGTCATGTGAAAAACCAAAACCCAAGCAAGTCACGTGTGACATCTGACCAATCGCAACTAACGCAAACGATGCAACCAACGAACCAGAACTCGGATCAACCAAAGGCATGCAAGTGAGGCAAACAATGAATATTGAGATGAGACTGTCGTAAGTGGATTTGTCTCTGGTCAAAAGGTACGATCGGTGAAAGAATAGTACAATTTTTTCCGATTGGTCAGAATATGTTTCTTGGGTTGTAGCTTAGGTTTTTTTCAATAGGGCCTATTAAATGCAAAAAATAGGGAGTTGGCCGAGAGGTTATCATAAAAGACTCTATTCATCTGATAGCCTGTTGATAGCAGGCCTTATAGTATAGTTAACAATGATGTTAGAACAGTGTTTGGGCTGTATGTATTCAATGAAAACCGTGTTAGTAACTAACAGAGACTGATTTTCGCGCCAGAGAGAACTTATTTCTCTTAATGTAAGTTGTTGGAAAGTGAAAATCATTGAATAGAGGTTTACAGGCCAAACCTCTTTACCATTTTATTGTTATGAGTACAGTAGTTCTGGTATGCCAATATTGACAATATTGTCCATTGAGCTACGATTATTTATTCACTGGCCATGTCGCGATCAGGAAAATAAGCCATAAATTGAACATAGATATGTGCTCTAGATGCTTGACAGAAGATTATATATTCGTTAATTATTCAAACATTTTGTTGTATTCATCAGTAAACAACAGAGTTTTGTTACTGAAATTATCTACCATTTAGCTATAAATTCTATTAACTGATCAAGTCAGGATTAGAAAACATAGTACGACATGTAATAGATTTTGCTTTGTTACTTTGATAATATTATCCAGTAAGCAGTAGTTTTTTATAACTGATCAAGTCAGGATATCGCGAAAATAGCTTAATACAAAAAAAAACAAAACAAAACAACAACAACAACAACAAAAAAAGAAAAACAAAAAAAAAATTAATTAATTAATCAGATATTTTTTTTTATTCGCGAAAAAAGTAAATAGACTGTGGTGATATACGCACCATTTCATGTGCTTTCCAGCGATATTGTTAAGCACTTAGCTATTAATTTTCATTAACTGAAAAGTCAGAATCGCGAATATAAGACTGGATATGACCGTAAAAATTACGTTTTTGTTTTCGCGAATAAGATAGTATTTGTATACCTGGTAATTTAAGTGTTTCGCTCTTGATATTATTTACTATTTATTAACATCGATTTTCGGTTAACTGTCGAAGTCAGAATCGCGAAAGTTGATAATGCATTGATCATAAATAGAGGGTAAAAAGCTCCCATTTGCCGCACTTGAACGTGCTTATTATGGTATAATCATTAATTAACTGGTCAAGTTACCAGCGGTATTTTGCTACAAACTAAGATAATTGTTTTCTTAAACATTTTGTCAATGTATACAGGAAAGCCTCTTTTAAAATAACATTTGGTTTGCTTGGAATGACAACACTTTTGATGTACTTGAAGTTCACATCAAGAGATTAAGCAAATCTAGAGGAATTCTGTGTTCATGATTAAAATGTATAAAAATATATAACATAACGTAATAAATTAAATTGTTGTAAAAGACGCTTTGGGAGCTATAAATAAACGCCTAAAACATACAAATGAAGTAAGAACTTATTTCCCTGCCAAGACTTATTAATAGTGTAACTACCTCACCCAACATTTTCACATTATCCTGCTGCTCAAGCTCTACCAATTCCCAAAAGGTCTTGTGAAGCAAAATATTGCATCATGGGTATATCGAACAAACATGACGTGAATCCAAAGGTTTCTTTTTTATTCAAGAATTTAATAAGTTCGTCTGTTTTTTTTTTTGTTCCGTCACGTTTTATACGTCTTGTATTGAAAACAGTTTTAACAGACCCCATGCTCCAACTTTGAAGATTTGTACTTTCAAAATTCAAAGCATGTCAATAACAAAATTTTCGATTGTGATTGGTCATCTGCGTACCCACGTGAGTGTCCAATGACAAAGTTTTGGATAGCTGTAATCGACTACGTCAATCAGGTGCACTTATATGAGTTCTTTTTTTCTCTTTATCTACTGGTTTCAAACTGATAGAAAATATATACACGCCATGCTTTTTTTTTTTTTGCAAAGCTTGATGCGGGATTATGACATAAGAGCGTTGCCTGCGTTTTAAATGTATTCTAAATTCAGCATTGAGTGAATCTGGAGATAAATACGTGCATCTTATGCATATTGTCATACGGTTCTACAGCAATCTTCTTTCGTAGACTCGGTATTTAGATCTCCGACAATGCAGTGTGTACGTCAAAATTTATCATAAAGAAAACATGGCGGCGATCGGATATTTGAAACTGAAAACCGAACACTTCGAATTCGAACCAGTTACGAAGATATGGACTTAAAACCCCAGGACAGTTAAAGAGAACCAATAAGTATACTTTGGAGCTTAAACTGTTTTTCGGCCAGATTCCTTTTAAATGAATACCCATTTTTAAACCTGAATCCTAAACTAATAATTAATAATAATTATCTCTAAATAATTAATACTAATATAAGACCAAAACAACTAAAAAAACCCATACCCATTAGGGCTGCTAGGGCTGCATATATATGCAATATAGCTTATATAAAAGAGTACTCCGACACCTAGGAGTTGGTAAACCTGTATCTGTGCACACAAGGAGAACGGTCAGCGGTCGCCGAATATGGCGGCCACACGCTTCGTCGCTCCAGCGATTGTGCTTACTTTTTCTGTTTTAGTACGCTGTAATCTGTCTTTTCTACAACCAATCGTTAGTTTTTGTTCCACCGACCCCGCTGACTGGCTCTCGCCGTTTACTGATCGCCCATTTTTGGTTGGATTTGAGTCTTTCATCAATCGATTTGCAACCAAGAGGTCCGCCATCTTGGGTTACAACCACAGTTGTTATGGCTCCTCTCGACTACTGCTGTGTTCTGTCCTCCTTCTGTGTGGTGATATTCAATCAAATCCTGGACCATCGAAATATCCATGCGGTATATGCTGTAAGCCGGTCAGGCAAAATCAGAAGGGAATCGAATGCGAGGAATGTTTGGAGTGGTTTCACACTAATTGTATCTACATGTCAACTCAGTCTTATGACAACTATGGATGTGACTCTAAGCTGGTGTGGATGTGTAACCGCTGTTTGTTTCCAAACTTCTCAACATCTTTCCTGTTGAACGACTCTTTTTCAATATCAGTCTCCAATAGTTTTGGAAGCCTATCCAGTCCCTCGTCACCAGGCCCACCTCTCCACTCCTCAAGTCCAACTAGCACTGCACCTCCAAGGAAAAAACCCGCGAAAAGGAAGCTGAAAGTTGTTTCTTTAAATTGCAATGGCCTGAAGGGCTTAACTAAGAGGTCTGAGTCCCACTCTTACATTGATCTGCACCAACCGGATATCATACTGGGATGTGAGTCTAAACTTGACGCAGATATTCCGACCTATTCTAGATCTATTTTCCCAGAAGGCTACGATATCTTCCGTAAGGACAGGTCATCCTCTGGTGGTGGGGTATTTATTGCAGTTCGCAATGATCTAGTTGCTGTGGAGGAACGACGTCTCAGTGATGTTGAGGGCTTTGAGGTTATCACTGTCTCAGTGCAGTTTGACAAAACAAAGAAACTCTACTTCACCAGCTACTATCGTCCACCCACACAAGATCGCTACTCTTTAGACTTATTGGATGATGTTCTCGGTAAGCTTTGCAACATCCGATCTGGCTTCCCACATATTATCCTGGGCGGCGACTTCAACTGTGGCGCTATTGATTGGTGTTCTGGCGACATGTATAGCGACATTCCAGCACGCGCCTGCGATCATGCCCTGCTGGAGATCGCCGATAAGTTTGGCTTAACCCAGCACGTGAAATCTCCAACCCGTCCCGTCTCTGGGAGAACACTGGATCTCGTGTTCTCTACCATCAGCAATCTCATCCAGGCATGCCACGTCATCCCAGGCATCAGCGACCACGACGCTATCCTCCTTGAAGTTGATGTGACTCCAAAATCTGCCCCAAAACCTCCTAGGAGAGTATATCAATTCCATAAGGGGGAGTACGAAGGCCTTCATGCCCACTTATCGTCATTTCGCGATTGCTATCTCGCCTCAAGCCCCGAAGATAGGTCTGTTGAGGAAAATTGGCTCACTATCGCAGATGCCATCAAAGAAGCGATTAATAAGTTTATCCCATCCAAAATGACAAAACCTAAACGCCACCTCCCTTGGATTAGTCCAGCAATTAAAAGATTGATGAACAAGCGTGACCGCGTGTACAAGAAGGCTAAAAGAACCGGCAAGGCCCAGCACCTAAGTGCCTACAGACAGCTGCGTAACAAAACAACTAAGCGTATCCGTGAATCGCATGTGAAATATGTGGAGGAGGTCATGGGCGGTATCGCGCCGTCTTCTGACGGCAGTACCAGAGGCATTAAGAGGGCGTGGTCGTATATTAAGCTCTTACGTTCTGAGTCTATGGGTATTCCTGCCCTTTTCTGGAATAATCGCGTGTGTGCAAACGACGAGTCAAAAGCTGAAGCCTTGCGCGATCAATACGAGAGTGTGTTTACGTGTGAGGATTTAAATAACATTCCAATACTCCCCGAATCTCCCTACCGGGATATTCAGGACATTACTTTCGGGGCCCGTGGTATTCAGAAGCAGCTTGAGTCCATTAAACCTGACAAAACTTGTGGGCCTGATCAAATTCCTGCTCGTGTTCTTAAGGAGTCAGCATTTGAATTGGCCCCTATTTTTGCCTCTCTCTTCCAGCAATGACGGCGCTCTACCCTCTGCCTGGAAGGATGCTAATATTACTGCCATCTTCAAAAAGGGGCATTCTGCTGACCCTAAGAATTACAGACCTGTGTAATTAACATCTCTTATCGCAAAGACCATGGAACACATTATCTGCAAGCAAATTTGTAGCCACCTTAGTGAAAATTCAGTCATCTCTCAGCAGCAGCATGGCTTTCAAAGAGGACTTTCGTGCGAGACCCAATTAATTACGGTCATACATGAGTGGGCAAACATACTTAACATCCACGGCCAGGTTGATGTGATCTTCCTTGATTTTGCGAAGACCTTTGACACTGCCGCACGAAAGGCTCCTCCTTAAGGCCAAATTTTACGGCATATCCGGGAAGTTAAATAATTGGCTGCGGGCTTTTCTCACTGCTAGGAGACAACGCGTAGTGGTAAATGGTTCATCGTCCAAGTGGTCACCTGTACTATCCGGTGTCCCCCAGGGCACTGTTCTGGGGCCGATTTTGTTTCTTCTCTTTATTAACGATCTGCCCTCGGCTGTATCATCGAGTGTCAAGTTATTTGCGGATGACAGTGTGCTCTACCCCCATATTGAGTCTTCCGCTGACCACGATAAGCTTCAGCAGGACCTGTTCCAGCTTGAGGAGTGGGCGGCTATGTGGCAAATGAACTTTGCCCCTAGTAAATGCTACATCATGTCCATCACCCTTAAGAGACAGCCATCGTCATTCTCATATACTCTGTGTAACACTCCCGTGGAGGGAGTTACGTTTCAGAAATATTTAGGGGTTTATATTACCAACCCCTCAATTGGACCAAGCAAGCCGTGGAGGTGAAAAAGAAAGCGAATAAGATTCTAGGCGTACTCCAAAGAAACTTAGCGTCTTGTAGCGCTGTTGTCAAGGAACGGGCCTATTTGACCCTGGTTCGTCCAGTATGCGAGTACGGCTCCGTCGCCTGGAGTCCATATACACAAAAAGACATCAAGTGTGTTGAATATGTTCAGCGTCGGGCGGCGCGCATTGTTTGTAACGACTACCGTCGTACCAGCAGCGTTAATACAATGTTATCTAACTTGGGGTGGCAAGATCTTGAGACACGAAGGAAGATCATTGATTTGACATTGTTTTTTTTAAGATCAAGACAGGAAATGTACGGATATCTTTCCCGGATGATCTTCGCGCGGTGGTCTGTCCCTACTTGACACGAGCTAGTGTACAGCACCCATTCCAAAAAAAATAAATGATAAATTTTGACACGAGCTAGTGTACAGCACCCATTCCAATACCAACGTTATTCATCTAATGTTAACGCCCATAAGTTTTCTTTTTTTGTAAGAACTGTTCCCGCTTGGAACGCTTTGTCTCCAGCTTTTGTATGTGCTGACTCTGTTGCTGCGTTTCATTCAAGTATTTGTAACAATTTCACGTATTGACGATTTTTTTTTTCTTTCGCTGTCAATGTCATAAGCTTCCGTGTTCTGACCGCCCATTGCCGGATTAGCTTGCTAAAGGCAATTATGTTAATTAAAGTTAAAGTTAAAGGCTGCGAAAAAGTTTAACGGAGGGTATGCATGTCGCCTCTCTTCATCTCAAAATTTAGAAGGCCCTCAGGTCCCATTCAATTATTTTTTTGCGAGCATCATCCGCAATGTTGATAGCCTGCAATGCAGACGTCCATAGGGCTCTTCAAGTGGTCCTTCCACACGAATGCCAGAGTCGTCATACGTTTTCTGACATGCTGTGCATTGTACCCAAAGAGCCAACCATTGTTGTCGTGTAATTTTAACCCGCTGCCGCCGGTTGGCTACAAAGTTTATGCTTTAACCCGTGGATACGCGAAGCGTAATGAACGGGTTATCACTGACGAGGACAGTTTCACTCACTCACTCGCTCGATCGCTTACTCGCTCGCTCACTAATTCCATCAGCTGTAAACTTTTCTTGATAATTCCGCTGACCATCGCGTAAGGCTTTCGTGCCAAAGGAATAGTCGATCGCCGAAAAAGGGGACATTCTGAAAGCCCTACTCTAATGTTTTGTACTGTATTTGGAGTTCTTTAATGGACCATTAAAACAGATCTGCAGACTTGAAATTGATTTTTCAACAGAGGCACGCATTTTATACGCGTTTTAAGCCTTATGGCCTAGTTCAAGTAATAAGAGTCAGACGACCGGTCGAGTTCGAATCTTGCCTGGGACCTTCTATATATATTTTTTTTGGCGTTCGTCAAGAGTTACGTTTCATTTTTAAAAAAAAAAATATATCGAACCGTATCAGCATAAAACATAAGCTTACCACAATATTGCGTTACGCGTTAGCATTTCTTTTTCACGGGTTGGCTTACAGGAGCCTTTGATTAAAGTTATCTTTTGAAAATCGGTACAAACTGTACGAGAAAATAAATAAGTCGCACATACACACATAGGCATATACGCACATCCGCACGACAAATCGCGCCCAAATCGCACTGAAATCGCCGCCCGTATACACAGTCATGCGATTTGAAGATGCAACTTGCGCGCGACAAAAATTGCATCGACAAGTGCGACAAAATTAGACTAAAATTGCACAAAAAATCATGTAATTTTTTTGAGGTTTCGAATATGTTCGAAATCTGATGTAACTTGGTGGCGACTTTGGGGAAATCACAGCAAATCAAAGCAAATGTCGCACCCGAATCGCACAGGAAATCGCCGCTAGTTTACACTTGCGACAAAAATCGCATCAAAAATCGCATGTGTAAACGGGCCTTTATAGTGAATTTTAATGGGAGGTGACATACATTGTTTGTATTCATTTGCACACAAGCGCGAATTTGTTAAACGTAGTATGATTTCCTACATATGTAATACCATTTTCTAGCTGAAAATCTGTTTGAGAAAGATTTAAGCCTGATATAACACTGGTGCTTTTTTTTTTTTTTTTATCAAAAGCCGCATGTGAGACGTTTTCTTCTGTTCTTTTTCACGCGCCATCTCTTTTTGGCGAACTCAACAAGAACCGAAAGAAAAACACCCTGCTCTCGCAAGCTATTTTTTTAGTTTTATCGAAAAGTTTATTTAGTTCGTTGTTTTCATAATCTGCGCTCCCAGTATTCCATGCGCTTCGACGCAATTGTTCTTTCCTCTAATGAGGTCTGCTGTACACAATTTTTCCATTCTTTATAACAAACTTGATGATCTCATCCTGGCCGCCAAGTTGATAAACGAGATGCTCCCACCTGTAACGAATCATAGAAAACAAGTATTTGAATATTTATAACTACAGTTAAACCTCTATTAGGCAGTCACCCTCGGCTGAAACGGCCAAATGATCGCTTAATAGAGGTGTTCTAAACTTTATCATGTATTAAATTTTACATTATTGTTAACAACAACAGTAACGAAAAATATGAAAAATTAATAACAATTAAGTATTTGCTATTCAAGGAAGTTCATGTGCGACTATCATATTTTATTAAGTTTGTTCGTAATGCAAGCGTCTTGGTTGTAAACCACATAACCAACAGTTTTGCCATCGCATTCAACATGAAAGGAAAAAAAATCAGTTATGGTTATCTGTGATTTACATGTAGGGCCGCGTAGCTTAATTTCGTGAAGTAAGTCACTAACTTTGCTTAGCGCCAATGAAATAAATTCGTGAATATTAAACTAGGTGACCGTTTAAGTAATGGTCCTAGTAAGAACTAGGCAACCCAACGGCAAGAAATGCAGAAAGGTGTTAATTGTGATATTGTTGAAACGGTCCACCTCATTGGCTAAAACATGAAAATCTGTACTATCACTTCATCAGGTAGCGCATTTATTTCTCTCTAGTTTACTTATTGGTTCCCTTTTAGTGAAAACTATTCCGAGTTTTAATGCAGCAAAATTTCTATGTGGGAAAAATGGAAAATTAGAAGCCTTTCTTGGCCATTGTTTTAGAGTCTCGTGATTGGATAAAATCTTGTAACACAAAAGAAATATCGCTTTAAAATAAAGTTTCAGTACATTTTATTTCAAAAACGTGTTGTCCATAGGTTGATGCATTCTCAGTAAGAAAATCTAAACAATCGTATGTGGGGAAAGCGAACAATAGAGGATTGCCTAGTTCTTACACACACTGTTACTTAATAGAGGTGAAATAGAATAAAATTCGCCAATTGGGAAGTCTAAACGTGACCGACCGCTTAACAGAGGGCCGCTTAATAGAGGGCCGCTTAATAGAGGTTTGACTGTAGCCTTCTTTACCTTGGGGCATCGATAACCAACATGTCTGCCACTTTGCCTGGTTCTAATGAGCCGTGACTGTGCGACCTCCCCAGAGATGCTGCAGCATTGATGGTAGCAGCCACAAGGCTCTCCTCCATTGTCATGCGCAGATTAACACAGGCAAGATGCATTGTTAAAGGCTGATGGCGCCAAAAAATAACAACAAATAAATCAATTAATGATAATAACTATTTACTTGCATGAGACAATTAACAAAAAGAAAGAGAATCCAGGTTAGGTGTTACTATAAGCAGACAACAACTTGGATGAAGATGGGTTGGTTTCTAAAGAAACTGTGGTACTGCGTTGGCGAGGGAGTGAAACACAGAAAATTTGTTATATAGCTGAAGTTTTTCTCAATACAACGCGCGCATTGATTGGTTGATTCATCGTCACATGACATCTAACAAACAAACTGTTTCCTGCCAATTGTGCTAAGCGGGCAACATTTGCGAAAGCGGGCAACAATTTTGACGTCAGAGGGTAACATTGCACTGTTGCCCGCTAGCGCACGTGATCAGACCGTGACAAAAGGTGGCATGATTATGATGGACCGAGTGCTCGGCGCGTTTTTCAAACTGTCTTGTGTTGTGTTTTATTTTGTGTTGCTATATAACAAAACACTTAATGACTGATCCCTCGGGAAACAGTGAATTTTGTTTCCCTCGAATCTCGATGTTTCCCTCGTCTTCGTCTCGGGAAATATCGAGATTCTCGAGAAACAAAATTAACTGTTTTCCTCGGGACCAGTCATTAAGTTTTTATTGGCCCCTATAAAAGAAAATCTGAAGTTTCAAGCGCTAGTCCTTATTCGTCAGAGTGAATCCGTGAATGGAGTACTGTGACAGGTTCATTTGAACTGTAAATAAATCGTCATGATTAACATATCACTCATTTCATAAAGTAATTTCCTTACCATAGAGAGACAGAATGCGTTGGGGTTAAAATCAGTACCAAGGGCGATTGGAACACCTGTTGAAAACGTGGAACTTCTGTTAAGATGGTTTGTGTATGAGATCTACTTTTGTAGTGTATTAATTTTATAAATGTACTGTATGAACATGCGGGTGTAGGTGTCTTCGGGAATTCCAAAATTAGTAATGGCATGATGTCTTGTACTTTCTGAATTAACAGCTCTAACGTAATTTATTACACTGAAAAGGGAAAGCAATTTTTGGGAACTGGCTGTTGATAAGGTTACTTTTGGACTGCTGGATGTCTTAAGCTAGGCTAAACATTGTAACGATGTTGTGCAATGTCTCTGGTGGTTTTGACATTTGTTAGTTCACAATCTGTAATTTAGACAGTAACTTAGACTGAAAGAAAGTGTTGTAAAACACATATCTGTTGTGGTTTTAATGTTTATTTGCTTTAAACATGTTAACTGAAACTACACAATGCAAACCACATCATATCCAAAGAACGTAACTACCCAACTACAGTAACTACATTTAACATGGCTGCATATGGGTTGCTTTTGAGGAAATAATATTATTACAGTTTCTCCAAAGATATGTAAGTCTGTTATTTTTGGGTGATCCCTTAAAAGTTTGAAGTTTAAACTTGCATGTACATACAGTACTGGGCAGAATTATAAACCTAACAAAGAACAGCAATCTACTGTGTAATACGCTCGGATATTTTGCATGTTCTCTTTCCCTTAAAAGGTGATGACATCAGAGTCCAATGATAAAGTATAAGTCTCTATATACAATACTGAATATTTTATTAAACTAATAGATTAATTGTACTATCAAATTTGTACCTGAATCAATCATTTTCCTGGCTGGAGGACATTTCAGTCGCAGGATATATGCAGTGGTGGGAAGAAGTACAGCGACAACAGAAGCTGCGGCCATGGCTTGTATTCCCTCATCACTGATCTCTTCCAGATGGCTTACTGCTCTTGCGCCAACCTCTGCACCTAGCTAAACATTTTTTTTTAAGTCAGTATGTACAGTAAGCTACAAAATGTTCAACTAAGTGATTGATCCAAAAACAGGTCTTAATCACTTATCAGTTAAAATGTTCAGCCATGAAAAAATGGGCTTATTACATTCTAAGAAGGCGCAATTCAGATATTGGAAGCCATTAACTAACAGCTTGTATAGTGTACAGCAAGAAGTGTCGTGAGAAAGTATTTAGGAAAATCCACATAACTAAGGAAGGATATAACAAAGTATATGAATGAATCATATTCAGGTAGGAACTGCAGATTATTAAAGAGAAATATTTAAAGTGAAAGAATGATCCTCGCAGTTGTTTGAAAAGAATTAAGCCTGAAAACAAAAATTCAGGGTATCAACAGGATTTGAACCCATGACCTCCGTGTTACTGGTGCAATGCTCTATTAAAACCAACTGAGCTACAAAGCCACACACATTGGGAGCAAGGTCATGCATTCTGAGTTCATATGTTCGCAGTGAACGTACGCGATATAGAATGACAAATGAAGTATAAAATTTGAATCCGGAAAAATTATAGTAAAAAGTACAATAGTAAAACTATGTCAAATTAGTTTGATTACAAGGTAAAAGTTATATTATTTATTTATAACTTATAAAGATTCCACTGATGAGTTTAGTATATTCTGGTAATAAAGCTTACCTCAGCAGCTTTCATTGGATGCAGTTCATCACCATGGAAATTGATAGCCAACCCTGCAGCTTTTCCTGCTTCAAGAATCTTTCTTGTGTCCTCAACACCAAACACACCCTTTTCGCAGAACACATCAATATTATCAACAGTTAATTCATGGGTTTTCATCAGTTCTTGAAGTTTAGGAATCTGACAGTTGATGACATTGTTTGTAGCTTCTTCTGGAGAACTTCCTCTGAAAGAAAAAAAAGAAAACAATATGCCACATTTTATAAACTGCTGTCATGAAAGGAGCACATACACCTGTAAAGTACTTTTATCATAATATTATGACTGGTATGGCCCCACACACACATTCTATTCAAAACCATTTACAAAATACTTGTATGAGGGCTATACGCATTTGTGCGAGCTGGGATGGAAAAAGCCACACAGCCATGCCACTAAAGGACTGTTCTGGAAAACTTTCAAAGAACCGATTTTTGCTGGGTTTTCACCTCATTCCACGCCTACTTATATATAACTGCCCCTGGGTATCTGAGCATGACTTGTCAGACGAGTATTAAATAGAACTTCAAACTTTGATGAATTTTCTAATTGTGTAGTTCCAGAAAAAATCCATACCCACCCATGGAAGGTCATTGGAAATTCCTAGGGGGAGGGGGGTCTTAAAAGCCAACATTTTAGAAGCAAAGTATGAAGCTAAACTGGAATTTCCTGGGGGGATGGGGGGTGCTAAACAAAAAACCTTCCGTGGGGGGAGTATGGATATTTTCTGGAACTGCACATTAGTGTTTTCATCAGATGGTAGACTTGGCATACAGCCATGTACAAAACGTTTGAACATGCACAATGCTATGTAAACACAAAGAAGACATTTATTTCATTTTTAAGAACTGCCTTTCATGCAGTCTCCCCCCTCTGTCTCTCAGCCCTGGTCCTTTCAGAATTGTTATGGTGGTGGAGCTTGAGTGTTGCAATGATCCCAAGAACTACATGTACATGTACATGAATGTCTGGTACATGCACATGTAGGTCTTAAACCTTGTCAGATTGGTTAATACATGTTGGGAGAGACCTGAGAAATGACAGCTAATGGTCCTTTAGGGATTAAGTGTAGGTAGAGGGGCCAATTAACATATTGTACACTTGTTTTGTACTTGTACAAATGCTACTGATTAAAGAAATTTTTCAAAAAGGACCATGTGCCACATTGTACAAAAATGCCTAAGAAAACTGTAGGTAATAAAAGAGTCGACAAAATACTGGGAAATGTCAACTAAAAATGCGTGCTACATGTACCATGCAATACTCAAAACTTAAAACCGCTCAGCACAGTATAACATCATAATGAAAAGTACCAATGGAAACTACTCTCAAGAGCTCTTATTTGTCTGAATGAGTAAGAGAGAGACTCCATTAAAATATTAAGCTGTGTTAAAAAAAAAAAACATATTCAACATGTAGCTCAGGGTCTAGCTTCTAATTCTTTAACTCTTAAACGTGCCAAAAATCAAAATTCAAGAAAAAATTTCATCTTGTAAAATGTTGAAATACAAATAGTACCATGCAAATTAAAGCACTGCTGAAGAGGTTTTTGAAGGGTGAAAAACCACAAAACTTTGTTGACAGTATCAAAAGGTACAACTACATTTAATACATGTTGCCATTACTCGGATCTGTGTCTATATGTCAGTCTTGACTGAAATGTCGACTGATGGTTGACTGACACTCAATTTATAGTTGATACTCGGTCGTTGTAAACTCGGTCGATACTCCACTGATATATCGATCGATACTTGGTCAATAAGAAGTCAATATTCCACTGATATATCGGTCAGCAGTCGGTCGAGGTCCTTTTTTGTGTCAACCGAGCTTTTGTCATGTATCAGTTGAGTGTCAATCGGCCAACTGTCGGTAATGTATCGGCCAACTGTCACTATTTCGTGATAAAGTGCAATGAGTCTTATTTTGCATATTAAAACAACGTGATGAAAGTAATTGAAGACTAAAAACTATATTTTTTCTATCAGACCAAAAATATTACAAATGCTAGGATATTACTGGGTGTCTTAGGTGTTTCCAGATCGTTCAGCCTCCGAAAGAGTTTAACTTCTTGAACTCATGGTTGCAAATGGCTATTAAAACTGTCGATCAATCGACATATAGACCGAGTGAAAGTGAAATACATGTATCAGCGGATGGAGTAACGTGAAATATCGATGAAGTACATTAATGCATGTACATGTACAGTGTAGTTGCTATTATCAGCCAAAATATAATCATCTCGGTGGATACATGTATGTCATCCAACACATTGACTGACTGAGTACTGATTGAGTCACGATCGATGTATCGTCCTGACACTCGGTCATTATGTTGACTGATACATAACTGACACCACCTATAGTACACATGACCCATTGACTCTGGGAGTGAAAAGGTTAAGCATACATGTAACTGGCTCTATATATATATACTGTACATTAAGTGCTGCAAAGATATACTGGTAACACAATACCCATATATCACAGTATTATTTCTCACAATATGATATCAATATTGAAACAGGATATCAATACAAATATGGTACATTTACAGATTACTTGTTTTTGCTTTACTTCTCAGTTCACTTTTCACTTAGCAGTCTAACCGTAACACATTTCTTATTTACTTCATGAGAATCTTAACTGGATAAAAAAATAACGACAAACAAAATGCGGCATCGTAAAACGCTGTTCCATTCAAATTCAAAAGAGTACAGCCCTTGTAATGTTGTGTTTCCAAATGAAGAGGACTTAACATCATTGATTTCATGTGTACCGTATGGCGTATTGTATAGTGACAGCTGTATCGAGATATGTATCATATTGTGAGAAATTGAATTTACCTACATACTTAGGCACAGAGTGTGCTCCACAAAATGTGCTGGAAATCTCAATTGGTAACTCTTTCTTGGCCCTCTCAATCACTCTGAGCATTTTCATTTCAGATTCCACTTCCAAGCCATAACCACTTTTAGCTTCAACTAATGTTGTCCCTGATCGTAGCATTCTGAGCAGACGTTTTCTGAGGGATGTGTAAAGCTCCTCTTCAGAAGCTCTCCGCACATGCTCAACAGTGAAACCTATCCCTCCACCTGTCTTGTGTAAATCCATGTATGTGGCTCCTGCAAGCTGTAAAATTTTACAATTACAACTACATTACTAATCGCAAAGTTCAAAGGTGTTAGTTTCTAAAAGGAACTGTATGCAGTGTCAGTACGATTGGAGGGGGGGGGGGGGAGGGTTGACACATGAAAATTTGGTTTCATCAACTGAGCCGATAAGGTATTAAAATATTATTCATGGTCACCGTTAAAATATTACATGTACATGTGTATGTAAAAGAGCTGACATTTCAGAGCAAATCAATTTGCCAATCTGAAGACAGCCAACTGTATTTCATGCATCCATCAATAAGTGCTTGTTTATAAAGAAGCAAGAATAAATGTTGTTAGTTATAGTGGAAGAGCACTTTGCTATGAAGCAATTCCGCAGGCACGCCACTCAAACATGGAAGCAAATATTGCAAATTGAATATAACATATTAAAAATCCAACTGGCAGGAGGCAGACCAGTCGGCTATTTTACAAGCGTGGCCAAGGAGTTGCACTCGGGTCTACCATGAAACAACTCCAGCTAGTGGTCAGAGCGGGACTTGAACTCAGGACCTCCGTATTTCAAGTCCAGCGCCCTAACCACTCGACCATGCTGCCTCCTTTAAATGTGATAATTTGAAGACTTGCCCAGGGACTTGTCTGTGTGAAGTTAAATTCCCTTCTTATGCAATGTTGTTTGTACTGCTAGTTATTGTTCAAGTTTCTGACTTTGAATTTCAAAGTAAAAAGACATACACAGCTAATACTTCTGTTTTGTACTGTTACAGTACAAATAATAATCACAAGTTATGACAGCTAGGCTATCATGAACAGTAATATACAAGTAACAAGTCAATTTGAACAGTCTGACTGCGAGATTGCAGATATTTCAAAAGGCTGTGTTAAAATCATGCGTTATTTTGCTTGCATTAATTAATTAATGGCTACATAATTGGAAGACAATCATTGAATTCTTATGTTGCAAGCAGTGAATCTCTTAATTATTGATAACTACAGCTGTACATGTAACAGGGTTTGAAATTGCGCCTGTATCGGGCACATTTGCGACTAAAGATTTAGCTTTTGCGACTAAAATTTGTCTATTAGTCGTGATTTTGCGACTGTTTTACGGCCTACAGTAGCTAATAAAGGAATTATATTCAACAGTCTTGAGTCTTACTTGTAACTGATAGTTCTAATCTTATCTGAAAAATCCTTTGAAATTCACCTTGAATGTTGCATGACTTAATCATCGATTTCATGCACCATTAATGCGGTTTCCAAGAAGTGTATCACGGGAACTTTTTCAGCCTTTCTCAGAAATTTCTCGTTTCTCATTTCTGGTTCCAGTAGAAGTAGTTACATGTAGTTGTTTTTTTTTTTTTTTTGCGACTAAATTTTAAGAATTACTCGCAAATTGCGATTGAGAATTTTTTTTAATTTCGAGCCCTGCGTAACTGCAAGGTTATTGGTATAGGAAGGTTACCTTCATAGCAAATTCATGAACCCTGTCACCCACCCACACAGGATGCGTGTGTCCATCAACAAGACCTGGATAATTAGTAAAAAATCAAATTTGTCAATGTTATGATATTTATTTGTTAAACTCCACTTTTTAAAGTCTAACTTCTTTCTGTTTTTTGTATTTTCCTTGAGCCAGAACAGAGACCCTGAGCACCACGTTGATTCTCCGCAAAGCGAGTGTGGAAGGCCCAAGTGTAGCAGGGCCTATAAATTTGTTGCACGTGGATCGCTTTCATTAGGGTTGTAGAATCTAGGGTTGCCTTTATAAATATAAATATACATGTATCGGGTTGGTGTCATGCAGGTACCTAACAACAAAACTGCGACAAAGCTCCAGTATAACGAGCGACTGGGAACGATGATGTCTCAACTTCAAATTTTGGGACCAATGTGACCATGCAACCCAACCACTCCAGTTAAACCAGAAATTCCATCTCTCCCTCCTTCATTGCTAAAAGTCACATATTTCTAGTATTTTATTGACACTCATTAAAGGAACATCACCAAAAAAAAAATAAAGGGATGCAAGAAGAACTTTATCTTATGTTGTACATGTATCTTGTAGGGTGGGTGGGGGGGGGGGGGGGGTGCTTCAAAAAGGTGTCCAGGGATTGGGAAGCACAGAGAGAGAGCAGAGGCTAGTGCTAAAAAGGGGGAAGTTTAATAGTGCCAGCAGCAGTGCTACGTTTTTGTTTTCTATCTGTTGTCCACTTTCATTTGGTGAGCATTAATATTGTGGTTGGTCAGAATTATCTGTCAATCAAGGACTCGATGCACTGTTCAGAATTAATTACGTCTTACAAAGCCACACAAGCCACTAGCACCTGCAAGCTAAAAAATACATCTACTGTACCAAGACAGTCTTACCTTCAAATAGCTATTTTAACGCTTTCTTTTGCTTCAATTTTTAGATTTTGAACTTGTTAGTATCATTAGCAGCATTATCGTTTGCGATCTTCTGCAGTTTACTTTTAATTCTATTCACTTGTTGTCTCTTTATTTTATAAAATAAGGCGATTATAATCGATTTTAAAGGCCAACAATTCACTCGTTAAAAATCGAGTGAAAATCAAGAAAAATCGATAAAACAAATGAGTGTGTCATCGATTTTTACCGATTGATCGATACAATCGATACCAATCAACTCAAATTTACCGATTTTTACCGATTTATCGATTGATAAATCGGTACCGATTTTTATCGATTGGCTACGTCGGGTCATATATAACTTACCTGGTAGTACACACATCCCAGAAGCATCTATTTCCTCCACAAAACTAGAGTTTTGATAATTTTTATCAATCATACTGTCCAAATCAATGCATTCAATTTTTCCCGCGTTGTTGACGACAATAGACACACCTCCGTCCTCACCTCCTTCGACAATGGCCAGTTTTTTCATGGATTCTCCTGTTAAAATACGCTCTCTGTGATTACAAACCAATACTACTTGTCTTGCGTGTCGAATTCGAAGGTTATACATCGTTAAATTCTCATAAAATTTGAAGATTATCTAATTCTTTTATCGAACTATCGAATCGCTCCTTCGCCTTTCAGCTGTGTCCTTCATATCAGCATGCGCATTGCCTTACAAAATGTTTCTATAGCAACAGTCAACCTCGTTATCATTCTAAACAGAAAATGGCTTCCAGCAGAATACAAAACTACTGAGAGCTTTGGTTACTTTATTGAGCCAAAAACCTGTTACCTAACACAGTTCCACCGGGAAAACATATAGTATATTTCCAAAGAAGTCAAATTATTGCTTTCCAGGCTTTGAGGCTACTCTAAACAGTCAATCGAAGGTGGTCAGGTCTCGATGGTCAACTGACAAGTTTTTAAAGCTTAGTGAAAAATTGCTGAACTTCACGATGTCGAACCGATCCCATTCACAAGGATCGAATAAGCAGCCACGTTCTGGTATGTAAACATAGTTAAATGAATAAACTTTGATTCGCCGTGAGTGCTCAAAAAAATGCAATCATGCTGCATATGTTACAAACATCATTTTATGTACATGTAGCTTGCATCTGTAATGCTCACCATAACTGTCATACATTGCTTTTATAATTGTGCAGCAGGGCAATCAGCCTCACGCCAATCTGAAAAAGCTGCCTTTCCTTCTGGAAAATCAAGTTCTTCTGGTTTTCACACCGCCTTATCAGGTAAACTAGTTAGTGACGCGATTTACAGTTGAATGTTGGGCAGAGATGGTCAATTCATACAAGGCAGTGATGTTTGTTAATTGTAGTACCACCCTTATTGGCAATTAATAAAATGATCTCAGCTGGCATTTAGTATTTATAGAGCAAATGTATTTATCTTTTTGCTCTCTATGAACAGATCAGTTGCGAATGTTTGTAGTTTTTGTTTAAGCTTGCAGCATGTTATGCTAAATTTCTGTGGGATTTTATAACACTGTCAGAATGCTACTAAATCTGAAGAGTCAGCCACTTTCTCGCCCTACATGTACCCCCTGTGACGGGGGGTGACAACTCTAATAAATGCTGTTTGAGCAATACTGTGTGGAACTGAAAGTTGTCCCGAAAATTTGGAATATCTTCCCGATTTTTTCGGAGACATTCACGCAAAAATTTCAAACTTCCCGAAATTTTAACAACATTATCTCATGTTTCCCCGAAAATTTTTCGAGTCTCCCGATTCCCGGCAAAATCTTCAGATTCCCGGAAGAATTGTGTTTTTCTCCCGAAACAGGCCTTCTTAGAGTTGTCACCCCCCGTCCCTGTGGGCACCAGAGTGACTGACACATTAGACAAAATGCTACTCAGAATAATAAGCCATTACCCCTGACTGTGGTTAATTAATTCTTAAAACTGGTCAACTGACAGTAAATCTTTAACTTAATTAATGCTTGTCTTTTTCTCCTGTTCTCAGTGGTAGAGTCTGTGGTGAATCCAAATCGTAATCCATTTAGCATTCCAAAAGATAATGATGTATTCATGTTAAGAGACAAGGAAAGACAAAGAAAGAAACAGGTTATTTTATATTACCTTTTCTATTATCATTATGGCTCAGTCATTTCCAAGCATGACCATCTCCCCCTCGGGCATTTGTCAAGATGTTGGTCCCCATGGTGGGGCATTTAAATTTTGTCATCAAAGGACTGCCCGGAGATGGTCTATAAGTCTTTAAACGACCTCGCACCGAATTATTTGTCCTCTAAATTTATTCAGCAGAGTGATGTGATTACTTCTTACAATTTGCGGGATTAGCTTGTAATACCATTGCCACGTACTAATTATTACAAAAATAGCTTTGCCTATAGTGGTGCAGTCCTCTGGAACAGTCTACCCTCAGGTGCTAGGCAGGCAACATCTGACTAATTTCCGACGATTCTTAATTAATTCCGACACGGCATTCATGTAAAACAGGCTTTATTTTAGTTTACTTTTCTTTAATAGTTAGTTATATTTTTAAATTATAGAAGATTAATTTACATACATAGTTTTTTTATTAAGTTGTAGTTTATATTAAATTGTTAACGCCTGATGTATTTACCGTGTTTTTTTAAATAAAGATGATGATGAAGAGGCGGATCTAGGGGGAGGGGCAGGGGGTGCGCACCCTGCAAAAAAGAAAAACTATGTGAAAAAAAAAAACATTCCTTAGTGGTGCAACCCCTCCTAAAAAAAATCCTGGATCCGCCCCTGGCATTTGTCAATTTTACCTCACTGGAAAACTGCTGAATGTTATTGTTTTTTTTTTTTTTAATTGAATGTACATTACGTACAAAAAGGAATTGTCTTGTTATATAATTCAAGTAATACCTTTTCATTGTGTCAATTTATTTCAGGAGAGGATTAATCAGCGTAGCTTGAAAGTACATGAAAAGACAACTTACACATCACGTGTCAATGCAAAAACAGCTGCAATGAGAAAAATAGCTGATGACAGTGAAGATGAATTTGTTGAAGAAGAGAAGAAAAAAGAGAAAGATGGAGTTATTGCTGTAAAGGATGATCCACAGTTCACTCTGGCAATCACGAGAGGTAATTATAAACTGCAAAGTTACAATATATGTTATTGCAAAAGTCTTTGAGACTAAATCAGCTTGATAACAAACCTTAAGAAAAGCGTGTGCTCTGATTGGTCAATACGCCCCATCCATTTGCCCGTGGGTACATGTACATGTAGCACACTCAGTGTCACTGAGTCATTTTGATTTGCTGGCAATACGGTGAAGTACAAAATGCAGACTGCAGACTGGGTATAAAATGCAGACTAGGTACATTTGACTGTGTAAAATGCAGACTGCAGACTGGGTATAAAGTGACTCTAATGCTTCTTTTGACTTAGCAACCTCCCGCATACATACATGACTCAATATATGCACGCTGCACATTTCCCATTTCTTAACTACCGTACTCAAGACCTTAATTACCACTGACAATTTGTATGTTTTGCATACAAGATTCATGTGTGTGCACTTTTACTCGTACATGTACTAATGAATATGTTTTTTTTTTGTTTTAGACCGGCATGTAGAAAAGGAAAATTTAGCAGACTTTATTTCCAAGAAAAGAGAAATGTTTCTGGTTCAGGTATGGGACATAAAAAATGACAGTTCCAGATTATTGATTTTGTTTTCTTAACTTTTTGAATCATAAATTTATATACATGTAAACTATAATTCATTGCCTGGCGCTGGCAATATTAACACTTTCTATAACTGAATCAACTATCAAAGTTATAATTTGTTTCTTCAGTATTCATTAGGTGTCAAGCGTGATGAAATGAGGAAACTGGAAGAAATTGCACAGGTGGGTACATGTGTTCACAACTGCTAGTTTAAAGGCAAGGGTCCCCCCCCCCCCCCCCCCCCCAGGGGGCAGTTACGGGCGGTTCAGGTGTCAATGGATTATAATCAATAATAATTAGTACATGTATTAGCTAGATGAGTGGTTCTGTTAGGGAAACCTTTGGCTGGACAATGTATGTTATTGTATTATTATTTTTGTAATTAATAACTGCCTCGCAAAGTGGAGGTTGGGTGTATGAAACATCCAGGAGCTTCCACTATTGGCAGTCAGCTCCTAGATGGAGACCACTCCCATGGCTGGCAAATCCTGGCAACCCAGTCATGAGCCCCCATGCGGAAGGGGAAGAGAGCAGGCACCTGTCACACTGATAAAACAGTGGAAAGAGGGAGGGAAATGGGAAGGAAGTCCTAAGAAAAGTGCTCCAAGCTCAATACACCGCTAACGCTCAAGAAACACTCTTGCTCACGTCAAAAGTTACAACGCACTTGGGTCCCAGAGCACATGAATTCCTAGTCACCCCATGCACATATCTAAGTGCCGCTGACAACAAGGAAAGACTAGCGCTCCTTGTTAGCTCTGTTAAATTCCATTTAACTGCATTTACTGTAATGTAACAACTTTCTTGATGTACAATTTTTCCCTTTTCTAGGCAGAGGAAAAGAAGCTTGAGCTTGCAGAACAGTACCTTGAGGAAGATGCTGCAATGTTTGATGAATTCTTAAAAGAAAATGACAAGAACTCAGTTGAAGCCATTAAAATGTAAGTGCCATACACTGTAGATATTCAAATAACCTAAAGCTGAATTACAGTCTGTACTGTGCAATCTCTGGGTTTGTTTTCATTTTTTTTTTTTTTTTTTTTTTGAATTTGTTGATATGTTACACTTCGGTAATAGCATACATGGAGTAAATGGGAGAAACCACTGAGTAAACTGAGTTCGCCATTACGTCCGTTGTGTTTACGAATGCTCGATGAGCTGAAACGTTGGTTTGGGAAAACTTTGGGGTTCTTTTACCTGTTATTATTGTTTGGCAAGGATATCTGACGTTAATAATGAAGGCAAGGTAAGTTTAATTTGTCCTGTAATTTTCATTTTTGCTAGTAAACGTTCCTTATTTGTTAGTCTCACAAATGTTGCCGAGCTGAGATTGCGCAGTACGGACTGTAATTTATTCATCTTTAACAGTTTCTGTGAGACTTGAAAGAAAAATTGGCAAAAACACATCAGAGAGTACATTGAATAAACAAAATGTAAAACAAAAATTTATCTTTCAAATTGATAATAATTATTAATATAATTTCCATGGAATCAAATAGTGCTAATTATCATTCAACTACCATTAGTTATTATTTTATTCTTGATTTTCATGTTACAATGTTATAGTTTGTCCTTAACCACTCAGATGATAAAATCAGTTAAGCATCTGTGTATTAATAAAGCAATAATTATTTTAATTTAAAGTGATCATTTCACAAAATCACTTAAGATTAACATTTTACGATTAATTTTAAGATTAACATTTACTTGATTCTTCATATCCAGTGCTGAAGCCGAAACGAAACTGAAACTTGAAAAGGTAGCAGAGATAAAGAAAATCAATGCCCAGATGATGGCTATTAAAAGGTAAGATATAGCTGTACACTGAATACATGTATTCACTGGCAATGTTACAGTTATATGTAGTTATTGACTAAGTGGGAGGGCCGGATGGGAAAATATTTGGCTCAAGGTCATGGTGTACAGACCGAGCGCAGCGAGGTCCGTGCGCCATGACCGAGAGCCAAATATTTTCCCATCCGGCCCGACCTAACTTAGTCAATAAGCATTTTATCATATGACCAAATTGGAGACAAAATTACTTGAAATTTTAGCGCGCGAGGCCGTCCGCTTTTGTAGTAGGGCCGTACGCCTTTTTCCGGCCCCACTCGCGCAAATGCGTGCAGCCCTCATATGGGACTTTCATCAATGGTTTTGCAAGAAAAGGTTCGCAGGGCCGTTCGGGTCATATGATAATTAAAATTATTCATATTGTATATCACCTGTGAGTTTATAAAACAAGAAGCCATTGTTAACCCAGCTTGAACTTGTGGCATCTTAACCCATTGCAGTTAATTCCCAAGTGTTTTGAGGGCTTTATTACAGAGAAACAAATTAGCTTAAAGGCCCACAGTCAGCCACAATGCACCGCGGCCATTTGTTTTTGTTTTGAAAAGCTTCTATTGTTAAAAGTTGCTATCTGATTGGTTAATTGGTTAATTTTCAACTGCACAAAATTCAACCAGGCGCGTGGTGCATTGTGGCTGACTGTGGGCCTTTAAAATTATGTTTAAATGTAAGACCACACATGTACATGTACATTCACTGCACTCAGTAGCCGGCACTGACGATTGCTAAAACTGAAATGGCAAAATCCGTTCTCAGGTTGAATCAGTATTCAATCTAGATTAAATGTGTACCCAGTATTCTGTCTAGGTAAGCTAACCCTAACTAACCCTAGTTAACTCTAACACAAGGCTAACCATCACCACTAGCACAAAGATACATATAGCCAATAGTGTGATGGTTAGCTTTGTGTTAGAGTTAACTAGGGTTAGTTAGGGTTAGCTTACCTAGATAGAATACTGGGTACACATTTAACCTAGATTGAATACTGATTCAACCTGAGAACAGATTTTACCTGCAACATAAACACATTAACTTGCCAGAACAAAAATCCCAAAGCAATAAGCAGCGAACATAATATCAGATGGTTAATACCCATCCATGAACACCTTGCATCGTCGTTGGAAAGCTTGTACGCTGTAATACTTTCTTCTGCTTTGGAGAGATTTCGCCGCCATCTTGAAATCAAGAGCATCAGATCACGAGTTTCGCTTGTCAACCAATCAGATCAGTGTGCGTCATCCCGCGAGATACGGCAATCTTTAACATTGTGATTTGTGACTACAGATTCATAAATATCTGAAACAAGGGAAGATAAAATCAAACTAGTTTGAAAATTTTCAAACCAAATAAAATTTTAAACCACAACAAATACATGTAAGCATGTCTCATCATAATTATGTTGCATTTATTTTACATACATCGGGTTTCAACATGCACAGTGTTTATGTTAATAATATTAATTACCCTATTAAAAGTTAACTGCCGGTTTAGTGCCATTCTTATATTGTGATATAAGCAGCCGATGAGGTGATCTAATGTAATTTTATATGAAGTAGACATTTTGTTCTTCTTATTTTTTTTTATCAGTGAAATCTCTAAGAATGAAGATACTCTCAAAGAATACATGTTGTACAAACAATTTCTGGATTCCCTTACCCCACAGGTAAACAATGCCGTACACTTATAAACTTCCAATCATGCCAAATTTGAACAGCACTTTATTTACTGAATAGTTTTATTAAATTATTACCTTATATATATGTGACTAGCGCACAGGAATGGCTAATTAATACTATTATAATTAAGCTAATTAAATTAAACATAAAGAGCCTGATCAACTTGCTTGTTACCTAATGTATTTTACACTTGATAGCTTTTGTATAATAGACCACCTGCGTAATTCATAGCCTGAAGTCTGTACTTGTCTTTATTCTTTACAACAGGAATGGAGAGATGACAAAAGAAAAGTTAAAGAAGAGAAAAAGGTAATTATTGTTAGTAATCTACTAAAGGATTTATGTTAAATCTTCTGTTAGCATACTTCTGTTAAAAAAAAAAAAAAAAAAAAAAAAAAAACAGTTATTAGTCCTGGGCTTATACAACTTCATGAGGTTTTTTGAGCTGACAAGAAAAAACTACAGACATGTACATGTAATATTATTAAGGCCCAGGCCAGGGGGAGTAGCAATATTCCTAGTTGCTTCATGCTACGGAAACCGGGTTAAGCTCCGGCCGTGTGGGCCATCGTGGCCCGAGTGCGACTTTACCTTACCTTACCTACATGTGTAAGATAATGAGAATGTTCCTGTGTCAGTTCCGACATCGCAGAAGTGTCAGCTTACAATCGGTTCTCTAGAAGGTAAATGCCTCGGACTTTATAGGCGGGTAGCTAAAGCTTGTCCCAAGGTGTTCACCTCAGAGCTTGCATTCACTAAGTATAACTAATTCTGATTGTCTTCTTTACTTTGCAGAGAGCAAAGCAAAGAGGAAAGAGTTCCGTCAATAAAAAGACGAGTAAATATTTTAATTTGTGTTTTAATTATTTTTCTTGTTGAATGAGATTACATGACTTTTTTGTGTATGCATGTTGCGTCAATTTGTTTGACTACATGTTTGTGTACATGTTTGTGTACGTCATGTAGATCCCCGGCACTGATCCAACAAGAAGACTAGTATAGAGGACCATACTTTATTTATTTGTTCTTAATTAGCTAGATGAGCGAGGCTTGCATTCTTCTCAATTCTGACAACAGTATTTCTAGATGTACTTGATACAAGCTACAGATTTAGGCCCCGTCCACACTTATCCGTTTTCGTTTGAAAACGCAAAAGTTTCTTTCTGTTTTTCAAAATCTCTTCATCGACACGTAGCGTTTTCGAATCGTTTTTCCCTGTCCACACGTATACGCAAAAACGACTGAAAACGCTTCAAATGCCTCTAAAGAGCATGCGCACCACTGAGTTTAGCCGAGCCTGCGAGTTGTTTGTGGCTTTTCATCGCTTTTTATCGTTTTCCTTTAGTCTTTGGAAAAAAAGCATTCGAAAATGTCGAAAACTCAACGAAAGAGCGACTGTTTTGTTTGGACAGATGAAGCAAACGCACGCGTAGTGGACTGAATTCGACCTCTTGGCGTCATCGTTTTCGAAAAGTTCTGTTTTCAGATGTCCACACGAGAACGCGAAAACACCGTTTTCAAAAGTTTTCACTTTGGAAAGCGTTTTCAAAAGTTTCCGTTTTCGGTGACCGTTTTCATCGGATACGTGTGGACGGGAAGCGAAAACGGAAAAAAAAACTTTTGCGTTTTCAAACGAAAACGGATACGTGTGGACGGGGCCTCAATTAGTAGCTACCATCATGCAATTCCTACTGTAACAAAAAGACAGAAATTATATGTCTAGACGTCATGGAATGATGTCAACCTTTATTGCTAGTTTTCACTTACGTTGATGTCGTATTAAAATTGAAGAGCATTAAAACTACACATCTGGGCCAAATTTTTAAGCACAAGAGCATTCGTTCAAGAGTTATAGGCGAACCAGTATTGGTCATTTTTAGTGAAAATATATGGAGCGGCCATCTTTGTGTCCCACTTAGGGACACAAACATGGCAGCCAAAACTTCAAAGTCTTAATTACACCAAAATTGAAAAATCTCATCACAAAAGATTATATTCAATAAAAGTTCCATAAAATCAGCTTATAAGCATCTATAATGCAAAAATAACTTTCAACTGGTTCAATTTTGTTTATTTTCATGGCTTATCTGAAATCGCGTGACGAATTGCGTGACACATTTAAAACCTATTGTAAGTTACAAATCGGAAGCAATTAACATCGTTAAAACCTGAAACTTTTTGTGAACGATTGTAACACTGGTATCTACATACCATGTTAGAAACAGCTTTGTAGGATGTATAGTTTAGAATTTTGATTTTTTGACATCATGTGAAAGCCAAGAATAATTTATATCATAAATCCAATTAATAATAAAACAATACACTAGCCCATTTTATTTTATAAATAGTAAGACATTTACTATCTTTTCTTGGCCAATGAACTTTGATTTATTTCTGTGTGCACTTAATTGTCAATTTTTCTACTGTAGTATCCATACTCAGTTCTGACAGAACATCTAGTCGTGCAAGCCGCAAGGACAGCAGAACTAGCTCTGTAAGTAGTCCTCAAATCATCTTTTCAGAACACTGCACCAGACTAAACACCTCCTCTCATATAAATGCCCTTCTATAATTAATGCCCCTGGGTATTTGATAGCAATATAGAGACAGGGATTCTGACAGGGTGCGGGAAAAAAGTGAAAATTGTACGGGACTTTTTGGGCAAATTGTGCGGGAAAAAACGTCGATTGTGCGGGATTGCGCAATCTTATGATCAACCAAAATATTCAGGCTAAAATTAAATACCTTTTATTAACCGTCTATTCCCAATCATGTATGTGCATTGTAACGTTAATTTTACGCTACGTAAATAAAATTTCACTATGCTACGGCAACTACAGTGCGTTGTAACGTTAACTTTACGCTACGCAACTAAAATTTCACGATGCTACGGCAACTACAGTGCGTTGTAACGTTAACTTTACGCTACGCAAATAAAATTTCACTATGCTACGGCAACTACAGTGCGTTGTAACGTTAACTTTACGCTACGCAAATAAAATTTCACGATGCTACGGCAACTACAGTGCGTTGTAACGTTAACTTTACGCTACGCAAATAAAATTTCACCATGCTACGGCAACTACAGTGCGTTGTAACGTTAACTTTACGCTACGCAAATAAAATTTCACGATGCTACGGCAACTAAAGTACATTGTAACGTTAACTTTACGCTACGTAAATAAAATTTCACGATGCTACGGCAACTACAGTGCATTGTAACGTTAACTTTACGCTACGCAAATAAAATTTCACGATGCTACGGCAACTACAGTGCGTTGTAACGTTAACTTTACGCTACGCAAATAAAATTTCACGATGCTACGGCAACTACAGTGCATTGTAACGTTAACTTTACGCTACGCAAATAAAATTTCACGATGCTACGGCAACTACAGTGCATTGTAACGTTAACTTTACGCTACGTAAATAAAATTTCACGATGCTACGGCAACTAAAGTGCATTGTAACGTTAACTTTACGCTACGCAAATAAAATTTCACGATGCTACGGCAACTACAGTGCGTTGTAACGTTAACTTTACGCTACGCAAATAAAATTTCACGATGCTACGGCAACTACAGTGCATTGTAACGTTAACTTTACGCTACGCAAATAAAATTTCACGATGCTACGGCAACTAAAGTGCATTGTAACGTTAACTTTACGCTACGCAAATAAAATTTCACGATGCTACGGCAACTACAGTGGGTTGTAACTTTAACTTTACACTACGCAAATAAAATTTCACGATGCTACGGCAACTACAGTGCGTTGTAACGTTAACTTTACGCTACGCAAATAACATTTCACGATGCTACGGCAACTACAGTGCGTTGTAACTTCAACTTTACACTACGCAAATAAAATTTCACGATGCTACGGCAACAACAGTGCGTTGTAACGTTAACTTAACACTACGCAAATAAAATTTCACGATGCTACGGCAACTACAGTGCGTTGTTACGTTAACTTTACGCTACGCAAATAACATTTCACGATGCTACGGCAAGTACAGTGCGTTGTAACTTCAACTTTACACTACGCAAATAAAATTTCACGATGCTACGGCAACTACAGTGCGTTGTAACTTCAACTTTACACTACGCAAATAAAATTTCACGATGCTACGGCAACTACAGTGCGTTGTAACTTCAACTTTACACTACGCAAATAACATTTCACGATGCTACGGCAACTACAGTGCGTTGTAACGTTAACTTTACGCTACGCAAATAACATTTCACGACGCTACGGCAACTACAGTGGGTTGTAACTTTAACTTTACACTACGCAAATAAAATTTCACGATGCTACGGCAACTACAGTGGGTTGTAACGTTAACTTTACACTACGCAAATAAAATTTCACGATGCTACGGCAACTACAGTGCGTTGTAACGTTAACTTAACACTACGCAAATATAATTTCACGATGCTACGGCAACTACAGTGCGTTGTAACGTTAACTTTACGCTACGCAAATAACATTTCACGATGCTACGGCAACTGCAGTGGGTTGTAACTTTAACTTTACACTACGCAAATAAAATTTCACGATGCTACGGCAACTACAGTGCGTTGTAACTTTAACTTAACACTACGCAAATAAAATTTCACGATGCTACGGCAACTACAGTGCGTTGTAACGTTAACTTTACGCTACGCAAATAACATTTCACGATGCTACGGCAACTACAGTGCGTTGTAACTTCAACTTTACACTACGCAAATAAAATTTCACGATGCTACGGCAACTACAGTGCGTTGTAACTTCAACTTTACACTACGCAAATAAAATTTCACGATGCTACGGCAACTACAGTGCGTTGTAACTTCAACTTTACACTACGCAAATAAAATTTCACGATGCTACGGCAACTACAGTGCGTTGTAACGTTAACTTAACACTACGCAAATAAAATTTCACGATGCTACGGCAACTACAGTGCGTTGTAACGTTAACTTTACGCTACGCAAATAACATTTCACGATGCTACGGCAACTACAGTGCGTTGTAACTTCAACTTTACACTACGCAAATAAAATTTCACGATGCTACGGCAACTACAGTGCGTTGTAACTTCAACTTTACACTACGCAAATAAAATTTCACGATGCTACGGCAACTACAGTGCGTTGTAACTTCAACTTTACACTACGCAAATAAAATTTCACGATGCTACGGCAACTACAGTGCGTTGTAACGTTAACTTAACACTACGCAAATAAAATTTCACGATGCTACGGCAACTACAGTGCGTTGTAACGTTAACTTTACGCTACGCTAATAACATTTCACGATGCTACGGCAACTACAGTGGGTTGTAACTTTAACTTTACACTACGCAAATAAAATTTCACGATGCTACGGCAACTACAGTGGGTTGTAACTTCAACTTTACACTACGCAAATAAAATTTCACGATGCTACGGCAACGACAGTGCGTTGTAACGTTAACTTAACACTACGCAAATAAAATTTCACGATGCTACGGCAACTACAGTGGGTTGTAACGTTAACTTTACACTACGCAAATAAAATTTCACGATGCAACGGCAACTAAAGTGCATTGTAACGTTAACTTTACGCTACGCAAATAAAATTTCACCATGCTACGGCAACTACAGTGGGTTGTAACGTTAACTTTACACTACGCAAATAAAATTTCACGATGCTACGGCAACTACAGTGCGTTGTAACGTTAACTTTACCCAACATGCTGTGCGCGGCATGGTCACTTTCTGTGCTGAATTTCGTGTAACACAAAATTCACGCTTGAATGCGTGTAGCCAATCAGATCACGCGTATGAACAATGGAGCATTTCAGAACAAAAACAAACGACTGCAACATCTTTTGGGTGAAGGCGGGCCTTTAAATTAAAAAAAAAAAAAAAAAAGAAATGCCCCTTCTAATGTAAACCCCCGGGGTAATCATTTAAGGGGGTAGAATTTGTGGTTAAATTGATACCACCAAGAGTGTTTCAATCAAAAATAAGTATACTGTCAATTTAGTAACTGTTAGTAACTATCAGCTGATACATTTTAGGGTATTAAGCCAGAAAAAAATGATGTGCTATAAACAGAAAGAATAATTATTAATATTGGTACCTCTTAGACGTAAAAAAACTAATGTGACTGATGATCCACAAAACTTGATTCTGGGCTCCACCCATGTCAATGTTATAATACCAATGGTGTGAGACCTTACGATAGCTGCAACATCGCCCGGCGGTAGGGTTGCAGCTCTTAGAAACCTCTATTTTCATTGGCCTTGCAGGGCTTTCAATAAGGTGGCTGCCCTTGTGCGGCACCTGTTAGAGAGCAATAATAAGAAACTGAAAATATCTCCCCTTTATAGAGAGATGCATGAATTTTACTGGGTGATTCACAACAGGACACCCGCCGGAGCTCCAGCGGGTGCCGGGTCTTAATGAAAGCACTGCCTTGTAAAACACAGGTGCTATTGTTTTTAGGGTTAGGGTCCATTGTTGTGTTGTTTGTCCTATTGTTCTCTCGAAGGGTTGCAAACCAATGGTGTGAGACCTTACGAGAGCTGCAACATCGTCTGGGAGGCACTATTAAAATGATTATGTAATTGCATGGCACACTCACATTTACATTGTATATCCATTTTTATCTCAGAAACTTGGTGGAACTCCTCAAGGGAAACAGTAAGTATACCTTCACATTGTATGGTGAAATTATCTTATTATAATGTACATTGAAAAATTGTATTGAACTCAAAGAAGGTTATACGTACTAGAAAATTATTGCATCTGAGACTTATATACAAAAAGAACTCGTATTTCTTTTGTGATTGTTGTCTGTTACAGTATCTTATAATTAAGCAGATTGATAGTTATAAAAAGTCATAGATAAAATATACCTAATTCAATAAAGGTTGCTTTGGTCATTGGTAATTGGGCATTGGAAAGCTATTGTTTGGCGGTCATTCAAGCGAAGCATTGCATTGTGTTCCGTATGCCAAATGCCAATTCCCAATTCCCAATGACCAACTGCCAAAGCAACCTTTATTGAATTAGATGTATATATGAGCAGCAGATTACGGTATACTAGTCACCTTGAACATATAGTTTTGCTCCATATTAAAATACATGAACTTTACCCTTTAATTCACTCCCGGAGTCAATTATGGGTCCAAACATGTTGTGTGCAATGTATAGTTCTGACTTTTGAGGGAGAGACTGTACCTTTCCAAACAAGCTCAGTGAATGGTTAACGAAACAATAGGTTAAACAACAGAAACAATAGCCCTAGACCTAAACACCATAGAAGCTACAGTACTATGGGGCCAATAAAAATAGAGGTCTGGAAGAGCTACAGTACTACTCGAGACTTTTGAGTCTGTTGACAAAGTCATGTGGTGTACCCATTCAAATGAAACCTCCTCGGCAGTACTTTGGCATGGTACCATTTGTTTTTCAATATTTTACCAAATAAAATTTGTCATTTTATATGAATTTTTATCTTTGGCACCCTTGGGAAAGGGTTATGCAAATTAGCATAATTATTATTGAAACAGACTGTTTTCTAATTTCAAGTCAAAGGAGTGATGCTGAAGACAGCCCAGCTTCTGTATACGAGACAGATGAGGAAGAGAGTGATAATGTAAGCAGAGGGTTTTTTTTACTGTCAAATTGATTGATTGATTGATTGATTGATTGATTGATTGATTGATTGATTGATTGATTGATTGATTAGACTGCAAGCAGTCCTAAATTTCTGTCCTGCAAACTCATAAACAGTGCTTTCAATGTTTTTTTTTTTTTTTTTTCAATTCTGTGCATTGGTAGCGAAAATGCTTATTCTATTTATTTACATGTAGCACAATGAGAAATCCTGATTTTAAGGTTTGAGAGATGCAGTTTACTTTTCACTATTTAATTAAAGTATACTTTTATTTAGGAAGAAGTTTTTCCTGAAAAACGATTTTTAACCGCTCAGTTCCTATGACCAACCCTGAGGCCTAAGTGGTTGTGCCATGTCTATGTTTTAGCCTTTTAAAATGGGCATAATTTTTTAACAACTTATTCGTGTTTTGTTTATTAATTGACAGGAACCTGACTTATATTTTGGCGATCCCCAACAACTTCTCGACATCTTTGCTGAGCTAGAAGAACAGAATCTATCACTTATCCAGAACAGTCAGGAAACTGAAGAAGCTCTCGAGGAACTGCGACAGACAATCAAACAAACAAAAGAACGAATGTAAGTGCAAGAATCTCGTCAGAAATGCCAAGATTACATTCTCAAACTCAATTAATTTTCATCAATTCCAGCGGCAAAGAAAATCGTAAGCGTGACAGTGATTTGGAAACATAGGTTTTGGCGATTTTATACACTCTTTTTTTGTTCTGAATTTATACTTTTATGATCATTTTAAGAAGCTAATACCAAACATTCGAAAGAGTATTTCGTCAGGTCTCATATAGCTGTAGATGCATGGGGCACTTTACATGTAACAGTAACAGGCTAAAATTGTTTGAAAAGGCACTTCTGAAATCCTTGAATGAGCAACATTTAATTGCCTATCCTGTCATTGATAAGGCTGTCCGCATTTTCACGTTAGCACGGCCCTGATAAAAGAAAAAGAAAATTGAGACCCATCTAGCGAGCGCGATGGGCTTCTTTCTTCCAAAAGAAAAATACAAGTGAGTATAAACAACTTTTTCAATATTGTGTGTTGCTGGACCGAACTTGCAGAAATTTCAAATACGAAAATAAGAAATACGAAATTGGCACCAGTCATCTAAACAAAGGTATATACTGTTCTACCAGTTGAATGCAGAAAAAGATGCATAATGTTCCTTTTTCCATGAATGGTCTATGATCTGCTGAAAAAAAGGGCGTGGTATGAAGAGTCAGTTTGTTTGGACAACTAGTTTGTGTTTGTATCATATTTCACAGGAACCGTGAAACTGAAATCCTCAAAGGTCAGATTGACTTTTTAAATGATGCCATTAACAGAGAGGAAGAGAGAGCGCAGGAGTTGGAAATGAAATCAAAGTAAGCTGATGATTTTTGGTTACTGTTTCATCTTAAAATGATCGTTAGACCATCTAAATTATGTTCAACTATTTTTCTTAAGTCCAGGAACTGTTCCAACAATATCTATTTTATTTTTTAAAAAAATTTAAAGTAACGTTGCTTATTTCTTGTCTTGCAGAATGTTTTCATATGGTGAATTCAAAGCTGAAGATCAGGTAAAACAACTAAAACAACTCTCGTATTTTTCCCAAAAATTCGTTCGTTTTTATCAGTAGTAGTTAGTCGTTAATCAGTTAGGTTCTGAGTGGAACAAAGGACGTCGACAATGCTGCGCCAGCAGACTCTATTTGTAGCTGTTTTCTTGGTCGTGTGTCAGGTGATGTTGGCTTCTTTGAGCTCTTCTTCTACTGATCTCCTCCAGGTTTTCACTGGCCTTCCCACTTTTCTTTTGCCCTGCGGATTCTATTCCAGGGCCTGCCTGGCCGTGTCAGATTTTGGCTTGCGTTACTTTTATCATTTTCAAACCATTAGTACCTCGAATTAAAATCAATGAAAGCTGCATTTGGTGCCTATAAGCTGCATTTGGTACCTATAAGCTGCATTTGGTGCCTGTAAGCAGCATTTGGTGACTATAAGCTGCATTTGGTGCCTGTAAGCTGCATTTGGTGCCAATAAGCTGCATTTGGTGCCTATAATCTGCATTTGGTGCCTATAATCTGCATTTGGTGCCTGTAAGCTGCATTTGGTGCCTGTAAGCTGCATTTGGTGCCAATAAGCTGCATTCGGTGCCTATAAGCTGCATTTGGTGCCTATAAGCTGCATTTGGTGCCTATAAGCTGCATTTGGTGCCTATAAGCTGCATTCGGTGCCTATATTGAACCTGACAAGACATCAATCTGGTAGTACAATCTTGTTTCGCGTAGTTTATATTTTATACTGAAAGGTGCCTCGTGTTCACAGCTAACTGTGAAAACTTCTCCCAGCATCACAGTTGATTGTAGCAGAACTAACCAGTCCATGTCTGGCAAGGTAAAGCTTTCACCAGTCAAAATGTCAATTTTTACGGACAATTGTCCGATGACAAACTGTTATTTGCAGCCGTGCAAAGAACCCACAAAGCCCACAATTTATGCACTCGGCCAAGCACAATCTCGACAAAAATTCACCAAAACGAAAGAAAATATCAGCGAAATATCCTACCAAATGATGATGTTTGTATTGTGAATTTTGTCTTTGTAGTATAGAGCTTTTGCACGGCAGCCATGTTGCATGGCAGGAACAATGAAAATGTTTTGCATTAGAAAGAACATTCTTTCCCAGAGGGAAAAGAATCTATTGTTCCTGCCATGCAACATGGCTGCCGTGCAAAACCTCCATTCTTGCACTTCTTTCTGCGGATAGCTGAATCTTTATTTTCTTTTGTGTTTCTTTGTAGGAAAAAATGTTGCAAATGCTGAACAAGAAAGTGGAAGAAGTTTATCGAAACTGTATAGGAGATAATGAAGCAAATATAAGGTAAAGTCAAAAGCGCGGTTTTTGCCACCCTTTCCGAAAAGCTCTACTCGAATTATTAAACTTTTCAGAGTAGGTATTCTTGGTTTTCACTTGACGTCATAAAAATGAAAAAATCTAAAGTATACGTCCTACAAAGCTGTTTCTAACATGGTATGTGGATACAAGTGTTATAATCTTTCACAAAAAGTTTCAGGTTTTAACGATGTTTTGCTTCCGATTTACAAAGGTTTTAAATGTGTCACGCAATGCGTCACGCTATTTCAGATAAGCCGCGAAAATAAACAAAATTGAATCAGCTGAAAGTTATTGTTTGCATTATAAGTGCTTATAAGCCGAGTTAATGGAGCTTATAGCAAATACAATATTTTTGGATGTGATTTTTGGTGTAATTAAGACTTTGAATGTTTGGCCGCCATCTTTGTGCCCCTGAGTGGGGCACAAAGATGGCCGCTCCATACATTTCTTACTAAAAATATCTAATACTCGTTCGCCTATAACTCTTGAACAAAATGCTTTGGCACTTCAAAATTTGGCCAAGATGTGTAGTTTTAAACTCTCTACAATTCCATAAACATTTTGGATTCGAAATCTATTTTTTAATGCTTCTGAATTTTGATATGACGTAAGTGAAAGCCAAGAATATTCAAATTACAACAGAAAGCACTTGTAAGGGACACTGTCCTGCTGAAATAGCAAAAATTCCCTTAGCTTATTTCCACGTTATATTGCCAAATGGTACAAAATATTCAACTTAGTTGGAAAAAAAGATTCTATAGAGCAAAACAAAAGCAGTAGTTTGGAGATAAAGTGCAGGATTACAAGGATTGAAGTGGATTTCAGTTCATGAAATTTGATTTATTGACAGGCGGTCAAGAAATCAAACTTACAATTCTTGTGACATTTTGACTTTTCTAGCCGTTATTTTGTCTGTTTAGTTCATATTTCTTTGTTTCTATCATTTTGGCGATGGTTTCTTCCAATTTTAAGGTAATAAAGTAAGCTTAAAGCAAGCTCCTGGCCATAATCATGAAAACACGATATTTCAGCCGTGACACCTGTTGTAGTCTGGCGACCACTTCCCGTAAGCGACCACGTGACCTTGGCTTTGCATTTTGGGTGGTCGCTTACGGGAGGTTTAAGATCGCGGGGGACAGGTGTCGCTCATTAGTATTTCTTCATGAAGTGTTGACAATAGCCCGTGGATTAAAACTAGGAGTTGTGGGAGGAGGTTGGAAGATAGTGCCCCCCCCCCCCCCCCCCCCCCAAAAAAAAAAAAATAAATAAATAAATAAATAAATAAATCCGACAATGTAAGCTATATTCGACTTTAAATTGCTATACTTTTGTCATTCCCGGTTTGTCAGCAGATTTGTTGTCATATTGAATATTTTTTCTTTATTGACTGAATCTACAGCACTCTACAGATGCTTACAAACATTGAAAACCGCCTGGAGGATCTGTTTGAACAGATAGAAGTGATGGCTCCGGATAGAGTCGAGATGGCAGAGAAGGTGAAATGACTAGAAGAACGGCCTTACATGTAATGATAAACCACCATTCGATATAGAAAGTCATTTACAGAGTACTCAATGAAGGTTCAGTACGCAGTATTAAAAGGATTTCGGTATATATATAAATAGCGTAACACCTAATAACTAGGTATAAACAAGAAACAAGGCATTAGATCAAAAATACACTGGTCAAAAGAGAGAGCGAGAGATGCAGTTGGATACGCTGAAATGAAGGCTTTGATCGTTTGACCGCCGAATTTCCAAATTTCGATCACTCGTGCACTCCATGCGCTATCAGATATTTTGATCTCTCGCCGACTCTCGCCGACTCTCGCTCTTGTTTTATAATGACTTTGCAACGATGGAAGCGATAAGAATGGCATAACGATTTAAGCCTACTGTTATGTTAAGCTGTTTGAAATTACATGTATAATGTAGATTTTTTTCCCCAAATAGATTCAGGTACAATCTCGTGTCGTTACGGACGCGCTAATCTCTAAACAACCGCGCCTGCGACGTAAGCTGACAATGAGTTCATATTTTTCAGGCAAAAGAGAAAGAACGACGCATGCGCCATCGAGAGGAAAAAATGGAGCAACAAAGACTGCACCAAGAGGACCGAGTGAGGAGAGCCCTGGAACGAGCTCAGGCTGAACCCAAGAAAAAGGTAAGTGATTAATCCTTAATTTCTCCTTGTTTTTTATTTAAAAAAAATAGATTCCCTGCTGAAACTTTTTTGGATGTACAATTAATTCAACATTTTTACTTTTGAAATTTTGGCGTTTACCCGTTGAAGGCCAACTCTATTTGGTCACCTGGTGTGTAGCAATGATATTATCAACCCACAAGTACAAAATATTTAACGTTGCAGAGGTTTTAATGTTCGGAGTGTCGGCTTTTGGTCTGTTGAAAGTATGGAGAGGTCTTTGAGTGACGAAGACGAAAATCGCTTCCTGCGCGTCGTGTCTTCTCTCGGGAGGTTATTTTCGCGCTTGCTTGTTCCCCGGGCTTGTTGCGGCTCTGTTCCCCGAGTAGAGGTAGTGAGAGGACTTCGTGATTAAGGACAGATTAGGAGGACGTTCACTGATAAAAAAAAAAAAAAAAAAAAATCCGCTACCACATGTGTAGCAAAGACAAACGTATAGACATTAGACGGAAAAACTAACGCGCAACAAGACACCTGAAGAGGGCAGGATTGCCGAAACGTTGTGAAGGAAAGAAGACAGGATTTGCCAGAACAGCAAAAGTGGAAAAAGAAGAAGAAGAGGAGAAGATGTTCATACAGACTTCCACGGTGGCCCACTTGAAGAACTTATCAAGCTTGCGTGTCTCCCCGAGAACAATGAGGGACAAGTCGTAGTCCATAAAATAAACCAGCACACCGAAGATAGACCAGAACTATTGAATCTGCATCGTTCAAGCCATCCTTTAAACGCCCCTTGACGATTATCTCCGCCAGAAGTAACTCCTTATTTTTAGAAAGTATAAAGCATCAAGAAAATGGGCGCTGATGCAATGCATATTGAGGAAAACTAGGTCTTTAAAGGCACTGCAGAGACAGGAACTCTGCGCTATTAGCTATTGCTCAGTGCTCAGTGCTCAGTTTTTTGTTTGTGTGAATTATGGAGCGGAAACGCCATCGAGAACGACTAAAACAATAGTTGCAATTACACGTTGCAACTTTTACCAAGGTAGATCGAAATAGCAATAGCTGCGGCATGCTCAATTTTAATTAATACATTTTCCTTGGCATTAAGTATTATAGCTCCGTTTTAAGGGCTGTTCCGCTACAATATCAAAAAAATAGAATTGTCGTCATAGTTGCAAAAGCTTCCTATTGCCGATCAGCGTTAATGTGACGCGGTTCAGTTGCAATTTACATAAAAGTCGTGGTCGAGATTATGAATCAATGTTGAGATTTGTTTCTTTGTTGCAGACTGGAAAACCACTGATGTTCCGCTCCGAGCCTCCACAAACGCGGAGAAAACAACAAGATGCCGACAAGAAGCAAGACAAAGAAGAGGAAGAACTAAAATACTTCTTTACGTAAAGTCAGCTCGTCGTTATACATGTAGCTAGACTTTTTACAAGAAACCTATTTTTAATCTGACTCGCATCCTCAGTTGATTGAGTTTTTCCCAACGATGTCATAGCTAATAGCATATGTTAACTTTTGGTTCGCAAATGAACGCACTTGAAAACATTGTTAAGTATGCGAAAAAAATCTTGTTTATATACTATTTATTGCAGTAAATATATAACGTTACAGGTCATGTAGGGTCGTTGCTTTCCATTTTGTGTAAACAATGTCTCATAAGAAGCGATGTAAATAAAATGTTGTTATAAAATAAACAACAACAATAAAAGCTGTGAAACTGAAAAAGGAAGGTTTCCTGGAAGCCGGGAATCGCGCATCAGTTGAAAACTAAATAAGAAAAGTAGACAATGGTAATACAGTGAGCTGTGTCTTAACTTAGGGAGAGGGCATGACCTCAGGCTAGCTATGTCTAAGCCGGACATATTTGGGACCAGTTCTACCTGTCCTCCTTAAAGAGCTGTCCGCCTTATAGAGAGTTTAGTTACAGACAAACAAGTGAAATTCAGCCAGAACCAGTCGACCACCGATGTCCACCTTACATGGGTGTCTGCTTTAAGACAGTTGCTACAACCTCCTGGATGAGATATTAGTCCACAGGGTTACTTAGTTTTTCTCCGATTGGTATTCCCACTTCTCCACTGGATGCTAGTCCATGGGTGGGGTGACCTGGTTTATATATTATGAAGTGAGTAAGGGTATTAATTCGTACTCTTTCACTGAGTGGGATACCAGGCTATCACAGGGTAACTTGGTTTATATACTGTAAAGTGACTAGGAGTATTACTATACTCTCCCCTGAATGGGATGCTAGTCTATCACAGGGTAACGTGGTTTATATACTATGAAGTGACTAGGAGTATTACTACTCCCCCCTAGATGGGATGCTAGTCCATCAGAGGCTGACCTGGTTTATTGCGTTCACAGAACGCCTTCATAAATCTGTTAGGCAGGCGAAATCGAGATTTTTGCGGCGGACTTCCAAATAGCCTCGCCTCTTGAAAGAACGTAGGGGCCCTGGGTACGAGTGCTGCAGTACCGCAGTCGGCGAGTGCTGCGAGGCTTTGATGCGCAACTGATGATGCGCAACTGATGATGCGCAATTAGCCTCGCAATTAGCAATTAACCTCGCTTTGACGCGCGTACTCACGTGGTGCCGCCTTCATCTTTCGCTTTCGTTCGCGTCAGCTCGCTGCTCGTGTGTGAAACGGTTGGCTTTGGTTACTTTTAGGGTTGCCGCGCTATATAGCGGAAGCCTAACTGTATTAGCGCGCGCTAAAATAACGAATTCAATTGCCATTTTGAGAGAAAACGATGAATATTATCAAGTTTCTAAACGTAGTTTCTCTCGAGTCAGCAATTGCATGGTTGAAAGAAAGAAAAACTGATAATGAGCAACTACACATGTACGGAATGTTTCATTTTTGAACTTTAATTTGACATTAAATTCGCTATTTTAGCGCGCGCAATGACAGTTGTTTTTCGCTATATACAGTTTTTCTTTAAAAGGTTTTACTCAAGTAAATCTACCGAGTGGTGCTGTTGTGATTAAAGTTCATTTCAAGTTACAACTGAAATAGAGACTTATTTTCTTAGACTCACAATACCATATTTTAATTTTGAACCACTAGAGACTACCTGAAATCTTCAGCAAACAACTTGTGCATCAACTAAGTTAAAAATGATTCCTTTCATTTCCCTTTATTGCGCCCAATTTAAAACTACCTTTTTCATTTTGAAAACCCTTGAAGAGGTGAAGTGTAGAACACGGTAGTCCAAAAGTGTCATTTAGGTATTTAAAATGGCCTTTCAAGATGTCTCGAAGATACCCAAAGGTCACCAAACGTTGCTGTGATTTACTCATTCTAACGCCAGTACACAAGAGGGTTGATTTAGTTCATTCCTAAAGTACACTGCAGGATTACAGTGTTTTTGCTGTAGGCATGTGAATGGCGTGCCATTTGGTTATAGAAGATATATCAAAGGAGTACCTTTTCTCCCACCGTGATATCATATAAAATTGTAACGGTTCGGACCTCGGGGCGGATCCTCCAGGTAATCACCCCCTCTATTCCCTTAGCTCCCAGACGAAAATAGATCGGACACGCAAAAAGTCATGCAACATGCCCTCGTACCCCCTCTCCTACCATTTCTCCTTTCCAGGCCAAAACAGGGATAACTTGTAGTCTAAAATGTACAACCTCTCCCTTGATAAGTGGAAGGGGGGTAGTTTCTGTGTAGCACCCAACTTACTCCTCTAACAAAAAAAATTCCCTTCGAACGCACTTATAATCTCCGATTACTACTAGTATAGACCTATATACTATCAAGTGACTAGGAGTATTACTACTCCTCCATGAATGGGATGCTACTTCATCACAGGGTAACTTGAATGGCTCTTATCGTAGATGAGTACGCCACGCCAACATATCAGCGGTTTCTCGCTTTCTTTACCCTCTAATCTCGTTTTGATGTTTACGAGAACCTCTGACGACGATGAGCGTAAACATCAAAACGAGACTATAGGGTCAAAAAAGCGAGAAACCGCTGATTTGTTCGCGTGGCGTACTCATCTACGATAAGGGCTATTTGGCTTTGGGTATTGCTACTCCCCACTGGATGGGAAGCTAGCCCATCACAGGGTGACCTGGTATATACTATGAAGTGACTAGGAGTATTACTACTCCCCCTGGATGGGATGCTAGCCCATCACAGGGTGACCTGGTATATACTATGAAGTGACTAGGAGTATTACTACTCCCCCTGGATGGGATGCTAGTCCATCACAGCGTGACCTGGTTCACATACTGACCAATAAGCCTAAGGACTCCAGATACCACGCACCTCTAATTTCATTGGACCTGGGTATCACGCAGCTCTATTGTTTTCAGGGCTAGGGTCGATTGTTGTGTTGTTTGTTCTATTGTTTTCTCAGCAAATCATAGAAGACCTTGTAAGAGCTGCGTACTGCCCCAAGGACCCTGGGTACGAGATTGACTATGAAGCGAAAAGGAGCACTACTACTCTCCCCAGGATGGGATGCTAGTCCATCACAGGGTGACCCCCTGACTCGTCCCCAGTCGTCTCTCAATTAACGAGAGGAGCGCGAGACCCCTTTCGGTCGCGCTTCTCTCGTTCCGCGTCTTTCACCCACGCGCGTCTCCCGTGTCTTGCCTAGAAAGACAACTGGGGACGAGTCAGGGGTGACCCGGCTTTACACCTAGAGACTGACGAATCTGTTTAATTGGCTCCGCGTGAAACAAATAGTGTCCACAACATTGTTTCCACGACTTTATTCCTAGCTGCTGTTCTCTCAGCCAAGCTTCGGTCCACGCCGGTTTCTCAATTAATTATTGACTTCTCCTTAGACTGTTAGTAAAGCTGTCTCACTTTTTTCTGGGAAGATAAAGTGAGCGTCTCATTCACCGAAGTTTCTGGGTTAACCTAGCCTGCACAACAAACACTTTGTGGGGTGTTCGAGCGCGCGAGCACTAGGCACGCGAGGGGAGGAAAGCTGATTTCAGTTCCTTCCCTCCCCTCGCGTGCCTCACGCTCCGCGCTCGTTGTTTGTGCTCACGCAACCCAAAAAGCGCCTGTTATGCACGCTTTATTTAACCAAACGATCCACAGAATAAACCCGGTAACGCGGCCACGGACAGGCCATAGGAATATCTCGTATCATAACGGAGTGGGGTAAAATTGTACATGGTGCTTATTCTTTTCGAGTCAACTTCGCAAAACACTGTAAACTGCACCATATCGATTGGTCGCATTAAGGGGGCTATGTCGCAAGGTGAGTCTGCGCAATGAGTTCCTGTCATGTGACGACACCTGACGTCATACATGCCAAATTTCTATTGTTATCGCGGCAAGCTTTATCGCGCTTGCACTCGTATCGATCCACGCGAGGTAAACAAACACACGATCGATTTCGCTTTTAAATCCCTCCTCAACTTCCACCACTACTGGAAGACATCGAAATTTTCGAAGGTATGACTAACAAATCGCGGAAATCATTTACCAAAAATCTAGCCAAGTAAATACTCTAACTAATTTGTAAACTTGAGATCTATCCTTTCACGCAATACGACGGGATGGAACGGATTGCAGCGAATTCGACAGTAATGGCCGCCAACTTGATAAAAAGCCACCGGACGTTTTTCAAGTTGTTAGTACCCAGTACTCACCCGCCATCCTCGCGACATAGCCCCTTTAACGGCCAGGTTTTCAGGTTAGAAATGGCTGAATAAAAACTTTATTTCTCTGTCAGGAACTATAGAGTGCAAACAATATAACCGTGAAACACAAATTACAAATTTGTAAAATTTTGTACAATTTTGTTGAAAAATTGTTGAAGCGTGAAGACCCGCTAATTAAGTTGACTAAATTAAATAGCATCTATTCAACTTAAACTAGGATGAAAACTAAAATGAAAGACATGCAGGGCTCTATTAAAAGAGAGTTTTCAGTAGACAAGCGGGCAAAAACGAAATAACTAACTGAAAATATATGGACGCAAGACACATCAAAGTCAGGACTGAGGCGTTTTATTCATTTGCGGCTTTATTTCCAACTCCCTCTCATCCCCGTTTTCCTACCCAGATAACTAACCAAAATAAATGGACGCAGGATACATCAACGACAAGAGACACGTTAAGTTTAATTGTTTTTCTATTTCCACCCAGACTACTAACTATAATAAATGGACACGGGACACATCAAAGACAAGAGACACGTTTGGTTTAATTGTTTTTCTATTTCCACCCAGACTACTAACTATAATAAATGGACACGGGACACATCAAAGACAAGAGACACGTTTGGTTTAATTGTTTTTCTATTTCCACCCATCCCCGTTTTCTTACCCAGACTACTAACTAAAATAAATGGACGCAGGACACATCAAAGACAAGAGACACGTTAAGTTTATTTGTTTTTCTATTTCCACCCATCCCCGTTTTCCCACCCAGACTACTAACTATAATAAATGGACACAGGACACATCAAAGACAAGAGACGCGTTAAGTTTAATTGTTTTTCTATTTCCACCCATCCCCGTCTTCCCACCCAGACTACTAACTATAATAAATGGACACAGGACACATCAAAGACAAGAGACACGTTTGGTTTGATTGTTTTTCTATTTCCACCCATCCCCGTTTTCCTACCCAGATATAACTAACTAAAATAAATGGACGCAGGACACATCAAAGACAAAGACACGTTTGGTCAATTGTTTTTTCTATTTCCACCTATCCCCGTTTACGTTATCGCATCTGGCCGTAATATTACGTAAAAGGATTATCCTATTTAAGGAGCCCGAGGCTCGAAAATTCTACCCAATCGGGACGTACATACCTATATAGCCTATATATGGGAGTACCCACCACCCACACCACCATGCACCACCCAGGACTTGAAACTGCTCTCAAAAATTGCCAGATTCATCCTCTTCGAAAATTCGTTCAGAAAGGTGTCTCAAATATGCCTTTTTATTCAAAACAGTTTGTTCTGCTTCTTATTATACCTATTTCAAAAAACATTGGCGATGGGTGATCTGACATGAATCTTTTTTTTTACGAAAAAGCACAATTCTAAATTAAAGCTACATCCATCAGCTTTGTTATCGAAAAGCACAGACACAATTAAGTAATCCACGAAATTCTGCGTGCGACTTAACTTGTAACTCTCCATGACCTTTTGTAGTATTTTCTTACTGGTACTGGCGAAATCTGAATGAAAGAATCGACAGTGGCTAACAAGGCGTTATCCTTCAAAGCTCCAGGGTTTTTTCGGGCCATAGCTTTTGCCAAGCCAAAAACCATTTCAATAGGATTAAGATCGTAACTATACGCTGGTAACTTTACCAGCGTGATGTTTTTGATAGCCAATATGTTGGCCAACTGTGCATCGTTGTGTGTGCTAGCATTATCTGCTATCAAGTAGCAATTTCTGGGGAGTAGAGGCAATACCTGATTTTGTATGACTTCATTGACTAATACGGTGTTATAGTTGTCTTCAATAGGTATGGCCGTAATCACCCCTTCTCTGTATCCTACAACACCTAGGACTGAATGAGCGGTGGCTCCACTTTTAGCCTGGTAGGAAGGTAGGGCGAAACCACTCTCACAGCGGCCATATACACGCAGGTCAGTATCAGATGCAAATCCTTTTTCGCCAAAAAAATATAAAACCCTTGGATCAACTGTTCTTCGCCAGCGAATGTACTCTCGGTGTCTCTGTTGTGTATACGGAGAAAATCGTTCGTTGGCAACCTGAACACACTTCTTCCTGGTAGTGTTTGATCTGTACAATAGAGCCCGAATGCTGGACAAAGATGGAGTGTCAGCTGGTAACAGGTTAAAATCATCTGCAACCATTTGTCGTATTTCCCGTATATACATTGTTGGGTACATCACTACCATGGCTTCAATGTAAGTCTCGAGCCACCAGGGGAAGACCTTTGGCCTGGAATTTTCTTGCGTTTGCGGCATCAATGTTGCTTTTACGCGGAAAAGATCGACCAAACGTCTTACGCAATTATAACTCACCTTGCAAATCCTTGCTGTTGCGTAAAAACTCTGAATGGTAATGAAGGTGACAATAATCTGTACTCGTTTCTGTAACGGATATGCAGCACCATAGCGGTAGACACCATCAGCTTTATTCATTCTCCAAGACATTTTAGGTCAGTAGTCGGTCAAAACCCTAGCTAGCCACGCTGCTGTAAAAAGGGATTCCAACAAGGAACATGTGCATTATTATGCAAATTATCATTGAAAGTTGGCGCCAGATTTGAATTGCTAATTTATTGTCAAAGCACGTGCAAACTTCTGTTCATTTTCGTTCGGAGTTGAAAATGGAGCCACGCGTAAATGGTCGAACCTGTGCAAAATGTAGGAAGCACGGGGTGATTAGTGCACTTCGTGGCCACAAGCTCCTTTGCCCGTATAAGCTTTGCAGCTGTGAAAAGTGTGTAACTCACACTCAAGTGTTAAATGAGAGAACAAGTAAAGACCCAGAGAAAACAGGAAACCATCCAACTCTGAGTGTACCAGAGGTGGTAGCCTTCCCGTCAGTCATGTCGGCCACGCTAGAAATAGCAGACGGTGATATTGCAAAGAAAAAAGCCAGAAACGCTCTCAGTGCAGCTGAAAAGAGAACTGGTGAGTTTTTATAGTAATTCTTATATGACCATTAAAAATAATAACCTACGAATATCTATTGACTACGGCGAGACTAGTCGGGAAGTGTAATTGAACTAGGGCTCAGATTTTACGGCTGCGACGAAAACAGCCAAGTAAATAAGCATGCTAGTCATATTGCATCTGTCTTCCCTGACATGTCTCCACTGCACGTACTTAGAGGGGCAATTCAACAGCACCAGATGAAGCCTGTAGCCCCCGGTAATTCCAAAGACACCGTGCAAGTCATGCCGGACATCCCTGTGTCGTTTAAACCACCGTGGGGTGACAAAGTGGAAAGACTGAGTAGCGTTCTACCAGACATCCCTAACTCCACACTTAACGACATGATCAGCGCGGAAAATGGTAACTTAGATGTGATTGTGTCAAAAGTGTTCGGCGAGTCTGATGTGCATCCCTCCAAGACACCCTACGAGTGTTCTGTAGACTCAGTAAGCGACCTGTGTGACGCAAAGTCCGCCGAGTACTCCCGTGAGTGTCATAGAATGGCAACCGCCGCCACATCGATCTCTACTGACAACCTCAAATCTATTCTTAGCACGGTGCACGAGAACGAAAGTGACGAAAACCAGCAACAACAAGCACGCGTCTTATCCTTTCACAAGCCGGAACGAAGCACCGTAAATGTCCTGGATGATCACCCAAGTAACTACTGGTCTGAGCTGTTGTCCAGCCAAGACACTACAGGTTTATGTCCGGAATGCGCAAGCATCATTGACCTCAAGTGCAATTTTTGCCCAAATTGCGGGTACTTAATGAAAAAAAATTATCGTCGACTTTGACTCAGTTTCACAACGCAGGAAAACTGTCTGATTAAATTAGCTCAGAGCTTGAACTTTTTGCTTACCTCCCGGAGACCTCCCTCTGTCAAAGAATTATGTTACGTTGAACTTTGAATTATTGTTACGTTTAAATTTACCTGATCTGTGTAATGAATTATCGAAGTTTGTAATTCTATTTTTGCGGTGTAATTCATAATAAAGATCTTAACGGAAAGTGCCTACTGTCCATTCCCTGGTCTTATTATCGCACAGCTTTGCAGTTAAATGAAAAAGTGAGCGCTTTTTAATGCGATTTTCGTAGTCTATTCACATTATCGAGTTTTCATTGCGCTCGCAAAAAATGCGAATCAGGCTTGAAAAAGAACCCTCGAAATTCTAGACAAGAAACTTGCCTTTCAAGTAGTCTATCGCAGATGTTCTCTTCCTGTTCAAAATTCCCTAAAACTTCCAAAATTCCGTTTTAGTTTCTGGTTTTACTGTTTCCTTGATGCAGTGCCGTATTTTTAAAATTCACAACTCGCGCGCCTTAGACTATTTACGCCTGACTGAATTCACTAAATTTACAAAATTGACTAATTACAAATTTGTACAAATTTGTGTAATTTAGTATTACTAATGTTTCACGGTTATATTGTTTGCACTCTAGCAGTCACCCACTAAGTAAGGAGGCTAAGGCCCCGTTCAAACGTCGAACTTCACATGTGCCGAATGTAATGCAAATTTGCAAGAACAATAGATTTTTCTCATTTGCATTAGGTTCGGCACATGTGAAGTTCGACGTTTGAACCGGGCCTAAAACAATAAATAAAAATAGTAATAAAAAATAAACTAATACTAATAATAGCTGAGCTTTTGTTCGAGCTAAAAAAGTGCCCTTAATTTCAAGGCCGGGGGTGGTGGTTGCACCGGATTTTGACAAGACGTTAACTTTCAATGCAAACATTTATGCCATCACAAACGAATGTTTTGTTTTCTGGCGAGAGCAGTAGCCTTTTCTGGATTTTGTCATCTGCTCTTGCAGGCTATCACCCGAGCGACATGTTAACCAAAGGATCTATTTTAGAATTTTGGGAGGACATCAACTTTCAATGCAAGCATTTAGCCTACACGTTTGAGGTGTTGAGGTACGTGCGTGTTTGTGTAGGGGGAGGGGGATTTGAATTAATTGGATACATAATTCGGATTTGGATCTTTCCAAAGAAATGCACGCCAAGACTGTGCCTAAACAAAGATTTAGATTTGTTAACAAAGTCATGAGAGTTCACTGCGGATTTGATCTCTTTTATTTATATAAAGGCAATGGTTTCGTTTCAAAATTTATTTTAAACTGTCTTGACAAACTTTTAATGGTAATGGTACAAAAGAAAAGAGAAGTACACTTTTGTCTGTGCTTGTACAGTAAAAAGAGATTTCATGACCACTTGTATAGTGCCCCTCAGATCAGGGTAAGTAAACGGTGATTATGTTACAGTAAATGTTTAGAGATGGAACCTTAAAACAGGCAGGTATTTGTAGGATTGTTGCAAATGGAAAAAACCTTGCTATCGGTAGAACAATGGTAACATCCTACAATTCATACAATAATAAATATAATACAAAGAAAACATGTTTGTCCTATTATTCTCTCATCTCCCCATCTTCTTCCTCTTCATCCACTCCACGTACATACAGAACATTGTTACACCTGGTTAAAAAAAAAACAACATTCAAAGCAAACAGTCAGCTAAATTTATTTAACAGGACTGTAAGTAATGATAATGACAATGGAAGTGCTGTGAATAACTTTGGAATAATGATTAGTGGCTAGCCTGATGTATACATTTCGTCCCTGCCAAGTGACTCTTCAGAAACCTCTCTTGCTTTGCAAACCCGTTGAGCATCGTGCTCAAAGCCCTGTTCACAACCAGAATGGTGACAGCAATATTGCCTTATATCGCATAAGGATTCCCGACTGCATAAAATCGTGGATCCTTATGCAATATAAGGCGAGATTGCTGTCATCATTCTGGTGCGAACGGGACTTTGAGCGCGATGCTCAACAAGTTTGCAAAGCAAGTGAGGTCTCTGAAGAGTCCCTTGGCAGGGACTAAACGTATACGCCGTCAAGCTAGCCATTAATCAAAGTTATTCTGAAGTTATGTATAACTAAGTAATGAACCATGTATAACTAAGTTATAATCAAAGGCTCCTGCAAGCCAACTCGTGAATACGAAACATGCTAAATAAAAATTCTGCACCAAAAAGAAGTCGTTCAGCATGCAAACACATTTAAGCCCATGGTAATCATTTAATTGAAACATACATCATTGGAACAAAAGCACAAGGCTTGGTTTTAATAAACCTGTTTTTCAACAATACACAAACAGCTGGCAGTAAGATGTTGGGTTGGAAGTAAGATGGCTGCTTCAATGTTCACTGGATCAATTCCCGGTGGAGGAACATATTTTCTTTTGCCTTTTTTTCAGAGAAACTAATACTTGGTTCCTTCCGTGTGTACCAGAACACAGGTGACATAAAACAAAAGGAACAAAAAACAACAACAATACAAATGCAAAACAAGACCAAAAATACAATACCTCACAAACAATACAAGACAATGAGTACCAGTACACATAGAAAGACCTGAATGCTTTCTGTTTTATATACCATTAGGCTCTATAAAATTTTTATACAACTATAGTATTTCAATAAAAGTTGTCTGAAGAATTGTGCATTGGTAAATGTACTTTCCAAGACTGCAAGGCTCATTTACCTAAATCCGTGTCGCCCGGCGTGTCGGTCACAACATGGCAGACTTTAAGTTACATGTATGCTTAAAAGTCATTGACCTTAAGGTCATCGCTGTATGGAGCCGGAATATTGTCATGTGAAAAGTATTTTGAAATATAGTGTATATTCTTCTTGTGAACCCACAATGCCTTGTGGTCTTGTGGTCTTGGAATGTACCAATGCAAAATTCTTCAGACAATGTCTATTGAAATATGAAGCTGTATATGCATTGGAAAATAGAAGCATTCCTGAGAATACCGATTCAGATAAAATTGAATTTATTCATACATTTACATTGTACATGTAAATGTACTATCGGACCCTTCCCTCTCCTGGGCCTTTTCCTTTACTGACCCCCCCCCCCCCCCCCCCTGCATCTAACTCCGCACCCTCCTCTCCATCCAATACCATCCCCATGGGTAAGGCACGTGCTCATATCGCATCGCAATCTCAGTGTTAACAGCCTATTAACTTTCTGATCAAGCGAGCAAAGTTTCTCATCAACTGCTGCAACTTGCCAACGCTTTGCCCATTCACAACTTAAAAATAATGTCCACTTACCTAATAAGAACTTCACCTAAGTTACCAGTAAGTCCACCATCGATATACTCCTCTGTGTTGGCAAGCTACAAGAAAAGCAAAGAAACATGATTTTAATTAAGGGTCGGAGTATTATTACAAGAATAGATCCCTATAATGTTTTGGCTACATTTCTTGGGATTGAAAAAGGGCATGAAAAACCATGGTCCGATTGTCACAGACAAAGCAAATACTAAATATATTTTTAAAATATATGTTAAGACTCTATTAAAAATAAAACTCTTCAGTAGTCATATCAAATCCAATGTTACTGAATGTTTTTACAAAATGGAATTTTGTATTTTTCTTGAGATTTGATTTTAGGCACTCTTGGGTGTAAATATAATAATATTTTTACTTTAATCTTGATTTTATTTTTATGTGGCTGCCATTCCATACCTGAAGATTCATGTATCCATCCACAGACACAAGGAATCCTTTGTATTCCATTCCCCATTTGAGCTTTACTATCACTGGTTTTCCAGTTAGTCCGTTAAGAAAGGGCTTGGGATTTAAGGGCATAGTCTGAAGAATAAACAGATCATATATGAACATGTAAAAAGAAGCGTCAGCCTTTTGAAGGCACACTGTCCCAGGCTGATATGATGATGGTGATCACAACATCCTTAACACCAGAAAACTGCCAGTCCCTTCAATGTAATAAAATCACTTGGCTAGACTTTACAATACCCTGCCACTTATTTGCATCTCATTGAATAAGAATGAATTCTTTTGTTTTCATATGGCTAGTTCTAACAAACAAAAATCGCTCCAATCAGTTTAGCTAGATTTTAACAAAAATGCTTCTTTCCCACAATGGAACTTGTCCTTGGTACTTGGGCAAGTTTAGGGTCCCTGCAACCAGCCTCCTTTGTGTAACGACCCAAAGATGTGAAAACTACATGTAAGTCTTATTTATTTATTTATTTATTTATTTATTTATTTATTTTTTGTTCATATTTATATTCACAGTGATGGGAAACCTTTGTGAATTATAGTATTAGATTAGATTAGAAAGACATTGTATATATTGCCTTTATAGCCATATGCAGTTTGTGGTGTCTCTAGAAAATGGATATAAATAGCATAATAGATATTCACACAGTTATACTTTGCTACACCTAACTCAACTTCCATACTACTTTTGATTTGTCTATGGCTACATTAAATCTAATATACATGTAACAACGTAAGTAGTGAATAGCGTCCGGAAAATATACACGGAGACAAGAGCAAGGAAACTACGAGTTCATACAGATCTGAAGAATGGCAATAGAATGAACAGCAGTTTTAAATGGTTTGAAAGCGACTCATTAAATGAGTTGACAAACATCTGAACTGCTGCGAACGAACGAGCGTACAAGATGCCTGCTTTCAACAAGATCGTATCCAATATCTATGTTATTCTGCAGCAATTTTATCAGTACGTGGTCACTCTATGATAAACATCAATTTACTTACCGCCATGGTGGAAATTTGAAATAAAAAGTGACCGTCAACAGTTCTTCACCAAAACCACGCGTTCGTTGTCGTTTCGAAACGTTTTCCACGCTTGCTCAGCGGTTGTGACCGCGAAGCATGTAAATACTTCATGTATCCATTATCAAAGTGTGGCGGGTGGGAATTGGACTCGGACCCAGGACTTTGGGGTCCGTTTGAATTTCCGAAATGTTCATGTGGTGAATGGAAAGGTATCTTCCACTTCAATGAACCAATCACGTTTCTTTAGCAGGTGATGTTGTTGAGACTTGTTATAATTCTTCCATAGTACCTATAGAAACAATAAGTTTATTTTCATAGTAAGAACACGAACTCAGTTCCACAAACAAGGAATAGTCACAACTGGCGGGAATTCATATTCATTCCGGTCATTCCATTCCACAGGAATCCCAGGCTCACAACAGGAACCTCGACGTTTGGAAAATTATCGTGAGCTTCATAAAATATCAAAATTATAAATAGACAGCTATTAAAGTCATTAAATATGTCTATCTGTTGTTTCATCCGTTTTAGCGAGTAGCAGAAAAACCACAACTCTTCTCGTTGTGTTATGAACCTGGGTACCCTCTGTTCATTCATCTTTGTTTTATCAATACCGACGGCAGGAGCGATATTTCCTGAATCGTCAACAAAACATGTCGAAGAAAAAATTCTGAACCGTCAATCGTAAAGAAACCGAAACAACAATAATAAAAATCTTCTTGTGTCGCCATCTTGAAGCTTTTCAAGCTTTGACAGCTTTAGAAGCTTTTTTGCCGTGAGGATCAGTTTGCCGTTTTTACCTATACTAGTTGAAAAATTTAGGCCTGAGTGTCACACCGAGTAGAACTGGCAAGAGGTTGAGCAAAATTTCCGAAACGAATTTTTCGAAAATTTCTGTTCCATTCGAATTTAATTTCGAAAGGAAATTTCCAGAAATTCTGGTCGAATGGATAGCGCCCAGGGTCTTGGGCTTAATATAACTTACGGTAATTGCTATTTGACACAAAAAAATGCCAGAAATCAGGAACAAAAATACCGCGCCTCGACGACGTGAAACAATTCCTGTGCGAAATCGACCCGGATCCGAAAGATTTACATGTTTACCTCAAATCATACAAGTGGATTCATTGCCAGTGGTTAAAAGACTGTGGAGGACTGTCAGTACTAGAGACATTCCCAGCTCATGATAGTAGATGGATTTCTAAAAGACGGTAATCTGAAAGACTGCAAGACTGTAATCGAAAAAGAAAGGCCGGCGGCGAACCAGGGAGAGGGAAAGAAGGCCTCCCTCTTTTTCTCCCCTCCCATCCCTTCCATTAACTCGCTTCTATCGCGGCCGGGTTTTCTTTTCGCTCCTGACTGGAGCCTAAGGCGTTCGCTTTCGGGAGGTGTCCGCTTACGAAGGGTCAGACTACTGGGGACCTTTTTTAAACTTTGAATGACATGAATGCATGTAGTAATTTCAATGTACAAAGCACTGAATCTACCTATCAGCGAAAATTGTTTTTTCATAGAAGTTTTAATGCAATAGTGGCGTTCTACTGTAACACATTACTCATTTTCCGTCTGTAGTGGCACCGAAATATGGGCGAGCGGTCGCTTACCAGAGGTTTAAAACAATAAAAAAAATCAAATCACCAGCGGTTGGAAGTGGTTGCGGTCACTTACGAGAGGTTTCGATTATAGTTATTTAACTGGAGAAGTTTTGGTATTTGGGAAAAACGCGTTCCAAACTAAAATGTGGCATTCCGATTTCGATAAATTCAGAGGGAATAAAGAGAATACTCTGAAAATGGCTTATTTTTACGGGTAAAATATCAACTCGTATATCCGTATCATTCGGAATAACAAATTCTTTCAGTATGAAACGGTAATTTTACACGGAATTTGTCCAAATCGGAACGCCACATCTTAGTTTGGAACGCGTTGAAAAGTGATCGCTTAGAAGAGGTTGTCGCTTAGGAGAGGTTGTCGCTTAGGAGAGGTGGTCGCTTAGAAGAGGTGGTCGCTTAGAAGAGCCTCCTAAGATATAATTTAGGAGATAACTGGTATTCATGAAGACCTCCTATTTTAAGACATGTCTTATTTTATTCTCCTAAACTTAGGACCTCCTAAATTTTTAAGACATGCCTTAACTGGTATTCACGAAGACCTCCTAACTTAAGATATGTCTTAATTTTTCTCATGGCAAAAAATTGGCTGACATTTGCCTCTAATATTTTTAACTCGTCCCCAGACCCTCAATTTGACCCTTAAAATCACTGCGGAAACGCCATTTTTGAAAGGGAAAATCAAAATTTCGCCCATTTATAAATTACGTTTCGGAAATCCACACTCGGATTCCAGTAATTTGGTTATTATTCTATCTGGAAACGTTAAAATATTTTAATAACTTAAAAAAAAGTTCCCTCATTTTGACCTTGAAGTGACCAATGTCAAGTAAAGGCTTATATGGAGTTCAACCGCGTGGTCATCACTTTTAGCGGTATACTCATTTTAATAGGCATAATGTCAACATCCACACTCGGTTTTGAAGAAACTGGGATCTTGTAAACATTTTGGTGGGAAATATAATTTAGTTGGAGCGAAAAAAAAAAACGGCATTTTGCCATTTTTTCAGTGCACTATGCTTCGACTGAGCCAATTTTGGCTTCTATTAGTCTGTATCTAATCGCATGCCCTTCTGTCAATGCATGGCCTGGCAATTTATGCATCACTTTTTGGAAATCCACACTCGAATTCCAGTAATATGATTATTATTCTATCTAGAAACGTTAAAATATTTTAATAACTTTTAAAAAAAGTACCGTCATTTTTATTTTGAAGTGAGTAATTTCGTATAAAGGCTTGTATGGAGTTCGACCGCGCGATCATCGCTTTAAGCGTTCTCACTCATTTTAGCAGGGCAATGTCAACAAGACACTCGGTTTTGGAAAGATTGGAAAATTTGCTTTGGTTCGAACGAGAAATCCTCCGTCATTTTGCACTTTTCAGCCGGAAAGATTTCCGTTTAACCCCATATATTAGTTATGCATACCGTTCTTAAAACTAAACAATAGCGCTTACATACATAATTCCCGGCGTATCCAATTGAACAAAATCGAACCCAAAATCAATCGAACCCAATCGAACACCAATCGTTCGATTGGGTTCGGTAATCGAACAAAATCGAACATCTATTTTGCTGTGAGTTCGATTTTCGAACCAATCGAACACAATCGAACACAATCAAACTCAATCGGATTCGATTTTGTTCGGAATCCATGTCTTGATAAGTAAATCACGCAGGACTAATCATAAGCAACTTTTATTGAATGGAATAAATAGAAAAACGTCCAAATATCGAACTGAATGTCAATGTTTAGTAATATATATTTTGTAGCAGAGAACAAAACGACGGTAAAATAATGAAATGCACTTTCGTTTACATTTCTATATTAGAAGGAAGGATATGGTTTCTGCCCTGTTTGGGTCACCGTTACACTCAAACAGAAGTTGCACTATTTCATTCACTGCAACATAGGCAGTGGTGTTCAATATGTGAAGAATCATTATTAGTAGCCAAAACGCTGCCGCCATCAGTCTGTCCAAGTCCTCGAGGGCGGCTAAAAGCGACGTTGACAGGAGAAGAGCAATTTCCAGCATGACAACAACTCTCTCCTCCGCAGAGGCCTCCCAGTCCCATCGTTCCCCGCGCTCCCATTTTATATTTTACTGTTCTTTACTGATAGGAGCCTCTGCGGAGGAGAGAGTGACAACAATTACATTGGAGGAAGTGCTTACTATTAACATGGATGACAAAAATAGCAAGCGATAATAATCGAACGTTCGATTGAGTTCGATGGTTGGTTGTTCGGTAATCGAACGTTCGATTGGGTTCGATTGTTCACTGTTCGGTAATCGAACGTTCGATTTTGTTCGATTGACCAAATTTTATTGTGAGTTCGATTTCGTTCGATTACCGAACCCAATCGAACGATTGGTGTTCGATTGGGTTCGATTACCGAACGTTCGATTGGACTCGAGGATACGCCGGGATAATTATGAGCAATATTTAATTTTGGTAACGCGCACGCCCGGAGCAAATGTCTCGTCTGAGGAATCAATATTTTGGAATGTAAATTTAGGAGATCAAAATTAACCTCCTAACTTATTAAAACATGTCTCGACGGGGGCTAAATTCGATTGTTGACGAGTTTCACGTCGATTTTCAGCGTGATTATTGTGTATATCACAATAGTTACCGATTAGAGATAAACATTTCAAAGCATTATATTCCTTTCCTAAGAAAGATAAAATATTTTCTAGTAATGTTAAACAACACGTGTCATTAACGGGTTTCAGAATTTTTTTCTATTTCTTAATATTTCAAAAACAAACTTTATACTTTTTCATTCTGAAAAAATGAAACCAACCCAAACAATTAATTTAATAAATCAAAGGGCTGTTAAAGCCATCTCGTTAATGCGATAGAACGTCAGGGTCAATAATAAAAAAAGCTGGTTGTAGGCTTTTAGCTCTGGAAACTGTGTTGTTCCCGCATTTCTAGTGTGGGGAACAATATCATTAATACTCGACTCTGATATTCGACCGAAATATATCAAAGAACGGAAGGTTGTGAACTTTTGCGATCGACAATCTGCGTTTTAGATCTCGCGCGCGTTCCAGATGAAGTTGCTGTTTAGTACCGTATAGCAATGGTTCCATAAGTTGGAAGATTACATTCATAAACTGCAGTCGTCTGTAACCGTTAGCCTACTGTCTTGTAATTTGTAATTGTTAAAAGAAAAAAAAATTGTCCGCGCGCGAAATTTGAACACAAGTAGCGCTCGATGATCGCGCTTGCAAACAACACTGAAGATTTCGGTGTGACTTCCGCTTGGAAATGAATGGAAATGCTGTATGGGCATGGCGGAACATGGGAGGAAATTTTTAAGGCTATTCGCAGTCCTTCAAGAAAAATGTGCGTGCAATCGGCTACGGACTGGAGGAGTATGCCAACCAACGGGTTGATCCGCGAAATTTTACCGCTGCACTACACACCGTCTGCTAAAAGTGAAAGCGAAAGACCAGTAATTCTAGTCACATTTGTTCGTCGCCATTTGTCGTTCTTTTTAGTTTGCATTTGTGTCCGCGCGCAGATCGCTAAATCTAAAGGCGAAATACTGGGGCGATTTTAGTGACAATCGTCTCACTCGGGCGGATATATCAATCAGAGCTGGTGCCGGTATTTACTTCGCCCGCAAGCCATGCACTAAAATTATCGGTTAAATCGGACTGCGGTTTAAATCAGAGATTACGCTCTTGCAGCGTTATCATTTCTCAGTTTTCTAAGCGGCCACTCTAAACGTACGCATGCCATCCTGTGAAAAATAAAAAACCTGGAACCTTATGTATTTTTTCTTCCTTGTGGAACCTTATGCGTAAATGTGTGATTTTATGAGACGAAAGAGAAGACAATAGCACTATTCGGCTATCGTTTGCCGGTTTATCCCGCCCACTACATGATATTGAGCAAAGCCGCGCGTTCATGGAAACCAATTAATGAAGCTCTTTCGGAGCGTCTTTGAATAACAGTGGGCTGTGTCATTCTGTGCGATGAGTTTCTCTAATGTAATTATCTAGTTCCAAATCAGTTTTTTCATGTACGTGTGGGTCGGGCTTTTCCTAGTTTAAGAATGTGTTAAATTGTAAATGAACTTAAAATTGCATTTTCACTTAATTGTGTTTTTACATGAGCCTCTGGCTCGGAAATGACTGACCACTCGCTACGTTATCGACTTTAAATAAAGTATTACTGTTACTATAATTACTATGTCTATGGTTATACGAAAGTTGCTTGATAGTTTATTAGGAGGAATTCTGAGTAATGGAGTGGAATAAAGTATGGTGTGGGAAGTTTGTGATGTTTGTCGCCATTATTTGTTCGAATGGTTTTTTTTTTATTTCCGTAGGTTATGTCCTAATGGTGGGGGCAGGAGCGGATTCTTCCCATAACTTAGTCTTACGCGGTGGGGTAATGAGTATGCAGTGAGGATATGGTACTATTTGTTTTATGTAGTTTGGTATGATCTGTTTTAGCTTGTTGTAGCTAGGTTGTCAAATAGTGGGGGCGAGCGAAGAAAAAACGAGGGCGGGGGGGGGGGGGGGGGGGGGGGGAGGGGAGAGGGGCGGAAGGAGAGCCTGTAAGAGTTTCTTTAACGGACCGCCTCTGATATACGAGCTGCTGGTATACCTTCTGATTGGTCAATTTTGACAGGTAGCGTGAACACTCGCAAAACGCGTAATCTGGATCAGTCATGTCAATCAGCATTATGGTGAACACGGTTCACGCACGCGATTTCGCGGAATCCGAGATATGTGCTATTTTGAAAGAATGTCTCCCAGAGTTGCCAGAAGTAAGGTCGCTGAGGAAGGAGTAAGAAAGGTGCTTGTAAACCTGGCTCGTGGAAAAGATGAGTGGTTCTGCCGACCCGTTTTGGAAAGTGTTTAATATTTCAGGTCTTTCCGCGACTGACTGGAGATTCAAATATTTCAAAGCGGATGCAATGACGCCATACTTCTGACAATGGAGATACTGCCTAGCTCCGAGAAATACATCAACTTAAACGCAGAATAAACTCTGAGGAGCTAAAAAGACATTGCAAGATGCCACTATTCCAATATAGACCGTGACTATCGCATAAGACTTGGATGTTAGACTCTTTTAGCGGTGATGAAGAAACATTATGTCGCAAGTTATGCTAACCGCAAAGGTTGAGAAATTAATTGATCTTAAGTCACGAATAATTGCTACTTAATCGGCTACAATTGATCTTGCAACTCTTTCAAAGTGAGCCCCCAAAAAAAAAACTCCACTGTTAGGCCACGAGCTAGCAAAGAAACGACACATAACTAAATAATTCTAAACGGCTCGGAAAGCGTAAATTACTCCTCTTAGTATAACAGCTAGAGATTTTCAGTTCGTAAGTCGTAAGATCAAAGAAACGACAACATTTAGGGGCCGACCATTTGACTTTTGAGCGGGATTTGGGGGGGGGAGGGGGGAGGGGGGAGGGGGGGGGAGGGGTGTGGGGTGATTAGGTTTGGGGACGAATTTTTTTTCGCCCAAATCTCTGGCGGTGGAATTTTTTTTCGTGACATGCAGGGGTGTCGGATTTTTTTTTTCAGCGTTATACACCATGCAAAATGGCTGCCAAGACGGCCACCATCTTGGATTTCACTAAAAATTCAAATTTATCGGGAAAATGCGGAAATAACAAATATTGTTTGCTAGAGTTTGTTCGATGCTTTTGGTAGCATTTTATGTGTTTTTTCGCTGAAAAAAGGTGAAAAACATGCATTTTTCTTCAAAAATGGCTTGACGACATGTTACTTATGACGTCATATCTCGTTACCATAGCAACCGGTTGTCGCCAAACTTTACCAAAATGCGTCTCAAGGATAAATGAACAGCTACTGAAAACGGCAAGGCATGTGCTAAACTTAAATGGTTAATTGTAAAAATGCAGCGGTCAAAGAAGAGAGAATTTGATCGAAACACTCTGAGAATAGAGAATTAGAAATGGATGCGTTTTCAAAACACGCGATACTTTACAAGTATGGGAGAACAGAACATTCGAATAATGCTCGAACAGCAGAAGGTGCGAAACAAATTTAAATGCATTGGCATGAAAAGACTTTGGTTCTATTTTTTTCTTGGTCATTGTGTGTAAGATTTTTTTTTCTCTCAAAGTGAGTGTGCAGGATATTTTTTTTTTTTTTATGAAATCATGTAACGCCTCGTCCTACCTCCGCAGCCCCCCCCCCCCCTCAAAAAAAATCAAATGGTCGGCCTCTAACAATTGGTCAGAATTCGCGATTAAATCTTCTGTTAAATAGCAATTGACAGGCGCGTTTGTTATCTTATTATCAGTAATAGACAGAATTGGACCACCGGAAAGAGTGGCGTGATGAAAGTTCAAGTTAAAGATCGGAAATATTTGGTTACAGATTGTGTGCAAAATGGTGTCGGCAAACATAAAACAAACATTGTAATATGTTTGTTACGATCTCTGTTTGAGAGTTTGGGAGAGGAATTCTAATATTTAGGAAATAAATTGAAATAGCCAAATGGAATATATTTCATAATGACTGTAAAGAAACATTACGACGAACAATTAAGCCTGGTTTAACGTGCGACGCAAATGCAAACGCAAGTGCAAATGCAAACGCAAGGAATGGAAAAATTTTCATTTCCTTGCATTTGCATTTGCACTTGCGTTTGCGTTTCACACGTGTGAACCGGGCTCAACGCAAATGCAAGCGCAAACGCAAGGTGAAAAGTACTTGTTCGCTTGCGTTTGCGCTTGCATTTGCATTTGCATTTGCGTCGCACGTGTGAACCAGGCCTTAGCGTTAATAACTGCGCATGCATGGTAGCCTTCCAGGTCTTTGCGCAATATTCCCTTTTAGTATATCTGTGCTGAAACGTCTCGGTCGGCTTCTAGTGAATGTTGATTTCCAAGATCAAATCTTTTGTGAATTTTTACCCTTTAAAGTAATTTTGTTCTCTGATGTTTCAGCGGTAACTTTGATAGCAGAGTGAAATTTATCAGCTTCGTCGAGCGCGGAAAACGTCAAAGCGCAACTCACGCAGATCACTGTAACTAAGCCTAGAAACAAGTGACAACCCACAAATCCTGCTCGCCGCTAAAAGCATTTTAGCCTAGCTTAAGAATAAGTCTACCCCAATAATGTACCTGAGGGATTTTATCTTTCAGATCAAAATAAAGATATAATAGGCCTTTTGTTCTAAATGTTGTCGTTTCATTGATCATAGCAAGAAATATAGTGTTGTCGACAGTGTGTCTTCATCACGATCCCGGGGTCACGATAGCAGTAAAAGATTCTAAATCCAAGTGTTATGCGATTATCGCGGTTATATATTGGAATAGTGGGATCTTGCAATTGTTTTTCAATAGCTCTTCAGAGTTTATTCCGCGTTTAAGTGTAATGTGTTTCTCGGAGCTAGGCAGTATCTCCATTGTCAGACGTTTCGCGTCATTACATCCGGTTTGAAATATTTGAATCTCCAGCATGATAGTTGTACACTCTTTATCAAGTTTCCCGGAAAATGACATCATGAAACTTAGCGCCCCAATTTCTTAGATTATAAAATTTGTACTAAAGTAATTAAACTTGCGGGATTCCTGACCGCAGTATTTTTCAAAACCTTTTTCTGATCCGAGATACAGGCAAGGTTATCCGTTGTTGCATTATTATTCAGTATTGTTTTATTTTGTTTTAAATTTTCCACCGCAGAAATATACTCCCGCAGAACAATACTTGTTTTAATGATGTATATCGGCTTAACAAGAACTTTTTAACAGTGAACATATTGCTCTCATAACTCCCAGGCGACCGGCACAACAGTCATCTGTATTCCCGATTCAACTCCACACACGCATTCAAAAGAATCAGAGACTGTTATCATAAAACTGATACGTTTTTACAACAACGTGCAATAATTCAGTCACTAGTTTTCTCGTTTTTTATGTTCATATTGGCGCCAGAATAGCCTGTTCCTGGCGTTCAGATAGTGGGGAAAGCGCGAATAGTTGGGGAAGGCGCGAAGAAAAGCGAGCGAAAAAAAAGCGGGGAATCGTCTCCCCGCATTTTTTTCGCTCGCTTTTCTTCGCGCCTTCCCCAACTATTAGCGCTTTTCCCACTATCTGAACGCCTGGAACAGGCTAGCGCCAGAACAGCAACCATATACAAACCTCCGGTCAGGAAGTAAAATTGCAGTTTAATACCGATGCCATGGATTTTATTTATACTTGACCAGAAATCCGCAAACATTTCCTCCCTGCTGAAATTTAAGCTGTCTCGACGCGCAAAAATTTCCTCCCGCAAAACAAATTCAGTCGGACAATCCGCAAAGTTTCCTTGTGCACGGTAGCTAAACCAATAAAACTATGACGTCTTTCCCATACTATTGCATAATCAAACCGTAATAGCAATGATTCAGTATTCCAAAATAAAACAAACGCAAAGTTCATGCTATTTTGCTCTGCCATATCGCTCATATTAAAACACAAACTTTCCCGTCCTATTTAACTTTCTCGAAACGTCTCCATTCGTAAAAATACACCGTGAAATTCTCAAACTGCGTTTCCAAGAATACGCATTTGACCTATTTTTGCCCTTCTAAAGCACCTTTTGTGGCTTTACGACAAATATATATGATACGTAACCTGAGAAATCGAAACTTAATAAGATCTTTAATACCTTTGCGGTGACGTAATGTGAGATATAACAAGTTCATGACAAGTTCTGACATCCCAATACCCTAGGGAAATTAACAATAGGTCCGGGGGTGCTCCCCAAAAAATTTAGTGGCAGAATGTGACGCCGTTCTTGAAATCCCAACCGGTGTAACCAACCATATCCTCAATGCCCTAATATAGCTTCTATAAAGAAGAAACAAAAAAAAAACCAGGACAAAAGTCCACAAAACTTAACAAAGGACTTTCGTTAACAACTTTTGTCCCTTTTCTAGTGATTCCTACATCTCGTTTGTGCGCATGCGCATTAACGAGATAAAAATTAATATTGATGGTTCAGATATTAAACAAGTTTAAGAGAATTAAAATTCTCTTAAATATCTGGGTATTATTTTTGATTCAAATTTAACTTGGAAAACTCACATTGACGAACTTTGCCTAAAATTGTCGAAAACTGTTGGTATTTTATCAAAAATGAGATATTATGTTAGTACTAATATTCTCAGTGTTATGCATTATAATTCCCTAGTTTACCCCTTTCTTATTTATGGTGTTCAGGTCTGGGGTCTGACCTACCCTAGTTACTTAAAACCAATAATTACAATTAAAAAAAGAACAATTAGAATTATAACTTTCTCTGAACCAAAATCACACTCTTTCGTTTATCAGTGCTTTCACAATATGACCCCTTCCTGCTTTGATGATTATTTTAAGAGCATTTCCTCTATACATTGTTATTTAACCCGACAATCGCTTAATGAAAATATATTCTTAAAATCTGTTAACACCACTCAATATGGTATTCGTACCTTTCGCTATACTGGTTCACGCCTTTGGAATTCTCTATCAATTAATACTAAACAAATTCCTTTTATCTCCTCATTTCGTAAAACTATTAAGAAAACAATGATCAATAATTAGTAACGATGACTTTATTTATACATTAAATACTTAAATTAATATTATTAGCTCATGAAGAAATACTTTTTACAATTTATGTAATTTAAATCTTATTTTTCTATGTACTCAGTTTTCCTTTTGGGTCATCCACTCGATTAGCTCTAGCTATCTGGATGCTCCAAACTCACGAATTCTACCTGTTAATTTTTTCCTATGGTTTTTCTCTTCCATATCTTTAATCTAGTTTTATTTATTTTTAAATTTTTTTCTTTCTCCTTTTTTGTAAAGATCTTGTGTGAGTCAAATAAAAAAATATATTATATTGTATTGTATATTGTATTGTATTGTAAAATGTTGTATTGTATTCTCGTTGCAGAGTTATATTTCCTTTTTTCGTGAAAATAAGCCCTTGTACATGCAAGAAATATCGAAGTAGGCCTTATTAAAATGATGATGTATTTGTTTGTTGCTTTTGCCACTGACCATGAACGAAGATATTATCAGTTTTGCTATGGGCCTGGTCGCCCTTCACTCAAAAACAAAATTTAGCTCGTGGAAAATGACATAAAAACAAAAATATTCCACAAAAAGCGTGTCCCACCGAAGCGGTTTCTTTTGTTTTCCTCGATTTTTGAACGGGCTAATGTTTGTTTTTTACTGTAGTGCGACCAGGCCCTATCTTAAATTCGAGATGAAATAAAAGTTGTTGTATTGTCATTGTAACAACAATGGATACAAAATATTCAGTCATGTAAATTTCATAATTATTATTCATAAGAGCGCGCAATATAAATTATTTCTGATTGGTTTACTTTTACTAATCGATAACTGCCCGCGACTGTTAACCTAAGGAGACTGCTAAGTTACGTTTACCTTAGGATGGACCAGGATGGTCATAAGATATCGTTCGCGAATAGCACTTAGGAAGGACATATCTTAGGAAGCTCCTAAATTTTCTCTTAAGTTATATCTTAAGGTTACAGTGTACCTTCAGATCGAAAATTTATTGATTTTTTTTTTTTTGGCGTCAAAATAAAGTTTACAGAATGAACTTTTATCCAAAAAAAAATTATCGAAAAATAGTGAAAATTAACGGAGAAATGAAGGTATAACTTTTGTGGGCGGAGTTTGTTTATGAAGCGATATGTTTTCTTAAGCGCTGTTTTTTCTCAAAGTTAATTTTTCGCTTGCTGGGGACACTTTAACGAACTACAACTCAAAGGAAATTTGTTTGATCTTCCTCAAATTTAGACAGAAGCTAGTTTAACATATAATCAACAAAAGCGTTCCGGCGAATTTCTTTTTTCCGAAAACTATTTCGTCAAGAGCCATTTCCGTGCGATCACTCCATTTTTTTTTCTCCGATCCTTTTTTCGAAAATATTCTGTAACTTTTCACTGCAATTAAATATGGGAAATCGCCGATACGTTTTTTTAGCGCTTCGTGTCCGGAAACCCAAGAGCAAATCAAATTAGCAAAATACAATAATCGCTTTGAGTTATAGCGTTTTAAAGCTGATTCGTACGTTCGAATTTAGACGTCGTAAAAAAATTCGACAATTCATTTTATTACCAAATGGTTTCCATATTTAGATAGCCAGCTCTATAAGCTTTGATTTGATATCTGGGTTTAGGTATATTAAGCTAAGGCCCGTTTACACAGGCGATTTTTCGTGCAATTTTTGTCGCACTTGTCGATGCAAATTTTGTCGCGCGATGTCGCATAGGTTTCGAACATGTTCGAAACTTAATGCAACTTGGCGGCGATTTTTGGGAAATCGCAGCAAATATCGCATGCACCCGAGTCGCATTGAAATCGCCGCCCGTTTACACATGCGACAAAAATTGCATTGGAGAGCGCGACAAAAATCGCATGTGTAAACGGGTCCTAAAGGCCCGTTTACACATGCGATTTTTGATGCGATTTTTGTCGCGCTCTCCAATGTAATTTTTGTCGTATGTGTAAACGGGCGGCGATTTCAGTGCGACTCGGGTGCGATATTTGCTGCGATTTCCCAAAAATCGCCGCCAAGTTGCATCAGGTTTCGAACATGTTCGAATCCTCTGCGACATCGCGCGACAAATCGCGCCCAAATCGCACTGGAATCGCCGGCCTTTTACACATGCGATTTGAAGATGCAACTTCCGCGCGACAAAATTTGCATCGACAAGTGCGACAAAAATTGCACGAAAAATCGCCTGTGTAAACGGGCCTTAAGAGAATAAAATCGCTTTTCAATCTATGTAATGAATGAACAAACACATAAAAATGGACAACACAATCTTCTCTCGAAAAATGTTATTGAAATCTCGATTAGTTTATGTTTAAAAGCAAAACGCGTACATTTATAGCGCATCGAGGCCGAGCCGTGTCTTCGACGAAATTCAGGAAATTAATACAACCGAATTAAGCTACACGTTTATAAACAATTCTCCAAAACTAACGAGAACACAAATAAAAGGCCAATCACAGATTGATATCAAGATAAATTCCCATCGATAAATGTAATTTGTTTTACCTTTAAGTCCCTCGCTTTCTAGAAAATTCTTTAGATCTCCGAGTTGGTTATGAAATCCGTAATAAAAACAAACATTTCCCGCATTGATATAAAAGTATGAAAGTCCTCGAAGCAAGATTTTATCCCTTAACCCTATTCAGACTGGGGGGGGGGGGGGCTTTTCGAACCCCCCCTCCAGTAAAATTGTGATAACTCTTGCACCGAAATAGCTATGAGGCTGAAATTTTCTGACTTTTCCTAAAATTTATCTAGGGACATTTTGGTATCCATAACATGTCAGCGTGATTAACCATGTTGCCATGGCAACCGGTTTTTGACACATAGGTTTTCAAAATGTTAAAATATGGTGAATTTTTTATTTTAAGATCTTGTTTTTTGACTTATAGTGCATTTTCTTGTTAGAATAGTTTTTCCTTGGGACTAGCTTTTGAAAGATATCAAAAATTTTTAACATCAAATATTTGGGGGGGAGGGGTAGGCAAATTTTGCTCACTTTTACTTATAGAGAAAAATTTTGTACTATTTATTAAATAACGCTTTTAAGTTCATTGTTTGGATAATATACATTAGTTTGATACGTGTTTTATACATTCTGATCCTTTTCTCTTTTAGATATTTTTTTAAATTTTAATTTAAACGAAAAAAAAGGAAATCCAAGATGGCGGATCCAAGATGGCGGATCCAAGATGGCGGACAATAATTTCAAAATTATAGTTTTATCGCCTTTTTTTGCCTTTTCTCGCTTTACAAGTGTGTCCTTGTTTGTATTTATTATGTTTTGATATTAAAGAGATGATTTTACAGTTATATTTGATATTTTAAGTGTCTGGATGGAAAAATATCAAAGAAACGTCGGAAAAACAAAAATGACGTCATTGTGACGTCATAATTGGCTGTGGCACGTCAAAACTGGGTGTGAGATTTCCTTGTATGGAGATGAACATTGTGTGAAAATTTCATGGTCCTAGCCTTACTGGTTCCAGAGATATGAAGGGGGGGTCCAAGGAGCCCCCCCCCCCCCCCCAGTCACAGATTGCCTAAAAAAGCCCAGTCTGAATAGGGTTAAAACTCTTTTTTCCCACTAAAGCGGCTTCTGAGTATCCCTGTCTTGAGTAGCAAACCTCGAAAAAATGCAGGGAAATAACGACTTTACTGCTCCACTAAACACTGTGAAAGATCCAACTTTAAAGTGTTTTTACCGAGCTGACGACTGTGTAGCCGCGCGTGTGGCGTCATACGCGCATATTTTGCGACGTCATACGCGTCCGCGAATTAGCCCTACTCGACGGGCACACATATCACGGAGGCGCGCCCGCGAAACATTTCGCTAGTCATGACCATGAAAAATGACGGGCATAGGTTCTATAAGTATGGGGCTGCGCAGCCGGGCCTTCGGCCTGGCGAGTGCTCCGCTATAAAACAAGAAAAATATAACACCTTAATATTAACTAAGATTAAAAATATAAGACGATTTGAATGGGGTATAAACACTAAAACGTACAAGGATTTCAAAAATTTAAATATAAAATCCATAAGATGCCCCTGAAAGACCGTTTCCACATGCGATTTTTGTCGCGCTCTCCAATGCAACTTTTGTCTTAAGTGTAAACTAACGGCGATTTCCTGTGCGATTCGGGTGCGACATTTTGCTTTGATTTGCTGTAATTTCCCAAAAATCGCTACCAAGATGCATCAGGTTTCGAACATGTTCGAAACCTCTGCGACATCGCGCGACAAATCGCACTGAAATTGCCGCCCGTTTACACATGCGATTTGAAGATGCAACTTGCGCGCGACAAAAATTGGCCAAAAAATCGCCTGTGTAAACGGGCATTGAGACATGGTTGTGCCTAAATCATACCTTCCAGAAGGACGTCGGACACCTTGCAGAGACTTATATAACGTAATGTCGACACTTAGAATTTTATTTTCAATAAATTTTTAAGTGTAAAAAAGAAAATCTAAAATGCCCACTCAGGATTGAACCTGTGACCTCAGCTAGGCTTAGGCTTACATAGCCTACCTTACCACTTTACCACCTAGCTTCTCGGGGTGCCTAGTCCTAAATTTAAAGAGTCAGTTTGCATTGCACCCAGTTTGCATTGCGCGCTTCTCTTATTGTTATGATACGGCTCTATTCCATATTTGGGCAAGCATATCACCTCTTGCACGAGTGAATTTCTCATCTACAATACAGTATGGACTTTCGGGGGCTCTGAAAATGGCGGATGAACCAACGTAGGCGCGCAATGCAAACTGGGTGGGTCAGATTTTTTAACTACAATGAAACCTGTATTAAGCGGACCCCATATTAAGTGGACACCCTCTATATTCAGCGGACACGAGCTTGGGTCCCGAAATTTTCTTCTCTTATTTACTGTAAATCGAACCGGTATCCAGCGGACCCCTCCATTAGGCGGACGCGGACACCTAAGTTGGGCCATTTTGTTACATGAAACCTGTATTAAGCTGACATTTCAAGTGTTTTTAGAATGCATTTTTCTTAAAATGTGGGATTACCGTATACTTCTAAAAGCGTGATTTCAAGTACTAAGTAATTCAACTCGATACAGACAGATGCGACCTAGGTTTATGAATTAAAATGTGATGAAATCAGTACGCGTGGGTATAATAAACGTGGAGATAAGAGAATTAATGATTAACTATTATTGCGCAATGTATCAGAACCTGTATCAAGAGGACACCCTGTATTAAGCGGACTGTACAGCCCCTAAAATGATCCCGAGCCCGAAATGATCCCCATTTTTTTTCACACTGACCCCGAAATGATCCCCAAGTAATTTTTGGAATGGAATGGCCTTCCATCCAGAGAAAGCTGGAATGAATAAAATAAAGGCAGTTAAGGAAATTTTGATTCTCATTATATGTAGTATTCACTTATTTATTTATTTTGGACAATTCTTAAAATAAATAATTATAACGCAATTTTAACGATTTTTCAAGAAACTATATCATTTCTTATTTTTGCGAGTGCAGCGTTTTCAACTCTAACTAATAACAAATACAAACTTATCCGCATCTTAAAGCAGACCGGCATGATTTAAAAGAGGAAACAAACATGATCGAACGTGAACATCAACAACCATATTATTTAAGTAACGAGAAATACAGCACAATTATTCGATCAAAAACTTAAATGGTAACAAGCTAACGTCTCTAAAAAAGACGGGCAAGATCTCAAACACATAACTCTACTTGGGCACGAAGCAGCGACTCACTGTAAGAAATTCCAGTACCTATCTGCAGTTGTTTACGCCAATGAAAGCGGCCTCATGCAGTACTACGACGAGGACTGTTACATGTGTGACGAGTGTACTAAGTACGCATACTGAAAGTGAACAGTAGCTCTAGGGTGTAGCTTCTATGTAGAATTAATAAAGGAATGTTCAAAAGATATATAGAAAGCCGTCTGATAAAAGATACCAGAATTGGAATGCTTTTTTCGATTCTCTATTACCCTTTATGGGCAAGGAAACTTAGCCAAATTAAACACGAAAGTATATCTTTACTGTGACATGAGACGGAATATCAAACAGATATTATATGAAGTAATGTTCAACTGACTTGAGCTTCTACCTTATTCATGTTCTAAACGTGCAACTGTAGACAGACGCAATAGATAATTAGTGGTGCCATACAGGAGCCCAAACGTTACAAGGAGCATCCCCATCGGTGACATACAGTAAGCTGCACGTTAAAATTTGACCGCTACAAACACGCATTCAGTATCGTATTGTTTTGATAGACTAGCTGTATTGTTACCATTTAAGTTTTTGATCGTTTAATTGTGTTGTATTTCTCGTTACTGAAATAATATGGTTGTCGATGTTCACGTTCGATCATGTTTGTTTCCTGCTTTTAAATCATGCCGGTCTGCTATAAGATGCGGATAAGTTTGTATTTGTTATTAGTTACAGTTGAAAACGTTACACTCGCAAAAATAAGAAATGATATTGTTTCTTGAAAAATCGTTAAAAAATGCGTTATAATTATTTATTTTAAGAATTGTCCAAACTGAAGAAATAAGTGAATACTACATATAATGAGAATCAAAATTTCCTTAACTGCCTTCATTTTATTCATTCCAGCTTTCTCTGGATGGAAGGCCATTCCATTCCCATAATTACTTGGGGATCATTTCGGGGTCAGTGTAAAAAAAAAAAGGGGGATCATTTCGGGGTCGATTTGGGGATCATTGCGGGGTCGGGATCATTTCGGGGGATGTACAGGACACTAACGAGGGTCCCGAGGGTGTCCGCTTAATACAGGTATAACTGTATATAAACTGCTACCCCTAACCTCAACTGAAAGCTAACCAGTTACTCCGTTATGTAAGTCTCAATAAGGTGTCCGACTTCCTTCTGGACGGTATGATTTGGGCTTGACCTTGAGACATCGAGGGCATCGTGATCACATTCGGTCAGAGTATCAATAGGTCAGGTATATTAAGACTTGGGTAAGTTGCGGTACATCCAAAAATTAAGGGGGGTGGTCTATCTCATAAAGTATGGAACATATTGATATGAAACTTGGCCAAAGGCTAAGTGCAGGAGAACTTAAACCACTCTGATTGACAAAATATCGTTTGGATATTTTTAAGTGCGCAGAGTCATACACGAACCTAACTGGAAGGCGTGTCCAGGTCACGTGACGATTGAAATGTCACGATTTTGTTGTCACGCAAGCACCTGAAAACAGTCATGCCGCGTAGGTGGAACACGTTTCCAGTTACATTTGGAAAGTACCTTTAAGAGGTAGAAATAATACCACTTAAAATTCTCAGACATCACAATTTTTCCTTGTCTGCAAGAGCACTGAAGGAACAAACCCGAAGTAAAAGCTCAATTGGTCACGTGATAGGTTGCCATGGAATCATCAACGTCAAAAAGGAGTCTTAACAAGTTGAATGCCGTTGCCAAGTCTCATACTTATGACATGTTTCCTTTTGGAGATAGACAACCCCACTTGCTCTTTTGATAAAATTAATAAGGGCAGACCCAGTCCTTAATATACCTGAGAGGGCGATAAAGCAGCTCTCATAAAGTCTCACACTATTGGTTCGATACCCTTCCAGAGAACAATACAACAAACAGCAGAAATAATGACTCCTTGTGCTAACCAACTCAATCATATCCCAGAGGAAGATTCTCAATCAATAGATGTTTTCATATTTTATTGCTTTTACATACAGTGTATTAATAAATAAAATGCTCTATTTATATATAAAAAGACTTTAAACACCTTAAATGAAACGAAGGACGTTATTTTGCATTTATACACCTAATCGAAAAAACGTTGTCAGTAAAAATGTATAAACCACGAACGATTTGACTGAATAGTTTACAGGGAAACGGAAAAAGAAATTGTGTTCTCAGAAAAGTTGCACATTATAACGCAGTATGCCCATGACCTTTGAAAATATTTCAGAAAAGAATAGGTCTCAAATATCAATATATGTAATGTTAAGAAACGTGTTTCCAAATTTCATTGTGTCGTATTGTTTACGGTTTTTTCGCGACGTTTCTGCAATTATAGGTGTATATTTTAGTAACCGTGAAAGTCACAATTCTAAACAGAAACGTTTGAGACAATAGGCAAATCAGTTTAAAATGAGCTCTTAGGCGCAAGACTAACATGAAAACCTTCGAACAGGGTTACAAAGTGCAGCTAAAATGGTCTAGTATAGCGAAGATATCAATGACGTCACCAATTGTTATTAATGTGCCAACCAGAGCCTTATTGGCTGCCGAAACAAAGGGTTCTTTTGTTCCAGTGGCTGTCACATTTGAATAACAAAAAGAATGTTTGCAAACATATATCATCCCTATAGGCTAAGGGTCTTAAAGTCCCAGCGGCACACCCCCACCCAAAAATTTACATTGTACCCCCCCCCCCCCCGGGGAGGTCTTCTCCTTCCCGTCGCTCCAGTGGACGGGAAGGAGAAGACCCTGGGAACGAAGATGCGAGTAATGGTCCCAGTGCCACGACATCCTTTTTACCCCAGGATTTTAAATAGCAAATTAGGAAAAGTGACTGTGATTTTAAATAAGGTATTCAAAGAGCGGTTTTCAATCGAGTGTCGTAAAACCAAAACCAAATTAATCACTCTGGCCAATCACAACAGACACACACAATCCAATGAACCAATCACAACAGACACACACAATCCAATGAACCAATCAGAACAGACACACACAATCCAATGAACCAATCACAACAGACACACACAATCTAATGAACCAATCACAACTGACACACACAATCCAATGAACCAATCACAACAGACACACACAATCCAATGAACCAATCACAACAGACACACACAATCCAATGAACCAATCACAACAGACACAAACAATCCAATGAACCAATCAGAACTCAATTACAAATACATGTAGCCGCCAAAGCGCGGGGAAACAGTTGTGAGCAGGTCACGATTGGCTTTGGTTTTACTTTTGATTGATTGATTGAGGTGGCGCGAGAGTTTTTAGCGAATCACAGAGCGTAGCGATGAAAAACCAAATCAATTGCCAGATTACTTTCGACACTCAATTCAAAACTGGTCTAAAGACCGGAAACTTCATGCGCTGTCAACAAAAAAAGTCATACAACCAAGAAACAAAAATTTGAAAATTCTATATCATAAAGCCAATAAGAAGGAAAAACCATAAAGTATATTGTTAAGTAACAATGCGTGTAAGAACTAGGCAATGCTCTATTGTTCCGCGGCATTTCGCTTTCCCCACATAAGATTGTTTAGGTGTTTCTTACTGAGAATACATCAACCTATGGACATGTTTTTCAAATTTATAAAATGTACTGAAACTTTATTTTAAAGCGATGTTTCTTTTTTGCTACAAGATTTTATCCAATCGTGAAACTCCAAAACAATGGCCAAGAAAGGCTTCTAATTTTACATGTTCCCCACATAGAATTTGGGTTGCATTAAAACTCAGAATAGTTTTCACTAAAAGGGAATCAATTAGTAAACTAGAGAGAAATAAATGCACTACCTGGTTAAGTTATGGTAGATTTTCACGTTTTAGCCAATGAGGTGGACGGTTTCAACAATATCACAATTAACACCTTTCTGCATTCCTTGCCGTTAGGTTGCCTTGTTCTTACTAGGACCATTACTTAATTATAAACTGTCATAAACATACCCTGGGTATCAGAGGTTCTGTCGCGGTACGCTTTCGTGAGCAGTCGGGGCCGAAAATGTAAGAGACATAAGAGGCGTATAATATGAGACAGATGAGAGCGAGCGAGAAAAGCCCTTGGCACCCAGGGTATCATAAACAATATCGGAAAAAAAAAATAATGCCCGTCGTGTTTATAGCAATATAATACATGATTTCGTCTTCTTCGTTTCATTGTTTATAAAAAAAACCTCCAAGAAATATCAAAGATCTGGTTCGTTTGCGCGCTCCTTTTAAGCAATTAAGCAGAAATTTGGCAGAAATGTTCTATGATAATTCGACTGCAAAACGGTGTCAAGCTTTTTTGAGGACAACATGCGATGAAACATTTCTCGTGCGCGAAAACGAATCAGAATTAGGCTTAATGGGGAATCTGACTTCTTTCTTTAATATTTCTTAGAAGTTTCTTTATTTCGAAATTTACAGATAGTCAAACCACCTATACCGATACCTTAATCATCCACTCTAGTCGCTTTACAAAAACCTTCGCATGGTAGCTATTTGGTAAATCAAGTACGGTGCACTATAGAAAGCTCACGAGAAGAAACGTTTGCTTTCCTTATAGGGATCTTTCTTCTTAGCACACGCAACACTCCTTTAAAGTGCCAGTTCAATCAATTTCTAAAATTTAGAATTTTTTTGGCTCTTTTAATTTCGAAAGGAAAAAAAAAAATATATTTAGTGACCTGTCCAAAGCATTTTTCAATCCGATCACGGAAAACGGTTTTTCTCGGGCGAACATTTCGTACTTACATGGCCACCATTAAATGTGCATGCTACTGAAGTTCCAAAAGATAGCTAGCGAAAGTAACGTCAGAGAGTCCAAAATTCCGTGTGTTTCTTGGTGTTGCGGAAGCCATTGTTGGTTAGCTTTTGTGTTGTGGTGTGGGTATTGTTCAGTGTCTTTTGAATCTTTTGTTTTACGTCATTTGGTGATCACACCATCCGCAACACCAAGAAACTACCAAAATTCCTCTCTTTGCAGGCACGGTGAAATGTATCAAAATGTCAAACGCACGTGCAGAAGCATTGTTATCGCTCATTAACCTACTACTTTGTGCCGCTATCACTGCCGTTGTCGTCGTCTGTGATTGATCAACGGATCTCCTCTCCGCTCTTGTTTGTTTACCATCCATTTGTTCCCGATACTAATCTTTTCCCTTGCTTGTCAGCAGTACTCTCCAGCCCGCCATCTTCTTGCTATTTACCTGCGTTCCCTCGTGAGAAGCACGTGACTTCGGCTGTATTGAGTCACCACGAGCACGTGCGCCCCGTGACACGCGTAGACCCAGCGCATGCGCCGCCTTCATCTTAGCTTCCATATCCAGGATATATTTGGGAAAAAGGCTTTTTTCATCGTAACGCATGTGAAGATCTGTAAAATTCGATAAATACATTGTGTTATGATAAGCTAATGAAGGCGCACTGGCGTTAGTTCGTTAAGTTGTTGTTTCCTAAGGGAAGAAACTATGCTCCACGTGGAAGAGTCTAGATTCCATAGCTCAGAAGGAGGTCGTACACCTTATTGAGACTTCAGTTGAGGGTAGGGGTAGGGGTAGCAGTTTATATAGTTAAATTTAGGACTAAGCAACCCGAGAAGCTAGATGGTACAGTGGTACGGTAGGCTATGTAAGCCTAAGCCTAAGCCTAAGCCTAAGCCTAAGTCACAGGTTCAATCCTGATTGGGGATTTTAGATTTTCTTTTTTACACTTAAAAAAATTTATTGAAAATAAAATTCTCATTGTCGACATTACGTTATATAATTCTCAATAAGTGTCCGACCTCCTTCTGAGCTAAAGAAGGTAGACTCTACCGCTCCACGTTGTCTCTCTCCACTCAGGTGTATAAATGGGTATCAGCAGCATAGTGTTGGGGGTAAGCCTGCAATGGACTAATATCCCATCCAAAGGGAGAAAGTTTAACGTTCAAAATTCAAAATTGCGATCACGACGAGATGAACCTTTTTCAAACCGCAAAGTAAAATCAAAGGTGCGTGAAACGGGCTGATTTTCAAGCCATTTCAACAGCACCTCAACCTGTTCCAAGTGCCTTGGATTGTAGATTGCCAGGATGGTAATGGATTGCATCTTGAAAATGGTTTATCGCTTGTGTCTTGGAAAACACGCTAATAATCTGATTATGGTTTATTATCTCTTCGCAAATTCACTTGATATCTTCCTCTTAGTGTTCTATAAATAATGTCTTGTTGGGCAAAGGCAATTAGTTCAAATTTGGGGCAGGTTTGACCCCAAAACTTCAAAACCCCCAAGACATGACGCACGTTGAAGTAATGAAACGTTAAGGCCCGTTTACACAGGCGATTTTTGATGCGATTTTTGCCGCGCTCTCCAATGCAACTTTTGTCGCAAGTGTAAACTAGCGGCGATTTCCTGTGCGACATGTGCTTTGATTTGCTGTTATTTCCCAAACATCGCCCCCAAGTTGCATCAGGTTTAGAACATGTACCAGCTCGAAACCTCTGCGACATCGCGCGACAAATCGCGCCGAAATCGCCGCCCATTACACATGCGATTTGAAGATGCGACAAAAATTGCATCGACAAGTGCGACAGAAATTGCACAAAAAAATCGCCTTTGTGAACGGGCCTTTGCAGTATAAGTCCATTGAAACGAAGATTTTGTCCGTTGCATCAAAACTTCTATATGATACAATACTTCGCGCTGATAGTTGCTTCAGTTGCTTTGTAAGTTATGACCCTCTGTGACTTGACATACCGCAAGCGACCACCTCCCTTGGCTTTGAATCTTGGATGATCGCTGACGGCAGGTTTAACTGGAGTATGTACTTATTGACTTAGTGGGATGGCCGGCTGGGAAAATATTTGGCTCGTGGTCACGGCGCACGGACCGAGCGCCATGACCGAGAGCCAAATTGACATTTTAACACGCGAGGCCGTTCGCTTTAAGGCCCGGCCAAACGAACGCAACATTGTTGCGCGCAACGTGTTTACACGCGTTTGGCCATCCTGTTGCAACATGTTGCAATGCTCGATGGTCTTGGATCAAATGCGGCCATTTTTAAACTTGATCCAACACCATCCAACACATGTTGCAACAGGGTGGCCAAACGCGTGTAACACGTTGCGCGCAACAATGTTGCAAGATGGTGCGTTCGTTTGGCCGGGCCTTTAGTAGTAGGGCCGTACGGCTTTTTCTGACCCGCTCGCGCAAATGCGTACGGCCCTCATGACACGGGACTTTCATCAATGGTTTTGCAAAGAAAAGGCTCGCAGGGCCGTACGGGTCATATGATAAAAGCTACTTACTGTCGGTGACATTGGGTAAAGATGGCAACACGTTATTTGCACTCCTTCTCTTGCCAGCTGACCTCTCTGAGAAATATCGCTCAGGGTGGGCAACAAAGTCTGGCTTTTGAATACCGCCAACCTCCTGCAGGTCCGATGTGTCTAATGACTAAAAAAACCACAACATTTATCACAAATAATGCTTCCTGCTTTGACTTGAGAGACCTTAAAGTAATGCCAAAACGTTGTGGCTGCAAATAAATCTGGAAAGTATTTTTCTTTCTATCCACAACAACGATAAAAATAGGCCCCCCTTTGGGGTCATTTGTCTGCTGCACGCTGCTAAATTTTGGGATGTACTGTTAATTCAACCTTTCTTCTTTTTAAATTGTGGGGGCTACCCGGATCTACGTGGAAGTCCCCAAGGTTAGACCCGGGTCATCTTAAAGGATCGCCAACTCTACTTTGTCACCGTACCTGGGCCGGGTTGTTCAAAGCATGATTAAGCTAACGAAGGATTAGCATCTATTTTGATTCCAGTAAATAACTACTCAATTTGAAATTGCCCTTCAGTTTCGACTTTGACTTGTCTTCACTTTTAGCTAAAAATGAGCTTTTGAAAACATTTGAAGCAAGACAAATGAAATCCTAGGTAAACTGTTAATCCTGGATTAGCGTTAATCAGCTTTCAAACAACCAGTGCCGAGTTGTTAGAAGGACGATTAGCGCTAATCCAGGGTTAATTACCATGACAACTCATATGTTCTGTTGACAGTTAATCCAGGATTAGTGCTAATCAGGGCTGGGTTGTTCAAAGCACGATTGAGCTAACCCAGGATTAGCGTCATATTTGAATTCAGTTAAACAACTACTCAGTGTTAGTTGTTCCCAAAATTTTTTGCCCTTCAGTTTAGACTTTAACTTTTCTTTAACTGTAGCTAAAAACTAGCTTTTAAGAACATTTTTTTTTTAAGTAGAGAAATGAAATCCTCGGTTAACTTTTAATCCTTGGTTAGCGTTAATCGGCTTTCGAACAACCGGGCCCAGGCTTTGAACAACTCGGCCCAGGCCCTGGTGGGTAGCTGTCACGAGGCTGTCACGCGCACAGCGTTGATTGTTACAACTTTCGTTTTAGCGCAAGCGCAGTAGACACAAAATTCAAAGCTCTCTTTTGTAGTAATATCAGTTGTATTCGTCATGCTAAGATGGGTGGCGAGAGGAGAGAGTGGTAACAAAAGAACAATCCATACTGCATAAGGGCCTGCGGGAGCCTGGCCTGTCTTCTCCCAGTTTAGATACGGCAAGTCTGGGATGACCTGAGGTTGTCTTCGCTCTCGTTTCTCGATTCTTTTTTCCTGATACGCCTTCCCTAAACCACAACAAACGCGAAATTCATTAATTTGTTTTTACCTTTATTCAAGACAGCTGTTGTGAGCCCTCGGACTGTGGTTGAGCAGGTGAAACCACAGGCGGCCCATACTCACATTACGAGAAAACAAGGACTGATTAGTTATTGGCGTCGTGTGAGTCGGAACTACCCTGGATGCCAGAGGCTTTTCACGCGCCCCCATCTCTCTCATATAACATGTCTTTTGTCTCTTATATTTTCGTTCTGTTACGACTTCGTCGGTCATTGCCGCGCCGGCCTTCGGTCGGCCCCGAATTCTCACGATAACGTGGCACGAGAGAACCTCTGGTAGCCAGGGTAGTCGGGACGTGACCTAACACTGAAAGCGACAATGGTTTACGGTGAAAATATAAGACTTTGTTTTGGGAATATTTATATTATCTCCTAGGAAATAAGGATGTCAGAAAATTCTTACTTCCAAGATGTAATACTTGCTTTGAGGTAAAGCATTTTTATTTTTAAAAAGATGTGGGGCAAGATCCTCATAATGATGCGCTTAAAAAGGAGTCAGTACAGCGGTTACTAGTTTTACAACTCATTAATAATTCCATGATCTTAATGGCCCACTTTCACCCAAAAGACGTTGCGGTCGTTTGTTTTGTTTTGAAATGCTCCATTGTTCATACGCGTGATCTGATTGGTTGCACGCATTCAAGCGTGAGTTTCGTGTTACACGAAATTCAGCACAGAAAGTGATCACGGCGCGCACAGCATTTTGGGTGAAGGTGGGCCTTTAATTAGCATAGATTTTGGGAATTTTGTTCCTTCGTTTTCTCTGTATTTAGTGATTCGTTTGAGAAGCTATATCGAAGGCACGAAAGAGTGTTTCATCAGGTATCCAAACTCTCTTTGAAGTCGGTAAAATAAACTCGGCTGCGCCTCAATTTTTCAACCCAATTCTCGGTGTTTAGACATCCTGACAAAACACTCTTCCTCGTGTTTGATATACCACATCAAACACTCGCAAGAGTGTTTTATCAGGTAACCAAAAACCTCGAAGTCGGTTAAAAAAACCTCGGCTGTGCCTGGTTTTTCCAACCCACTTCTCGGCATTTGGAAATAGTGGTTTTCAGTTGAGTGTGGTAAAACCAAAACCAAAGTAATTACTCTGACCAATCACAACAGTTGTAGACAATCCAATGAACCAATCAGAGCTCGAAGCAAATACATGTAGCCTTTGCCAAGCGCGGGAAAACGCGTGCGAACAAGTCACGATTGGTTTTGGTTTTACTTCTGATTGGTTGAGAAAGTGGCGCGAGATTTTTTAGCCAATCACAAAGTAAAGCAATGCAAAACCAAATAATGCAATTGCGAAATTACCTTCGACACAATTGAAAACCGCTCTGTCAAGCTAATCCAAGTCCATTGGACCTAACTAACTATACCGGTTATCATCTAATTAACTCACCTAATATGGTCTGTTGCCATGTAGACACCCTAAATGACGGATCAAATTTGTCATCAGCGAAAAGATGTTCTTCATCTACACCGGGTTCCTCTTCAGGTTGCTCGTCTTCATCAGTGTTATCAGACTCCGCCTATGATCAGGAGCGTGCAGGTATATCAACGGTAAGTCAAGAGATGGATATCTTCGTTTATTATATAAACTGCAGTGAAATACAAGAAGTTCTCCCACTGACAAAAATGTAGCCTGCGTAGCTGGCGGGTTTTTTTTGTTGGCGCGCGCGATAATTCGCGAGCGGCGAAGCCGCGAGTTTGCGAGCGGGCTTCGCCGCTCGTAACTCGCGGATTCACCGCTCGCAAACTCGCGGCTTCGCCGCTCGTGAATTATCGCGCGCGCCAACAAAAAAACCGCCAGCTTCGCAGGCTAACAAAGATCATATCTCGACACATGTGAAGATGTCAATTTTATTTTACTGTAAAGAGTGAATATATCAATATGTTACGTTAGCTACCGTGTTTGCCCTGACCATGTCAAACAAGCTAACAGGTGATGGTCTCTGAGCGAAACATCTTCGGATATTCCTCGGAAATCTTCGGACATCTTCGATGATGTTCGGAAATGATCGAAAGTGTTCGTAAAACCTTCGGACAGTTTTCGAAAATCTTGGGAAAATTGCTTAAAACTGTAATTAATGTCGTTTATAAAATAAACAAATTAATACTACCTGTTTGGAGATATGAGATGTTAAGTAACTGGCCTCGGTTGTTCAAAATCCAATCATGCTTATCCACTGAATAGTGATTTATCCGGTAGATAGCGCTGTCCACCTTTTGAACAACCGGGGCCTGAAGTATTAAAACATAACATAAGAATGAGAATTTCTGGATTTTGATGGTGTATCTTAGCCACGAAAGTGAATTTTCCATGTCTCTATTTAGACAATGATACCGGACTTAAAACAGGTTTGACTGCATTTCAACAAACCTGTTCTGCCTCCTTGGACTGTTCAGCTTCTCTTTCTTCCTTGGATATCGGCTCGACTTTCCAGTGCTCTTCCTGTGAGAAAACGATACAAAAGTCACACAAAACTCTCATTTTAACAAACATTTTTTTAAAGGGACACAGTCCCGCCGTAATAACTAATATATTTCCATGTTTTATCGCCAAATGCCAACAAATATATACAACTTAGTTGGATAAAAATATTCTCTAAAGTAAAAAGGCAATATATCAGCCGGGAGACTATCCCTTTGAAGCTGATTCGTCCTCAGGCGTCTCTCTAAGCAAGACGCGGGTACGCGCGTGGGGGATAGACGCGGAACGAGAGAAGCGCGACCGAAGGGGGTGATGGGAAGGAGGAAAAGAAAAGGAAAAGACTCTTTCCTCGTTAATTGAGAGAGGACTGGGGACGAGTTAGCCTTTAAGTAATGCTCCACATAACAACTACTGCAACCTTCATTGTTCTGCAGCATTGGCTCTTCCCCACATAGAATATCTTTGGTTTCAAGAATAGAGGAGCAGCTGATGGTTCATAATTATATGTCATTATAAAATGAAGAAAATCCATTTACGTCAAATAAATTTTAGGAAATGTTCGTGCTTAACCAATCAGAATAGCAGAAGACAATAGCTAATAATTTTGCTTCTTTGATGAAGTTCCCCAAATGCAATATCTTTTAAAACTCGCATTACTCGTCTTGTATACCTCTGGGAGAAGACTACATTTCTGTGTTTGTAAGTGGATGTGTTTTAGGCAGTGGAGTGAATGTATAAACGACAAAGACGTAACGCAAAGAAAGTGTATAACAACCTTGCTCCCAGACCCTTCTCCTCTTTCAAAAGGAATCGTGTTGTATCAGGAGCCCATCTTGTCACGTGACACGCGATTAAATGGCGTTTTCGGAGGTTATTTCTAGCGATTGATAGCCGTGTTTGTTTTCTTATTTTCTGAGACCGTTGTTCACACGAAACCAAGACATTTCATAGTGTTCTACGCGACAAAATACGCCAGGTTTTTAGGAGTATTTCAGTTGCTTTAATGAATTGTAGAGCTGAATGGTCACTAACTTAGTTTACCTGTCCAAATATTCCAATATGGCGACCTTCTATATCCCACAATGCCACAGCACAGTCGCTGGAAGCCGTTAGAATCAGCAGCCTCTCCGAGCGAGTAAACAGCTGAATGCTGTTAATGGTGTCCGTGTGAGGCTGGAACTGTTTGAGGAGAGCTTGAACGAACAAACAATCTGTATCAGGTTCAGTACGTTACAGGGATTTTCGAGCTCGAAGGGCGCTGTTTGTTGCGCAAGTCTGTATGAAACGTTTTCTTTTTGTTTGCTTTCGGTTCTTTTGACACAGACGAAAATTAACAAGAGTTCAAACTCTTTAGGGAACCTGCGAGCCGATGGGAGCGTTTGAAGGGAGAAGGTTTTAAATTTTTATGAAGTGTACAGTATGTTTTAGTTAGGTTTAATATTGTAGCTGAAAAGCCTTTATAAGGAGCGACAATAAGGTATGCATGTAAGGTTAAACAGAAGAATGAGCTTGAAAATACAAGCAGATTAAAACTCCTTTACAGCGAATGAGAGCAAAAAAAAATATGTATATGCATAAAAGCTTTGGTTAAAAAAAAAAGGCTCCTATGAGCTTACTAGTGAATATGAAACGTTGGGACCCATCTTTCTCCTAGGCGTTTTGCTCCACTGACTCCCCCATCCCTTGTGACCATTTTCTCACCCTCCCCTCCCTCCAACGCCGTCCCCATGGGTAAAGCAGGTGACTATTACATCGCGGGCTCAATGTTTACAGCCGGTCGACCGAGTGAAATTTTGTACTACTGCAATGACTCGTTCAAAGCTTCGCGCATCAACGAGTTAAAAAGAGATAGACAGTAATTTGAATTCTCGTCAACTCCGAATTGGACTCGGCCCGCGGCCATGCCCATTTCTTTCGGGCCTTGATTTTTTCCCCCAATTATTTTTCAATTGGACAGGATGCAGCTCTGTTATATCATGATAGAAGAGAAAACAATCTAATAGAACAGATGCCTCGTACATGGGGCCCCTTCCAATGAAAACTGTTTTAAGTCTATTATTAGTTAGGTGATATGCTGCGTGGGGTAGCGTGGTTATATTAATATCACACCAAATTGGTCAGTTTGAATGACGTCATGTAATTTTAGAGTTGGCGGGTTTATTGATTTTCACAGTCTCTCACACAACACGTGATTTCCCTTCGCTGTACAAGCAAAATAACTTCAGCATGACAGCTATTATATATGATACATGATATCTGATCTCTGTGGAATAGAAATCGTGCGGTCATGGGAGCGAGAATGCAAATAACCTTCACGACATGCGCGAAAGCTAATATTAGATTGAAAATAATTATCATAGGGCACGGAGTTCTGTTCTCTTAGATCATTTGCTCTTGTTACACAATATTACATAATATCACATAATATTACATGTTATAATTCAACACATTGATACACTGCCCAAATATGGTCACAAAGCCCGCGATATCCGTAGGTCTACATGACGTATAACCAGCGATGGTGGTAAATCTCGCATTTTGAAGGGAAGTAAAAATTTCCGCTGCCTGCAATTTCATATCTTTGGTCGAAAAAAAAATGCGTGAACTATTAATTAGATAAAATGGGAAAAGAAAAAAATAAGAGAAGAAAAGAAAAGAAAAGAAAAGAAAAGAGAAAAATTATTGTACCGTTCTCAAGGTTGCGGATATCGCATGATTTTAGTCGGCTAAGTATCCGGCGATATTGCGCTTCGCGTTCGCACTATAACTGTTAATTACTCGTGGCGAAGCACACGAGTTGTAAATCCGGCGTTGACTTTTCTTGTTTTTTTTTCGTGTCACATTAGCGCATGCAAATTTATGCACGCATATTTAAGTCTATATAGACGACTATATGGCTTTCGGCCATGAAATACATACCGTAAAATCTCTCCGTTTGTGTACTCGAGAAGCAAGATAAAGAACTACTGCGTACAACTGCACACTTTCAAGACAATTCAAGGCGTTCATGGATGGATAGGACCGTTTGATATTGTGTTCGCCGCTTATTCCTGTGGGATTTTTGCTCTGGCAAGTTCTGTGTTTTTTATATTAAACTTGCCATTTGCTTAGCGATCGAGCTCCGGGTCGAGCTTAAGTGTCAGCTACTGAATCTAGTGAATGCAGTGTAGTCTTACTTTTAAACCCGTGTATACGTGAAAGCATGATGAACAGGTTATCGGCAAGGGTGTTTAAATAAAATTCATTCTCTCACTCACTCACTCACTCACTCACTCGCTCCTTCCATCAGCTGTAAACTTAGTGAGCAAATGCTTTGTTACGAACACGTTTCGTAACAGGAATTCAACGTGAATCCAACGATAAGAATAATTAATTTGATGTAAACGAATATAGACAACAATAAGCTTACAGATGTTTCGCATTTGGAGTTTTTAGTGCAACATTAAAATCGATCTACAAGGATTTTGCAACCTAAACACGCGTTCTGATGCGTATCTAGCTTAAAATAATAAAATTTAGTTTGTAGGTAGTATGTGTAGTATGTAGCAGTGATTGAGTTTGTGGCTTAGTCCCGGACGGCCCGAGTTCGAATCTCCATCAAGCCCTCTTTTTTTTCTTTCTCTTTTTTTTTTTCTTTTTTTTTTCTTTTTTCGAACTGGACATTATGAAAGTGATGTACTTTTTTTTTCGTTCGTCAAAAATCCTTACGTTTAATTTAAAAAAATATATATATCGAACTGTGTCAGTGTGAAAACGTATTAAAGCTTACGGCAAAATTGCGTTACGCGTTACGCGTTAGCATTTCTTCTTCTCGGGTTGGCTCTTAGGAGCCTTTGATTAGATATAATTTTAAGCTTATGTTTCTCTGTAAAAGCACTCAAATCACTTGGGAATCAATGCTGCAATGAGTTAAAGGCGCCACGAGTTCAAGCTGTGTACAGCTTCTTGTTATTGCATAATATTACATGATACTTACGCGGTGGAGTATCGTTATCAGCCATGGATCCAAGACAGTATTCCGACATATCCCAAACTTTAATTACTCCATCTGCATCACCAGTAACAAGGTATGAGTTTGTATCATCCACAGTCATTGTTAGAAACCCGGCTGAACACATAAAAAATACACAGACATTAGTATATAACTCAGACTGTTACAGTCCCCTATTTTCCCGTGCGTTTGACAAGTTCGATCGTTTAGTTCGTTTAGTCGCCATCTTGAATGTCACGGACGATAAAAAGTGGGGAGAGTACAAAAAATGCTCGGGGGAGGGTGAAAAGTGAACCCTACCCTACCCCGCCCCCTCCCCCTGAGCAGTTTTTGTACTCTTCCCAGTTTTTATTGGGACATGACATTCAAGATGGCGACTAAATGAACTAAACCGGCGTTCGAACTTAACAAACGCACGGGAAAATAGGGGGGTACTCGAGTGGATATGGAAGTTTCGTTAATTATTTTTAATTGATTGATTGATTGTTAATTTGTTTTTGCAATAAAGAAAACAATAATACAAAAATAACACAACTAACGATCCTAAGTGGTGATAAAAATAAAATGCTCATCATGTCACGACGAAGAAAAAAAACCGAGTCCTCAGGACTTCCGTACACCGGTCGGATGCTCGAACCTTTGAGCTACGAGAGACTTATGGCGAGCAAGGTCACATACTAGGTTCATACACTGGTCGGATGCTCTAATCACTGAGCTACAAGAGACTCGTGGCGAGCAAGGTCACATGCTAGGTTCACACACTGGTCAGATGCTCTAACCACTGAGCTACGAGAGACTCGTGGACAGCAAGGTAACATACTAGGTTCACACACTGGTTGGATGCTCTAACCACTGAGCTACGAGAGACTCGTGGACAGCAAGGTAACATACTAGGTTCATACACTGGTCAGATGCTCTAACCACTGAGCTACGAGAGACTCGTGGAGAGCAAGGTCACATACCAGGTTCACACACTGGTCAGATGCTCTAACCACTGAGCTACGAGAGACTTAGGGCGAGCAAGGTCACATACCAGGTTCACACACTGGTCGGATGCTCTAACCACTGAGCTACGAGAGACTTATGGCGAGCAAGGTCACATACCAGGTTCACACACTGGTCGGATGCTCTAACCACTGAGCTACGAGAGACTTGTGGCGAGCAAGGTCACATGCTAGGTTCACACACTGGTCGGATGCTCTAATCACTGAGCTACAAGAGACTTGTGGAGAGCAAGGTCACATACTAGGTTCACACACTGGTCAGATGCTCTAACCACTGAGCTACGAGAGACTCGTGGACAGCAAGGTAACATACTAGGTTCATACACTGGTCGGATGCTCTAACCACTGAGCTACGAGAGACTCGTGGACAGCAAGGTCACATACTAGGTTCATACACTGGTCGGATGCTCTAACCACTGAGCTACGAGAGACTTATGGCGAGCAAGGTCACATACTAGGTTCACACACTGGTCGGATGCTCTAACCACTGAGCTACGAGAGACTCGTGGACAGCAAGGTCACATACTAGGTTCACACACTGGTTGGATGCTCTAACCACTGAGCCACGAGAGACTCGTGGAGAGCAAGGTCACATACTAGGTTCACACACTGGTTGGATGCTCTAACCACTGAGCCACGAGAGACACGTGGAGAGCAAGGTCACATACTAGGGTCACACACTGGTCGGATGTTCTAACCTCTGAGCTACGAGAGACACGTGGAGAGCAAGGTCACATACTAGGTTCACACACTGGTCAGATGCTCTAACCACTGAGCTACGAGAGACTCGTGGAGAGCAAGGTCACATACTAGGTTCACACTGGTCGGATGCTCTAACCACTGAGCTACGAGAGACTTGTGGCGAGCTTGGCCATATACTACATTCTATACGACACGCGTCCTGTATACTGCTATGGACGCAGATTTTTTTTGTTTGTCCTACGCTCGTGACATGATAAACATTTCATCTTTGTCTTTTCATTGCCGAGCTTGAACTTTACCACCCTTTTTTTTATTTATCAATCCCAAGTGATATTTATTTATAACAATTCATGGCAACTAACTAACAATAAAATTAAATTGCAAAGGCGGTTGAGTGAGTGATCCATAGCAAATGGCCGGAAAGAATGTAAGAAGGCCCCTATAAAATAACTGATGCATGAAACACTTACCATGTTCGTGGGCTAGGAACTGTCCAACGCACATTGATTTATGTGTATTCCAAAATCGAACCTGAGTGAAAAAAAGTGATAGCGCGCGATTGCTTAAACGTCTAACAAAGACCCACGTCTTGTAAATGTTAACCTGCGCTCAGGCGGTCACTCTTTTTTTTCGGAACGCGAGAGCGCGAGTGCGCAAAAGTCAGCGGAAGGGCGCGGGGAGGTCCGAAATAAAAAGAAGAGCGCCTGATCGCATATGATGTAAATGTAGACTTGTTCCAAGTCGCTTCTCTGAAACGATGGGTTTGTTTTGGTGCTGTAGTATAGATTGGTGTCCAGGCTTGGTTTACACGCAAGTAGGAAGCACGCACGGAATATGTGCGGAGAGCTCGGAAACGAGATCGTTTCACAGAACTTGCCTTGGTCAACAGGTTTGGTTTACACGCAAGTAGGAAGGGCGCATGGAATATGTGTAAAGAGCTCCGCTCGTTTCGCAGAACCAGCCGCCATCTTGCTTTTAGAGCCCGCGCGCGACTTCCCAAACCATCGGATTAAAAATATAGCAGCTACGTAACAAGACTATGCGTGCGCTAGCCTGGCTAAAATGTCTTACCCATCCACTGGCATTACATGACACCAGATTAGCTCCTACACTGGACTCTGACATTGGCCTCTCGTTCAGAAATATTAGCTTGGTAACAGCATATCCAAAATCATCCTGCTAAAGATGAACAAAAAAGAAAACAGTTAGCACAAATTCTACCATAAGAAATTGGAAACCCAGCTTTTCCACTTTCAGCAAGTTTTACATCGTTTTTAAATTCTAAAAATTCTAAAAGATGTTTTTCGCAACTTTAAAATTAGCGATTTCTTTGAAATACGTTACATTAGCCGAGGAAACCTAGGAAATTTGTCAACTAAATAAGGTATAATATTACTCAAGTTTACAGTTTCAGTTTTAAAAGAAACTAACAAAGAACTAAAACAAGTTCACAACGGACACAGAAATGCAATATTTAATCAAAGGACAAGTACTCTTTAACTACAAAAAGAACAAGGGGTTCACCCTAGGAGACCTGAACACGAGCGGTGGAGCGGGAGATGAAAGAGCAGTGTTAAAGCTGAGGACAAGCGCTACATCTAGCATAAGACAGGTACCGATGGCGTTCTCTTGTGGCGGTCGCCTTATGCGCGGTCTGATACAAATAGGATTGAACGACTGACTGATTGAACAATTGATTGATTGATTGATTGACTGATTGATCGATCGATCGATCGATCGATCGATCGATTGATCGATCCATTCCTGCAAAGCGCCGGGAGGTCGCGGGTTAGAATCATAGCCGGACCAACACTCAGGGTCTTAAAATAACTGAGGATGAAGGTGCTGCTTTTGATATGACATTTGAGAATAATTAGACCTTCAAGTGATTCAGATAACCACGTAGAAATAGCAGTTCCGTCTCCGAAGGAGATGTAAAAGAACCACTATGGGACCTATGGGTGTAACAAAACCCTGATTGAGACAAACCACAGTGCCATACATTGTTCGTGGGTGGAGTGGGGGAATTAGTTCAATGGATCGATCACCGATAGCGGTTGCCTGAAGCGCATTCATCAGCTGACGTCCGATCTCATTCTCATAAGTAGATAATGTAAAGCGCCATGAGACATATGTGTGCTCTATAGTCAGTCAGTCAGTCAGTCAGTCAGTCAGTCAGTCAGTCAGTCAGTCAGTCAGTCAGTCAGTCAGTCAGTCAGTCAGTGAGACAGTCAGCCAGCCAGTCAGCCAGTCAGCCAGTCAGCCAGTCAGCCGGCCAGTCAGTCAGCCAGTCAGCCAGTCAGTCAATCAGTCAGTGAGTCAGTCAGTTAATCAGTCAGTCATTCATTAACATGTAACATCACCTCGCTGCGTGATTCTTCATTCGTGACAGACGTTGCAGAGGTTGATCGATCCGCTTGTGGCGGCTTCAAGAAAGCTTCTGTTTCCACAGGTCGCTGAGGGGGGCTAGAAATGTCCTGTCAAAGAAATCAATATATCATCTACACTCAGTTTCGTGGTTTCATACGAAGAACTGGCATGATTGCTGAATGTGTATTCTAAGTACGTGTTAGCACAACACAGTCGAGGAAATTGAGAAAGATAATTATACACACGCGCACGCTCACTGCGCTCTTTAGAACCACACATATAACAGGTCTCGTATAGTTCTGCTAGAAGGGGGTGCACTGTGGGTAGGGGAAGGTAAAGTAACAATTTGATGGTCCTGGTTACACTTGCATTCATCCGATCTTCAACGGTTAGACATATAGGTCCAGTGTTGAAGATTGACGGTACAAATAATCGTTTATGCCATGTATGCCCCCCCCCCCCCATAATCGCTTATGCCATGTATGTCCCCCCCCCCCCCACTCCTCCCTACCTCCTTTCTTCCACATTGGGGAATATTGGTCTCGTTCTTTTTATGCAAGTTCTGTCATGGACAGAGCCGAAACTTGCATAAAAAGAAGTCGACCAATACTTCCCCAATCAGGTGTTTTCGAACTAGTTCAGTAACACCTATAAACTGGGACCAAATGTCCCGCTTGTGCAGCCGTAACCAGTTACTTGTTTATTTACAGACCAAGCTAAGTAAACTCACCGCCTTTCTTGATCTTCTGGAAGAACGTGTGGGTTTTCTTTTAGCATGTGATGAAAGATGTCTAAAGGCTTGTTCTGAATTCAAATTCCAGAGCACAATTTCTCCGTCATAGCTTGCCGTTGCTAGAGTTGTTGGAGGACAGAAAGCTTCAGACAAAACATCATCTTGGTGCTCCTAAGGACGGATTACAAAGAACTGCATTACAAAAACACAAAAGATAGAACCATTTTGTACAGCCTAGCTAACAGCACCACAAGAAAATGCGACTCAATAGCTTTTATTTGCATGGTCGCACCTTAGGATTTCATCACCAGATTGAAAAGTTGGAACAACCTTGTACAGCATAATAAACAGTACCACAGGAAAGTATTGCTCAGTAGCTTTTACTTGAGTGGTCACACTTTAGGATTTCATCACCAGATTCGAATGTTGGAACAACCTTGTACAGCATAATAAACAGTACCACACGAACGCATTGCTCAATAGCTTTTATTTGAATGGTCACACGTTAGGATTTCATCATCAGATTCAAAAGTTGGAACAACCAATAAACAGTACCACAGGAAAGTACTGCTCAATAACTTTTATTTGAGCTATTTTGAAAAAAATAGCTCATTAGCAGGCGCAAAGGTTGGTTTGTGATGTTTGTTTGTTAGTATGTATGTATGTATGTATGTATGTATGTATGTATGTATGTATGGATGTATGTCTTGGGTTATGTCACACCAATCAGATTGTCTCTAGTATGTACACCGTGTACTATGTCAGCCAATCAAATTCTGGCTTCTAAAATGGTATTACTGAAGGTCAGAGAAGGGCACTTGGCATGAATTGAAAATCAGCCATCTTGGATGTTCGCGATTGTTGCCTCAAACACTAAAAGTGTAAAGTTTTGAAGATTTGTTGGTTGGGAATTGTGCAGTAATCCCGACTGGCTTGCTAACATGGCAATATCAAGGGCATTTATTCGGAAATACTGCCTAAAATGTGCTCTATGCATGAATTGTACAATTAATGGTCTGCGAGGGATGAGACGTCCAAAAAATGTGGACTGCGGTTACGTTTATAGGTGAGCTTGTACTGAAATAAGAAAGTATAGCTTTATTGCAAAAACGGCAAGCGGATTTCAAATAATGTGATGTGGAACATGAATTGGATGTTTCAAACCTGGGTTTCAAGCGATTACTATTTGAAATGGTATCTTTTTTGTCAGTCACGTTGTCTGCCCGTGAAAATGTTGAACTTTGTCCTTATAGAAACTTGTCCGGGATGTATGGAGTTCAACAGAGAAAACTTAATGCAATCCTGAATATACAATTTACAGTATTTAAAACGTTTATCTTTCTGTGAATTAATGTGAGCAGATGTGTAGGTTATTAATTGTATGCCCCAAGCGATTACTACAAGCGAGTAGCGACTGTATTTTGTATGAGCAGTCACGTTGTGTGCACGTGCAAATGTTGAACTTTGTCCTTATAGAAACTGGTACGTGATGGAATTCAACATGTTTTCGAGAAAACGTTAATTCTTATGGTGCGTTAAAAAACGCCTGTTCAAAAAACTATTAGTTGCAAAATTCATTTTGGATGCGCTAAGTTTCTGATTTAAGACTTTTCTGGTCGACATTACAGGAAAAGATGTTTGGTTCCAAATGTTAACCTCAAGGTTGTGGTTTTGAGTTGAAAACAATTTAATCTAATTAGTTTCCGTTTCTATTTGCACGATTTTTTGTGGAGAATAAAAACAGTTGTTTGAATACTATTAGTTGCAATTTACAAGGAGGCTACCAATATTCATTTTACATGCGTTTAGTTTCTGTTAAAGACTTTTCTGGTTGACATTACAGAAACAGGTGGTTCAAAGAATTTTTGTCACTAATTTAATTAGCTTGTGGTTTGGAGTTAAAAACTATTTAATTTAATTAGTTTGCGGCCAAAGGGAACTATATTTCCACGTTTCTTTTGTGAATAATAAAAGCAACTTTTTAAAAAAAGGCTAGAATTTTCAGAAAATAATAATCCTTCAATTTGGATGCATCAAATTTCTGTGCAGGACTCTTCTGGTTGACATTTAATACACTGATTACAGAGACCAGTTGCTCATTTCACTGGGGCCGTAGTTTCGTCATAAAATAACTCCGAAGATCCCGTGAAAAAGCTAGCCAAAACTTCCCACCTATTTTCTACCCTAACCCTTTAGGCTAGAATACAAAAGCAAACTTTGCATTTTTCCACCTAAATAGAGTTTTGGTCCCAGTGGGCCCGTTTCTCGAAAGTCCCGGCAACTTTTCGGGCCCGCAACTCATATTCAAATCAGAATCTATAAAATGGTGATGCATTTTTAGCCCTCAAACCAGCTCGACTTGTTTTGTCAATTTAGAATTTTATTGCTTAGCTTTCAAAATCAACAAAATTTTAATCTTTAATGAATACATTGCGCACATAAGATAGCTTTCCGGGCCCGAAACGTTATCGGGACGTTCGAGAAACGGGACGCAGTTCGTGATATTGGTAGTTTTTGGGGGTAGGGGGCGAGCCGGAGTATTTGAAAAACGTATATCTGCAGGCGGTTATTTGTGCTAGTTTTCTTCCACTGTTTTGTTGCTTTCACAATTTCATATCATTTAGGGAATTTTCAAAATAGCTCATGCACGCAATGCGTGCCTATGTTTTGAATGGTCACACTTTAGGATTTCATCCACAGACTCAAAAGTTAGAACCACCTTGTACAGCATAATAAACAATACCACAGGAAAGTACTGCTCAGTAGCTCTCACTTGAATGTTCATATTTAAGGAAGTTGCTGATTAGTTGCTTGCATTTAAAAGGTCACTCTTCAGTATTCATCAACAGACTGAAAAAGATAAAACCGCCTTGTACAGCATACCGGCTAAACAGCACCACGGGAAAGTACTATTAAACAGTTTTAATTTGAATGATCACACTTTAGGATTCACGACAAGCTTCCAATAGCCTGCGAATACAGCCACATATCATATCCTTGGTTCAATTTTCATTTTCCTTAGTTTTATATTCATTGTCTCATACTCGTATAGAAAAGAACAATGAAAAATAAAAGTTGAACTATGGGCCTGGTCGCACTACAGTCAAAAACAAAAATTAGCCCGTGCAAAAATCGAGGAAAACAAAAGAAACCGCTCCGGTGGGACACGCTTTTTGTGGAATGTTTTTGTTTTTATGTCATTTTGCACGGGATAATTTTTGTTTTTGACTGTAGTGCGACCAGGCCCTATGTCAACATATATAATAGAAATTTCGCCGTTAATTGTATCTATAGAAAAACTGGAAAGTTCGCAATTAACTTTCTCTTCCTCGCGAATTTGAAATTTGCTCTATAGAGTGACATAAATGCAAATCCGCATTTATCTCAAGTCGGCTGTTGGCACTAAGGACGTGACAGTAGACTACAAGCAGTCCCTCTTTCCTAGGTTAGTCCCTCGAGCGAGAAACGAAAAAAAAAAAACATCGGTGAGCGGAAAATGGTCGCGAAAACTGGGGGCGAGACGGGCGCGAGGGACAAGGGTTGTGCCTAAATCATACCGTCCAGAAGGACGTCGGACACCATATTGAGACTTAAATAACGGAGTAACTGGTTAGCTTTCAGTTGAGGTTAGGGGTAGCAGTTTATATAGTTAAATTTAGGACTAAGCAACCCGAGAAGCTAGGTAGTACAGTGGTACGGTAGGCAATGTAAGCCTAAGCCTAGCTGAGGTCACAGGTTCAATCCTGAGAGGGGATTTTAGATTTTGCTTTTTACACTTCAAAATTTATTGAAAATAAAATTCTAAGTGTTGACATTACGTTATATAAGTCTCAATATGGTGTCAGACGTCCTTCTCGACGGTATGATTTAGGCACAACCAGGGAAAAGAGCCCGCGCCCGTCTCGCCCCAAGTTTTTGTGCGGCCATTCTCCGATCGCCGATGTTTTTTCGTTTCTTGCTCGACGGACTAAGCTGGGAAAGAGGGAGTGCTCGTAATCTAACGTGATAGCGGGTGGAAGTAATTCAAGGCGGCTGTATTTGCAGTCTATTCTTTCACCAGTAGCTGTTGAAACTCATTACCAGTCTCCCTTTCCACTCGGATGGGTAAATGTAGAAGGAATTCAGCTGTGTGTCCCGGAACACAGAGATGGACCTAGAAACAAATGCATTGTATACAACCTAACATTCCACTTTCAAAAACGTAGTCCATAAAAGAAAGCATAGTATAATATGTGCTTTACTTCAAAATTAGAATATAGCAAATGTCTTTAACGGTAATAGTGTCTGAGAAAGAGTGCCCCACACCGACCCCCCATCTCGCAACCCATCTCGCATTACTGACACCCCACACCTACCCCCATCGCACAATACTGAAACCCCCATACCCACCCCATCTCGCAATACGGATACCCCATACCCACCCCCATCTCGCAATACTGACATCCCCACACCCATCCCCATCACGCAATACTGACAACCCCCACACCCACACTCATCTCGCAATACTGACACCCTATACCTACCCCAATCTCGCAATACTGACACCCCACACCCACCCCCATCTCGTAATACTGACACCCTCACACCCACCCCATCTCGCAATACGAATAAACACCATACCCACCCCCATCTAACGCATTGACAAGACAGTTTTTCAAGCATTGCGCCTTTCAGTTGCCCCACACCTTAGCATGCAATGTTTAAAATCTTCGGGAAAATCTCCTGTCTGTTGTTTACTGTCCACTACTGCAATCACACTGATGTCTTTTTCTTTTTTTTTTTTGCAACAAATTACTTTTATTACTAATGCTACAGTTCTGTTCTTTGCAGACTAATTAACAATTATTCAACGGCCAAAAATAGCTACTTTATTTCTGACAAATGAGAAAAAAAAAAACGAGCGCGAAATCCAGAACAATACCAGGAGGTGAATAAGAAATACTATTCCGAGTTTAAGTAGCCATTCAGAGCTCGCGAAAAACAATATCCACTAGTTTGTTCTGTACTAATTAAGTAACAATCCGTGTAATAAGTAGGCAACCCAAATGCACGGAATGCAGAAAAGTTTTAATTGTGCTATTGTTGAAACCGTCCACCTCATTGGCTAAAACATGAAAATCTACCATGACTTCATCAGGCAGCGCATTTATTTATCTCTAGTTTACTAATTGATTCCCTTTTAGTGAAAACTATTGTGATTGTTAATGCAACAAAAATTCTATGTGGGGAACATGGAAAATTAGAAGTCTTTCTTGGCCACTGTTTTGGAGTCTCACGATTGGACGAAATCTTGTAACACAAAAGATACATCGCATTAAAATAAAGTTTCAGTAAATTTTATTTCAAAACCATGTTGTCCATAGGTTGACGTATTCTCAGGACGAAAATCTAAACATTCTTATGTGGGGAAAGCGAAATGCATCGGAAAAATAGATAATTGCCCACTTCTTACACGGATTGTTACTTAACGATATCACTGCTAGTGGCCGCTACACGTACCTGTCCCACCCAACAACAATAAAAACACTATCCACTGGTTTGGTATGTACTAATTACAGGGGTGGCGAATGATGGTACCTTCAAAATCGTGAGTCTCGGAAAACTTTGGTCCGGTCTCGAAATCTCGGCAGTTTTTTTTTTTTAGTCTCAAAGTCTCGTTTGGCTGGTGCTTTTTCCGTCTCGGAGTCTCGGATTTTTTTCCTCAAGGTCTCGGAGTCTCGGGTACTTTTGTCAAGCATTCTCATTCTTCATCCTTGTTTGTTGTTTGATAGGTGATTTGGATATTTTTAGCACTGAGTCTCGGGCTCGGATTTTATAACGTAGCTGCGGTCGTGGTCTTGGATTTTGAAACAAGGGTCTCGGCGTCTCGGCGAGTCTCGGATTTACCATTCACCACCCCTAATTACTGATGTCACTGCTAGTGGCCGCTACACGTACCTGTCCCACCCTACAACAATAATGATCCTCTTTAAACACAGCACCTGACTAATCTCCGCAGGGTCACCATTACCAGCCATTAATATATGATGACAGTGACCATTGAAATCCCAGATCTGAAACAGAACCAAATCAAATAATGCGGAACGACTTAATAGGGCCATTTATGCGACAGAAAATAAGACGCGTCTTATCTAAGACGCGAACCGATCGTATAAACAGTACAAAATAGGCATTCGTGTCTTATTTTAGACGCGACTTAAATAAGACGCGTCTTATCTTAGAACAGGGTTTTCAGCTGTTCTTATTTTGTCCGCGTCTTAAATAAGACGTGAACTTCCTCGTATAAATGCTTTCGCGTCCTAAATAAGACGTGAACAACAAGTGCGCCGAATCAAAAATAAGACGCGAACCATTTATACGCGATCTTCGCGTCTTATGTTGGACGCAAACGTATAAATGGTACACTTCGCATCTTATTGAAGTCGCGTCTTAGACAAGACGCGTCTTATTTTCTCCCGTATAAATGGCCCTAATTTAGTCATGTCAAAAAAACTAAGCGAATGAAAAATAACAAGAAGCTGTACACAGCTTGAACTCGTGCGCCTTTAACTCATTGCAGCATTGTTTTCCGAGTGTTTTGAGTGCTTTTACGGAGAAACATTAAGCTTAAAATTTAATATGTCCAATGAAAGGCTCCTAAGAGCCAATCCGTGAAGAAGAAATGCTAACGCGTAACGCAATATTGCCGTAAGCTCACGTTTTCACACTGACACGGTTCGATATATATTTTTTAAATTGTGTAATAAACGTAACCAAAGCAAAACATGCTTTAAGTCCAAGTTAAACAGGTTACTATTGGAGGTCTTGGAGAGTGAGGATATCTATGTTGACGTCGAATTTCTTTGTACCAGTCTTCGTAATTTTAAAACACTTAATTGGCTTTAATCTGCATTTTATTACCCCTTCTCCTCAATTTATTTATTTATTTCTATTATTAATTAATTTATTTGTTGTTGTAACTAATCATAAATTATCCATTCCTTATTTTCTTATCAATTGTTATCAATCATTTATTTTGTAGTGAGCTTCTGTAACTGTTTAGTGCCACGATTAACTCTAGTTATTTGGGGGTTGCTACTATATTTTGCTTTATTATTTGAAAAATAAATTGTTGTTGTTGTTGTTGTTACAAAGTTAAACAGTGTGACCGCGCTTTTGAGGTCGCTGATCTTAAACTATGAAAAAATCATGCCAAATAAATAATAGTAAAATAATACATAAATAAATAAAAATAAATAAATAAATAAATAAATAAATAAATAAATAAAAAGGAATTTCAGTGGAATCCACGAGGTGGCTCTTGCTTCCACCGTTTCCGGATCGAATTGGAATTTGGAAATGTTGGTTTTTATGGAGGGAGAAAAACCGGAGTACCCGGAGAAAAACCCTCGGAGAAAGGACGAGAACAAACACCAACTTCACCCACATATGGCGTCGCCTCCGGGAATCCAGCCCAGGTCACATTGGTAGGAGTCAAGTGCTCTCACCACTGCGCCACCCCTGCTCCCCCCCCTCCCCTGCTCCCCCCCTCCCCTGCTTCCCCCCCCCCTCCCCTGCTCCCCCCTCCCCTGCTCCCCCCCTCCCCTGCTCCCCCCCCTCCCCTGCTCCCCCCCCCCTCCCCTGCTCCCTCCCCCGCTCCCCTGCTCCCTCCCCCCCCCTCCCCTGCTCCCCCCCCCTCTCCCCTGCTCCCCCCCCCTCCCCTGCTCCCCCCCCTCCCCTGCTCCCCAAATGAATCAGGGACGCTGACTCAATTAGCGCTTTGAAATCAATTGTTAAAACTTGCCTTTTTATAACACCTTTTAAGCGTTACTTGCATTTTTATTTTAAATTTTTCATTGTTTTATCTTTTACTAGTATAATATTTTATAGCCGTTTTCATATATTTTAACAGTTTTTAAGATTCCAGGTTTTGTAATACTCATCTTGCGCATTTGAACATTTTATGGCCAATATTCGCGATTTATAATTAACAACTATTCACCTCAGTGTCGGTGACACTGAGGTGAATAGTTGTTTTAGTATATACTAAAACAGTGAGATAATATAACACGAAAATGGTGATTTTCAGAACTCGTTTACTGCCGTCAACGATTACAATTTTCGCGCGAAAATGGCCGATTTTGCTCGGAGGTGAATTGCACTTGCTATTCCATGTTTCAGTAGCTAATCAGAGCGCGCCAACAGCGCTATCCACTGTTTTAGTATATACTAAATTTTAATAATCATTAATATAAAACACATGGCTTACACTAATAACAAAGAAGCTTTATCTAATCGCATACGGTAAAGGTAATTTTAGCGAGAGTTAGGCCCGGTTCAAACGTCGAACTTCACATGTGCCGAACCTAATGCAAATGAGCAAGAACAATCGATTTTGCTCATTTGCATTAGATTCGGCACATGTGAAGTTCGACGTTTTAACCGGGCCTTTAAAATAGATGAGACAAATAATATCCGCAAATGACAAAAACATCGCTAAATTCGTTAAATTATTGGCGCAAAAATAGTTGACTCCAAGCAATATTTTATTTGTGACACAAATTAACCCTTTCACTTCCAGAGTCAGTTGCGGAGACATGTAGTGGAGTTCTAACTTTTGAGTCTGTGGACGAAATCCTATGGTGTGACCATTCAAATAAAACCTCTTCAGCAGTACTTTTGCATGGTACCATTTGTTCTAACTTTTGAGTCTGTGGATGAAATCCTATGGTGTGACCATTCAAATGAAACATCTTTGGCAGCACTTTCGCATGGTACTATTTGTTTTTCAATATTTTTCAAAATGAAATTTGAGATTTTTCTTACCTTGACGGAGCCATCAGCACTCGCAGTAAAAAGCCTTGTTTCTGTGGCATCCTGGGCTAAGGTTGTTATTTCAGAGTTCCCATGGGCATTGGCAAACTGGAAAGAAAAACAGCGACACATCAATACAAACTAACAGCCAATTTTAGTGCAGTGTGCAGATCCGCGTTTTTCGAACACGATTCGCAGGCTATGATTCGCCAGTCATGGTCTGCTCGTGATCAGACATGTACAATTGTGAGCTCATAAACTGAGCTCACAGAGTAAATACTGACTTCTTGAAAATATCCATAAAGATCCCAGTGCAGTGTGCAGATCCAGTTTGGACTGGAGGTGAGAATGGCCAGGCCAGGCTCCTTTTATACGGGAACTTCGTGTTTAACCCTACATACAGAGACAGTTGACCTAAAGGCTGGTTCTCATATAATCGTCCCGGTCGTCCGAGTCGTTTCAAAAGTTTTTTGCATACGGCTCAGACGATCGTGACGACTCAAGCGATTTGGGTTCTCATATGATCGTCCCGGTCGTCTCGAATGCAATAGCGCAGTCGTAAACTGTGTCCGACAACATGTTTTGGGCAAAAATACTGCATTCTGGGGTAGATTTGGGTCGCTTCGATCGCCTCAGTCGTCCCGGTCGCCTGAGAGTAGTTCTCATATGATCGTCCCCGATTATTCACGATCGTCCCAGTCGTCCGGATAGAACACAGTTCTATCCAAGCGACCGCGATCGTCCCAGTCGTCCGGGTCGTTTGTGATCGTCCCGGGTCGTATCAAAAGTGTTCTCATATAATCGTCCCGGTCGTCGGTGCACTTTTTGAAACGACTCGGACGATCGGGACGACCGGGACGATTATATGAGAACCAGCGTTTAAAGATCAAGGACTACAACAATTTAACTTTGGACTTCAGACCTGTTATACAACTCCAACATGATGTTGAACCCCGTGGGTATGTGCCTTGGAATTTCTTTTGACACTCTAAAACCGATTGAAGAACCCTTGAAAACCGCTCTACAGATTTGACTACAAATGTTGGTTGTTAACCGACTCATTATTATACCTGTTTAACTTTCTGCCCGGTCTCTATCATCCACATGGTGATAACAGATCCAGTACAGGCACTGACAACCTAAAAAAAAAATAAATAACATACACGTGACCAGTTCTGAGAAATCACAAAACTTTTCTTATACAACGACACAAGAGTTACAGGTGACATTATTAGCGACCCTAATGCCAGGTATATAACTGGGTTTATAACAACAAAGAACTTTACCATTTTATTTGGAATGGTAAGGACAAAGTCAAACGGGTGGCGTTAATCAACGATATAGAAGATGGCGGTCTGAAGATGCTGGATTTAGAATGTATGATTCGGGCTCAGCGAATTATCTGTCTTACAAAATACATCGAAGACTATATTAGTCCTTGGAAATTCGTTTTGGATCATTATTTGGAGAAAGTAGGTGGTAAGTTTACTTTGCAGTGTCATTTTGATTATTGCAATTTACCTATTTCTTTGCCAATGTTCTATAAAGATTGTCCTGAAGCATGGTCCTACCTTACAACGGAGGTAGTTTCTTATCAAGACGTAATGAATCAAGTAGTATGGAACAACAAATACATTCTCAGTCTAGCAAAATCCATATATCAACCTTTCTTTCGTTAGCAGGGTTTAAATAAAGTTGGGGATTTGGTCTCAAAGGATCATATTTTCCTCAAAAGTACGAAAATTCTAGGAGCTAAACTAACCTTAAGTCAAAGATTCGTTTTGATGGGAATAGTTGACGCTATACCTAGTGAATGGCACAACATTATAAAAGAGAATACGTATTCCGAACCATTTCAGTTATACGAAGACTGTTTTCAATTGCCAGTAATGGGTGAGAAGGTTGACCTGTTGAGTATCTCCTCCAAAATGATATATAACGAATTCAATTCCCATAAGGCGAGTCCCCCTACAGCTCAAGTCAGAGTAAAAAATAAATATCCAAGTCTTTCTTTTGACTGGAAGAAAATTTATTCGTTAGCTTTTTTAAAAGCTTTTAATTTCGTATCCAAAGAGACATTAAAATGTCGATTCGGATACGAAATTAAGAGCTTTTCAATATAAGCTGTTAAATCGCATCATATTTACTAACGACAAGCTGTTTGCTTTCAAAATCGCTGATTCTCCTGTTTGTACTTTCTGTGAGAATGAAGACGAATCTCTAGAGCATTTGTTCTATTTCTGTAATGTGACAACTCTCTTTTGGAAGGAGGTGTTATCTTGGATTGCAATTTATAATAATAAAGAATTAGAATTCACGTTTAAAGATATATTTTTGGCAAATTTGACTTAGACAAAGATTTTATGGTGATTAATCATATTCTATTATTAGCAAAATTGTTTCTTTACAGATGTAAAATTGATAAAATTGTTCCATCTTTTGAAATTTTCAAGGCTAAACTGAAAGCCAATTATAACCTGGAATTTTTTATCGCAAGGAAAAATGGAACTCTTTTAAAACATTTCACTAAATGGGTTTCCTTTAGTTCTTTTTTCCCCTTTATAGCTCCTAACTCCTTCTATCTGGTGATCCATATCTTTAAGGTGGAAATTACTACCTTCAAACTCGATCTCAAATAAAACTGATATAATATTTACTGATATACTATATAACAATTGTATTTGTTTACTAAAGGGAATTTAAGAAGAAAACCTAGTGCAGTGTTGTTGTTTTTTTTGTAAGTGGTGTAATGTAGTGTAAAGTAGTGATGTAATTTTTGCGTGAAGTGATTGGTGTAAGTAAGTGGTGAGATCAATGTAATCTTTTTAGTAATGTAATTAGTGTAAGTAAAGTGATGAAAATAATAACACAAAATAAAAATAAATAAAAAATAACATAAACAAAAAAAAAAGGTTTACAACTGGGTATTTATAAACTTACCGCATTTTACTAGTATTACATTAGTTGTAAATGTTACAAATTAAAAAATGAAGAGGTCCGTCCACTCAACACTAAGACAAATTTCGTGGTGACTAGCTCCCTTGTTTCCTGGCTCCCTAGTTCCCTAGTTCCTTCTAGTTCCCTAGTTCCTTCTAGTTCCATAGCTCTCTAGTTTTCTAGTTCCCTTGGGCTCTAGTTAGGTCACTCCACTACAAATATGGAACTCATAGCGGAACACTCGCCGGGCCTTCGGCCCGGCTGCGAAGCCCCATACTCATACAACCTATGCCCGCCATTTTTCATGGTCATGGCTAGCGGAATGTTCCGCGGGCGCGCCTCCGTGACATGTGTCGGTATGTCTAAGCGTCGCGCAAGGCAAACTCGCGGGCGCGTATGACGTCGCAAAACATGCGCGTATGACGCCACACGCGCGGCTACACAGCCGAGAAGTTGGATCTTTCGCAGTGTTTAGCGGAGCAGTAAAGTCGTTATTTCCCTGCAGTTTTTCGCGGTTTGCTACTCAAAACAGGCATACCAGTTAAGGGATACTCAGAAGCCGCTTTAGTGGAAAAAGAAGAGCTTTCAGGGATAAAATCTTGCTTCGATTAACACGTTTTTATCAATGCAGGAGCAATGCGGGGAGATGCCTTGTTTTTATTACGGATTTCAGAACCGAAGAAGCGGAGTTTTAACGAATTACCAAGCAGTCCAGTGACTTAAAGGTAAAATAAATCACATTTTTCGATGGGAATTCATGTTGATATCAATTTTAGATTGACTTTTACTTTGTGTTCCGCTCAAGTTTTGGAGGCATGTTTATGAAACGTGCTCAAATTAAGTCGTGTTGTTATCTTGCATTTCATCGAGGACAGCTCTGCCTTGATGCGCTATAAATGGTGTGTTTTGCGTTTAAATATAAACTACAATGTAAGGGAAATTTGAATAAAACTTTTTGAAAGAAGATTGTGTTGTCCATTTTTATGTGTTTGTTCATTCACTACATAGATTGAAAAGCGATTTTATGTAAACAAAACAAGACTTAGATTTTCTGTCTTCACTCGCGTCGCCTTATGCAAATATGTTTGTGTATTTTTGCAATTTTGATTTCCAAATCAGTTTCTCGGGCAATTTTTGACAAACAAAAACTGTATTTTATTCGGAAAGTAGTCGTACTAGTTATTCTAGACAGAGAAAAGTTGTTTTTGTGAACTTTTGTACGGTCTAAATGTACCGTGCAGACGGTCGGGTAATACTGTTTTTGAGAATTCCTAAAATTGAAAAATAGCCCGGTCGTCAATCTTAATTCTTGTGCTTCCGACCTTTCACTTTAGTTAAGTTTCACCTTAGTTAAGCTTGTTCAAAGTGCTACGCTGCTAGGCTCAGCCTATTTATATATATTACCTCTAGAATTACTACCTACTACAAGAGATACTGACCGCAGCAAAGGAAGAGAAGCCTTTGTCGTTCAACAAGGAATAACTCTGAATGTCGTAAAACAACAACAAAAAAAAAAAACAAAGTACTGTTGAACCCCAATGTGCGACCACCTCTTGCAGCGACCACTTTTCCAAAACTATTAATACCAAATTTCTTCCAGTCAATGATTATAGTCGAAAGCTCTTGTAAGCGACCACTTTTCCAAAAAATATTAATACCAAATTTCTTCCAGTCCAGTCAAATCATAATAGTTGAAACCTCTCGTAAACGACCACCTCTGGAAAGCGACCATGACAAGTTTTAACACTGGTGATTTTATTTTTTTTCTATTGTTTTTAACCTCTGGTAAGCGACCACTCGCTCATATTTTGGTGCCGCTTATATAGACGCAAATTTGTTACAGTGCAAGTCCAATAAAGCGAAAATTTTGCCCTTGCATCCAAACTTCTATCTGATAAAACATTTGCTAGAAAGCTTTAACACGTAAATAAAGTTTGATGATGATTTTTGATGATGAAGACTCCCTGTCGTCTGACCTCTCGTAAGCGACTTTAGCCTTGCATTTTGAGTGGCCGCTTACAGGAGCTTCGACTGTAATTACTCTGGCCAATCATAACACAGACAGACAATGCAATTAACCAATCAAAACTCGAAGCAAATACATGTGACTGGCGCCAAGCGCGGGAAAACACGTGCCAGCAAGTCACGATTGGTTTTGGTTTTGGTTTTACTTCTGATTGGGTAAGAAAGGGACGCGAGTTTTTTTTTTTTTTGGCCAAAACTAAAGCAATCGAGAAATTACATTCGACAACCAAACAAAAACCGCTGTAATAGATCTAGAGGTATTGCAATTCTGTCTGCATAATAAGGGGTATCCTGCTTAACCCTTTCACGGTTGAATTTTTTTAAAAAAGGGTATCTTTTTTACTGTTAAATCGTTTTTTTGGGAGCAACATGGCCAAATGTTAATAAACATTGCTACAAAAGCAATTTGCTACACTCGCGCTACAGTATGAACTAGCATAAACCAAAAAGGAGACTTTTTTTTTTTTTTTTGCAGAACCTTTCTGATTATTTTTTGCTTCTTTTACTTTCCTTTTTTCTCCCCTTTTCTTCTCTTCCTATCTTCTACTCTCTATTACCTTTCTATCGGCCGGAAAAGGTTTGGCATAAGCGTTAAAAACGCTGGAAATGAAACATTGTTTAATTGCATGTGTCCAATATTTGAACATGTTTTTTTCGAATAGCTCTGCTAGAATTTGGTCCATATTCAAAGTGGAGGCACGTGTTCATGGATCTATCCTCACTATATCAGTTGAGCATGAAAATTATCTGGCAACGTACAAATTGATGACGTCACAAGTGGTACAATGTCTGCTGCTCCAAATGTCGACAAAAGTCGACTTTGGCAGCGAAAGGGTTAATACAGGTTTCAATGCACAGCAACTTAACAATGAAGTAGCCCTTAACCTTTTAACTCGTTGAAGTGACAAAAAAAATTCAAGAAAAATCCCAAATTTCATTTTGCAAAATATTGTAAAACAACTGGTACCATGCAAAAGTACTGCCAAAGAGGTTTCATTTGAATGGTCATACCATAGGATTTTGTTGACAGACTAAAAAGTTAGAACTACACTACATGTCTCCATAATTGACCCTGAGAGTGAAGGAGTTAATAAAAGTCACATTAGGGACTTTAAGATACAGGAACGCGGACGCCTTGAAGAACGCCATGGTCGAAAAGGGCCTGGGTCGAGTGTACGGTGTTCGCGGCCGGAAAACTAAGTTAAGAATGTGTTGTGTCTGTGAGCGACAACGCGAAGTTTCCTCCAGTCATGCCTTCATTTAAAGAAACTCGAGAAGCGTTTATACTTATAAGTCATGTAAGCGGTTTTATCACCGATCTGGAGTTCATTCTGCTTTACGAAGAAAACACGTCCGATAATTTGGATTTTCCTTACGATGAATATCCGAGATTTCATTTGCAGGACAAGAATGAAGCCGAGTGCAAAGCTAACTTTAGGGTGGAAAAGTCATATTTTCCGACGAGTAGATGCACTTGACATTCCTGCCGTCTTCGCATGTCAACAAGGAACGGTTTGCGAGGGTACAGAAGGCCTCTTATGTTAAAAATATTAACCTAAAACAAATTTAAGCTTACAAGCTTTATTCATTTCGCTTCGCTCATGTGCAATTTATAAATATATTCTGTATATTGTCATTTGTGCTGGTTTTATTTCTACACGAAATACAAAGAAATTCAAAATACACTCTTAAATGAAGCAGAAATACACAAAACAAAACAAAACAAAAACAAAGAAAATGATTGCTGAAGAATTTTTCGAGTGACAAACAAACTCAAGACTTCCACGCACTTGGGCTTTGAGCACGCCATCGATATCCTCTGAGCTTTGCTGGAAATGCTTGTTTACCTTAGAGTAAAAGCGCCCAAGTTCAGTTTTTTCACTAACACTACTAAAAGAAATGTTCAAAGTTTCGAAAAACTTAAATTGTGTTAAATGAAAGGTCGAAAGAACCCATAAAAGACCATAAGAATACTCACGTTTTACCAGAAACGCGAAACTTCTTTGTGTCACGTCCGTCGCGAGCAAGAACGCGACAGATTGGGCTTTTTGGCATGCGCAGTGAACTTCAAAAGTTCATTATTACTTCCGGTCGTCTCTGGCGGCGTCCGCGTTCCTGTATCTTAAAGTCCCTATTAATTATAAGAAACAACAAATGAAGTGTACCTGATTGAATTTGCTGTTATAAATAGCTGCTGTTACTGGATGTTCGTGGCTCATTATTCTGTCTTTTACCTCAGCCTTCATAACCATCATTGTCAGCTACAAAGTACAACACACACAATCAATAAACAGAAATAACAATTCCTGTCAAGCCTACAAAGATAAATACAGCCAAGCCTCTCTGTTATGGACACTTTCACTTGGACCTGGCAACCTCCCCATAAATTTTCTGTTTAAAAAACGGACCCTCTCTAAGGCCCTATTTACATGGAAAGAGGATGATCCTAGTGCTAGGATTATCCTAGAAAGTTCATTTAGTTTACATGCAAAAATGCGGCACTAGGATGATCCAGCGCTAGGATCATCCTATCGAGCAACCCTTCGCATGTTAACTGAAAGCAGAAAACAGGTCGCACTCGGATGATCCTAGTGCTAGGATCATCCTAGCACTAGGATTACCCTCTTTCCATGTAAATAGGGCCTAATATGTACAACGGAAACTAAATCTCGGCCGCACCCGTATTTTTCTTTTTCACATTGATACATCTTTTTCTTATCGGGTTTTCATTATGAGGGTTAAGGTGCTTTTCAATTGAGTGTCGAAGGTAATTTCGTAATTGCGTTGGTTTAGCATGGCTACAGTTTGTGATTGGCTAAAAAAAAATTGCGTGACTTGATCAACCAATCGGAAGAAAAACCAAAATACATCAAAGGCTGCAGCTGTGAGCCAACCCGTGAATAAGAAATGGTAACGCGTAACGCAATATTGCGGTAAGCTTATGTTTTTATATCAGCTGACACGGTTCGATAGTTTTTTTTTTTTTTTAATTAAACGTAACGACTTTTGACGAACGCAAAAAAAAAAAAAAGAAAAAAAAAAAGAAGAATAAAACAGTACATCACTTTCATAATGCCCAGTTCGGGAAAAAAAAGGGCCCGGGCAAGATTCGAACCCTAGGGTCAATTCAATAAAACTTTTACAAGTGTAATTTACAAGTGTAGCCATTGTTTTCAACCCTTGAAACAACGGCTACACTTAGGTATATAAGGTATAATTTATTTACCGTCAGGTACACGGGGAATGGTTGCCCAATCTCCCGAGCCAGAGGCTCATCATAAAAGCGACTGACTAACTTGTAAATTACACTCGTAAAAGTTTTATTGAATTGACCCTTGGGTCCCTCATCGTTCGTCCGAATGAAAAAGGAATGTTCAAACCACTCGACCATCCTGGAATACATACAAAATATTATCAAAGTTTTATTATTTTGAGGTAGATACGCATCAACGCATGTCTCCGTGAAAAATCCGTTTGGATCGATTTTAATGTTTCATTTAAGACTCCAAATGCGAAACATCTTTAAGCTTATTGTTGTTTATATTCGTTTACAACAAATTAGTTATTGTTATCGCTGGATTCACGTTGTTCTTGCTATGAAACGCATTCGTAACAAAGCATTACGTCACTTAGTTTACAGCTGAGTGATGGAACGAGCCGGCGAGTGAGTGAGTAAAATTGCCATCCTCTCCGATGACCCGTTCATTGCGTTTGCGCGTATTCACGGGTTAACTATGAGTTCCAAAAAAGGGCGCCTGATCACAGGTTAGTCCAGATTGGTTAATTGGATTGTCTGTCTCTACTGTGATTGGCCATGCAGTGTAATTACTTTGGTTTGGCTTTAACGACACTCAATTGAAAACCGTTCCCAACTGACACTTTTGGAATCTGCAGATATCATCAGTGAACATATTTTGAAATCTGCATATATTTAATTTAACCTATTACCTGCTGGTTAAAAGCTGTGAACAATTTACTGTGCTCTTCATCATAGTACATCGTGATTGACACTGATAATTTAAAAAAAGTCAAAATATATTACTGTCAACCTTGACCAGGTCATCTACTCACTTTTTTTCGCTCCACAAAGAGAAGGAAAACTTTATTTAGTGGGGGCGTGTATAGATCGAGAACAATGGACCAACAGACCATTTTACATTTGTGTGCTTAGTACCCTGGCCTTTGTGTGAAAGTGAGGTTGGAGTTGACTTTGTTTTGATACAAACCTTCCTGCTTTTCATATGTAATCATGTTAGTTAGCATAAAAACAACATTATTTACATATGAAAAGAAGAAAGGTTTATATCAAAACAAGGTCAACTCCCGTCTCTTTGATTTTGATTTTGATTTTTTGGACATTACTGATGGAAGTTACTATTCTCTTCAACCTAGCACTGCTACACATAACTATATGTCGTGGTTCAAATTTTTCATTGGATTGAAATTTTTTAAACCAGTTTAATTTTCCCTTTGTCTGAGGCCCCGTCCACACTAATCCGTTTTCAAACGAAAACGGAGCTGTTTTGCTCCGGATACGGCTATCGTCCACACTACAACGTCGAAAACGATCACTGAAAACGGAGCGATTCGAAAATGCTCTCCAGAGTGGAGCGATTTGAAAACGATGCTTTTTGAAAACGCTGTTTTCTGGTGTGGACGGTGAAAACGATGCTATCTGAAAACGGTTACGTCATCAAAATAGCCAGACCACTCGACCGTGAAACATATCCAAGATGTCGCCATACTTCGACTGGACTGACTCCCAGTCTACCTTTCGGTGCTTTTCTGCACTTTGTATTCGTTTGTGACTTTCAGAAGTAGCTCGACTTCATCATCAGTCCATGTGAAACAGTCTGTTTTAGGTTTTGGTTGCTTTCCAGCTGTTCTTGGCATCGTTTAGAAGGAAAATATCGAAGAATTCTAAACCAAAACAACACTCAACAACAAAGAATCGAGAATGGCGCCAATTTCGCGGGCCGATATATTGAAATGCGCATGCGTAGAGTTCATTTGAGCATGCGCACTTAGGGTATCAAAGCGTTTTCAAAACAATACGGCGTTGTAATGTGGACAGGCGAAAACGATACGAAAACGATAAGTGTGGACGCAAATCTTTTTGAAAACAGAGCAAAACAGCTCCCTTTTTCGTTTGAAAACGGATTAGTGTGAACGGGGCCTGAGATTTATTATCATAGGGCCTGGTCGCACTACAGTCAAAAACAAAAATTAGCCCGTGCAAAAATCGAGGAAAACAAAAGAAACCGCTCCGGTGGGACACGCTTTTGTGGAATGTTTTTGTTTTTATGTCATTTTGCACGGTCTAATTTTTGTTTTTGACTGTAGTGCGACCAGGCCCATAACGAGGAAAACAAAAATCGAACTGGTTTGAAATTTTCAAAGCAAACAAAAATTTGAGCCACAATAGAAAAACAAAACGCAACATGAGAAACATGAAATGACGATATTTTCTTAGCGACTTCAGTTTTTAGTCACTACAGTTAAAAGCTAAATCAATCAATACATGCCGCAATCAGATGGGTTTTTTATAGTTACTGTGTACTGTAGGAAAAGAACTGAAATAATACCCTCGGCCGGTCCTTTAGGAAACATCCCCGACAGACGCTGGAGACAAACTTGAAGATGAGTGTCCCATATGCGCAGAACCTGCAAACAGTGAACAAAAAAATGCAAGCGGCAATTGATAATGCCTTCATCATTTATCTGTATTCAAACTGCAAATATGTTTACAAAGGCCCCGTCCACACGTATCCGGATATTTTTTAATCCGCAACTTTTTTGTTGCGGATTGGCCTTCCGTCCACACGTATCCGGCGAATTCGGGCAAATACGATTCGAATACGCTGCGTGTGGACGCGAATATTTTCTAATCCGTAACAAAAAAGTTGCGGATTCAAAAATATCCGGATACGTGTGGACGGGGCCTAAGTGTAAATACAGTTGAACCTGTATAACCGCCCTGTATTAAGCGGCCAGTTTTCATAGTCCCGAATACAAACAAACTTGGTATCTGCTGCCTGTTATTTTAGTCTGTATTAAACGGTCACCTCTATTAAAGTGCTACTACGATCAAATTTTTGATTTTCATTTTTTTACATTTTCGTGTGCTATTAGACTTCCTTACTCATCTTGCCAAATTTCAATTCATTACGAACATCAGAAGTAATTTAATTTTAACATTTATTTCCGAGAATTTACGGCCACCATTAAAAAAACCTTGTTCCAAGGCTTGGTTGCGAATGGGAGAAAGTGACGTAAAAGACTCAAACATACCTCACGGGTTGAAATTATAATAACAATCAGCATAGAAAATTGCACGAAGAACGAGTCTAAAGTTTTTGTTGTTTTTCGCGTGATTTTCAACACTTATTGTTATTATAATTTCAACCCGTGAGGTATGTTTGAGTCTTTTACGTCACTTTCTCCCATTCGCAACCAAGCCTTGGAACAAGGTTTTTTAATGGCGGCCGTAAATTCTCGGAAATAAATGTTAAAATTAAATGACTTCTGATGTTCGTAATGAATTGAAATTTGGCAAGATGAGTAAGGAAGTCTAATAGTACACGAAAATGTAAAAAAATGAAAATCAAAAATTTGATCGTAGTAGCCCTTTAAGCAGTACCATGCTTGTCTGTCTCTGTTTTTTACCTGTATTAAGCGGCCACTGTTGAATGGAAACCTAAAACCACAAAATGATCATTTTGCAATTTCATTTCGCTTGAAAAGGATCCATTATGCTCGTTCGTCATTTCATTAGGGTGAGAATACGGTTTAAAGGCAGTTTTGCAACATCCAACTCTTGAAACTCTTGACTAGAGTTCCGTAACTTTGGCTTGTGGCGAACAATGGCTACCGCAGTTACAAGGCAGAGATCGCTTGATTGTGTTATAACACTGTACGTTCATAAAATTGACATTTGACCACGCCCACAAAGTATTTTTAATGAACCTGTATTGAACGGCCAGTTTCCAAAGTCCTGAGGGTGGCCGCTCAATGCAGGTTGGACTGTAAAAAACATGGCTTTATTAATCATCAATATTAAGTAAGAGGAGAACGGACAAGCTCTGATCTGAAGTTTAAAGCCCGGCCAAGCAAATTAACTGGTATGTGGACGCAAGTTGGAAACTTGCTCCCATTTGTGAGCCCATTAGGCCAGCTGGTCATGCATGAATTTGCGATGGCCTGCTATGAGCTGCATCCACTTCACCAACCTCATGTTCTCACGGAAGTAGGCGCATTTTTTTTTTCAAGGTTTGCTTTTGAGAGTCAAGCAAGTTGGAAATAGTAGCGCAACTATTACGAGGAGATTGATTAGCAAGAACATTGGAGGCACTGAACAAATTCCCGGTATAAAAAAATCCCAACGATTTATTTCGAAATATCTGTAGATAACCATAGAGAGGCTGATATGTGACCCTACATGTACTTACATATAATGCATCAGTCAATTGCAGCAGTGCCCACCCCCCCCCCCCCCCCCCCAACCCAGGTAAGAGTCCGAGGGCTGATTTGCTGACGTTCGAATCCCGAGAGTCGGGCATAAAATGATTAGCCGAGGGTATGCCAATCATTTTATGCCCGACTCTCGGGATTCGAACCCTCGGTAAACCCCAGGGCATTTGGCATCCTAGTGTTTTCGACCTCAAAGAATCCTTTCGAATCTTCACACTAATGAAGAGACTGAAGTCTTGAAACGTTACTTTGTGTCTGACATTTTCAAACATTTCTAGCGTATAAACATTTGCTATATTTTTATTTTTGAACCTACCTTGTCCTTTGATAAAGTAATCAGTTGGCTCCTGGATTCTAAAAAACGCACTGAAATAACGCTTTGCATATGCCCTCGCAGCACCTTCAAACAGAAAGAAAAAAAATATATTATACATGTGTAATTACAGTTGAACCTCCTTAATACGGACACCAAAGGGACAGACCGAACTGTCCGCATTATAGATGTGTCCGTATTATAGAGGTAGGGATTGTATGAATTTTGGTATCTTTGGGACCAAGAGAACTGTTCGCAATAGGGAGGTCTCCGTATTATGGAGGTGTCCGTAAGGAGAGGTTCTAGTGTATTCAGAAGAAGACATTTTGAACAACGCTGGAAAATAGAACCTTGCGGAAAATTTCTTAAAATTTAGTCTCAAAACAAAACCCAAATTCTATATGCTTTAGCATACAAAAGAATCCACACAGGTCTATAAAACTGGCATTTTCTTAAATCCAGTACCTCTCTGTAAAGTTTGGACAGTTGCACTGACTTAAAAATGTGGTGGATAAAGAATGTGCAAGAACACACAGCCCCATGCACAGATCTACAAAAAAATAATTTTGATTGCAAGCACATTTAAACTACCTTACCCCAACTGGTTTGGATATTACATAAGGATTCCACAAACAAACATGATGATTAACTCCTGCCGTGGCTAAAAATAAGGAAAAACAAAAAAATACAGTAAACAAATGAGTTGCTTGTACATTCAGGACTGAAATCAATGTCACTCTACATGTAATAGCAGAATATCGTGTAGCATGATAGCGCTATCCGCCTTTTGAACAACTGGGGCCAGAATGATATTAATGGTACACAGTGTGAAATGTGCTTAAAAAAGAAAACTGTTCTTTTAAGTAAGTATAGCTAAGGACATAATTCAGAATTCGGGGCAAAATGAAATAAATGCTGCGTAAATAAACGCTCCATTTTATTAAGATCACAGAAAATACGTTCCTACAAATGAACCCAACTTTAATAAATTAACGCGTTTTTTTTTAAATTTGCGTTCATTTTCAATAATAAGGTAAACAATAAGGCCTGGTTCACACGTGCGACGCAAATGCAAATGTAAATGCAAATGCAAGCGCAAACGCAAACGCAAGCGAACAAGTGCTTTTCACCTTGCGTTTGCGCTTGCATTTGCGTTGAGCCCGGTTCACACGTGTGAAACGCAAACGCAAATGCAAATGCAAGGAAATAAAAATTTTTCCATTCCTTGCGTTTGCATTTACACTTGCGTTTGCATTTGCGTCGCACGTGTGAACCAGGCTTAATAAGTATAATATGACTTCAGCTTACCAATCAGGTTAATTCTCTCACTGTAATCAAACGCATTTACACCTTGAGGAATCTTAAACTGCGTTCTGTGTAAATTTAAGGAAAAAAATATTCACTTTTCTGAATGGGGACATTGCAGAAAATGTTTTTATTCTAAGTTTTAAGACAAGTTGATCTGTCTTGCTTGTATCGCAGGTGCAAAATTATCAACACCCACAATACTTACAGTATATGGCTTTGAGATATTGAGGGAGCAGTGTTATTGCCGTTTTGGTACTTTCTTTCGCAGGACTAAATTTTCACTTTTTTCGCGATTAAAAAAAAAACTCGCGAAATTAGAGTCCCACAAAAAAAGTAACCGCGAAAGATAACAATGCAAAATTTAATACCCTGTTACAAAACCTTTTTTATCAACTGTTAACATGATTAAAGTGTAGTGTCCTAGTAAGACCTCGGCCTGCGTTTAAGCTCCCGTGTTCACGCTTTTTTCCCCAAAATCATTGTCTTCTTGCTGCAGTTCATGTAACACATGCTTTGTGCAGTCTTCAAACATACCATTTGTACCTGGCTCCTTGTAATTGACAACAAGTTGTTTGTACTTGTTTATTAATGCTTTGTTCCTTGTCATAGCATTCGTAGCGCGTCTGGCAAGGTAGGATCACCATTTGTTCCTTTTAGCGAAATTTTACTGCCAAATCGCAAAATTAAGTCTCGCGAAAATAAGAACCAATAAGGTAATTGTATTAACAGAAACCCTAAAATTATGGTCCATCTTTGTGATAAATTACCGACCTGGCGTACCAAAACTGTCTGTGAGTGTCTCCAGTCATAAACAGACTGGGACAAGTTTCCCCTTTTTAACCTAATTTCACTACGCGCTTGATTGGCGTTTAGCAAAGATCACCATTAGTTGAGATAAACAGAGCTAATTAATCAACTAATCAATGCAATCGGCTATTTAGCAGTACTTTTCTGTGTTAAAAAAAAAAAAAAAAACAGTCGGCCCACACGGTTTCTTTAGCATGAAGCAACTAGGAATTCTCTATTTTCGAATTGCCCATTATACACTTTGTTTGCCTCCCAAAGTTTGCATAAACTATTGTTTGTAAATGCTCTTGGGAGGACTGCATATTCCCAAGAGCATTTCAAAACAATAGTTTATGCAAAATTTGGGGGCAAACAAAGTGTATTATGGGCAATTCGAAAATAGAGAATATTGCTACTTCCTCCGGGATAGGATGCTAGTCCATCGCAGGGTAACCACCAGCATTTTGTTGCCGGTACCCATTTATACCCTTGGTGGGAAGAGACAATGTGAAGCAAAGGTTTCTTGTCTAAGGAAACAACAGGATGGCAGAGACCTGGCCTCCAATCAACCGACATTCAACTTCAAAGTCCAACGTGCTAACCACTAGACCACCGCGCCTCCACACTCCCCTGTGGAACTGTTTAGTTTTTCAATCATTACAATGTAATAAAGTGTCAAAAGCTACTCACGTTCTCATATTCATTTTCGACTTTTCTATCCATCCAAGTACTAACGAATTCTTGTAATTTGTGGCACAGGAGATAAAGCAGTCTAAATGAGCTGAGTACATCACTGTTGATTAAAACAAACCTTATTAGTACCTTCACTGGCCAGTTCAAGCTGCTTCTATACTTTACTGTAGACAGTATGTTGGGCGAGTTTAGATGGAAATATCTCGTTCCAGGAAAGATGGCATGCGAACTTAAATGTAAGTTAATTGTCTAACATGAGTCCAGTCTCAACCCACGAAACTCAGGCGTTCAGATTGTGAGGCCGGGAAGCAGCTAAAAACCGGAAGCAAACGAGCAGGGAAAACGAGTAGAGGCTCTTTCGCGCCTATCCCCCTCGGTCAACACCAGTAATAGCTTTCCTTCATCTACATGTATGTACAATGTACATCTACATGTACATCTACATTGTAGATGTACATGTACGTATGGTATCCACATCTACATTGTAGATGCACATCTACACATACATCCTACAGTATTATTGATCAGTACATGCAGTATAAAGCTACCTTGTCTGGCCCATTCAGTGTGTCCTTGATGCTTCACAAATCTAGCATTCTTGTAAAAACCCTTGTTGACATCCTGAATATTCACGTTTAAACATACATCTGTGCACAGAAATACAATATAAGTACAATACATGTCACACACTAAACACTAAACACAATCCTGTAAAAACAGCAGGTAGGGAGCCGATTATAACCGGGGTTATCGTTTTACTGTTACAAAATGTAGGTTCGAAAGATTAATAACAACTTTACTCCCAAAAGCTGCCAAAATCCATATTAAAGAAAACCCAAATTCAATTTTGACAACCAGCGAAAGCCATGCAAATGTTCAGCACTACAATCAACTCTCTTCAAACGGCCATACGCGAGGCAAGACACCCCGACTAAGGGAGGGTTGTCCAAAACTCTCGACCTGATATGTCCCGAAAAAGACAATTTTCGATCTGTAAGGATGGACTACTTCAAGGTCTCGACTCGAAAAAGAGAGTTGTCGATCCAAAAAATGCATCTCATTAGGGACACTTAGAAGTTGTCCAACATATTTGCGTGTTGGGCCCTGCTGCAAGCTGGTTGATTCAGACGAATCATATGAATGGAGAAAATTGTTGTCGACCCGAAAGAAGACAGTTGTCAATCCGAAAAATGCGTCTTATTATTAAAGGGGACACGGACACTAAGAAATTTCCAATGAAGAGAAATCATCATTGTATATATAGCGCCATGCATATGGTAAGTTTATGAAATAAATTTTGTTAAACGCAAAACCGGTTTTTAAAAAAGCTAGACAGCGGAATCCTTAGTTCAGTTCTAAGAAGGCAGACACCCTGTTAGGGGTACATCCTTATAAGGCAGACACCTTTATAAGGCGGACATCAGTGGGTGATTCACTATTTGTCTGCAACATTAATTTAGTATTTTTTAAAACTCTCTATAAGGCATATAAGGCGAACTGATAGAATGGGTCCCAAGGATGTCTGGCTAAGAGAGAGTTCACTGTATTGGGAAGTACTGCTTAATACATACAGCTGGCTTTCATATGAATGGTCATACTTTTGGGTTTCATCCCATTACACAAACGCATCATAATAAACATTATAGGAAAGTACTGTTCAGAAGCTTTCATTTGAATGGTCACGCTTTAGGATTTTATCCAGACTCAAAAGCTAGAACCACCTTGTACAGCATAATAAACAGTACCACGGGAAAGTACTGCTCAATAGCTTTCACTTGAATGGTCACACTCTAGGATTTCATCCACAGACTCAAAAGTTAGAACCACTTTGCACAGCATAATAAACAGTACCACTGGAAAGAACTGTTCAAATGCTTTCATTTGAATGGTCACACTTTAGGATTTCATCCACAGACTGAAAAGTTTGTACCACCTTGTCCAGCGTAATAAACAGTACCACAGGAAAGAATTGTTCCGAAGCTTTCGTTTGAATGGTCACACTTTAGGATTTCATCAACAGATTCAAAAGTTAGAACCACCTTGTACAAAATAATAAACAGTACCACAGGAAAGTACTGCTCAGTAGCTTTCATTCGAATGGTCACACTTTAGGGCTTGAATCCACACACTCGGAAAAGTACTACAATACAATACAACAATACAATAGGCCGGTTCTCACTAGAGCTCTTAAGTGCACTTGAAGTGCACTTGGTACGTACTCCTAGTGTGAACTCCTTTCTGAGAGCGTTTTCTAAGTCGGACTTACGTTTCAATAGAAGCACTCATATGATTTATTTACACGTTTAAATCTCATTGCAAAATATATCAAAGAGGTAAAAATTAATATCAGCTGAATGTAATTAAAAAGTTAAATAATTTCCAGTAGTTCGGTTTCTAAAAGCTCCATATTTCCCTTCTTATTTATTAAAAACGTCTTTTTGAATGGCACGTGCTGTTGATTTGTGCGGAATCACCCAAGTGTAGCTCGCGTACTTGGAGTGTGAACGTTTTAATGACCGCACTTTTTGGTTTCTTTGTTGCCCTGGCGATATGCGTAAAACAAAAGGATCCAAGTGCACTTCAAAGTAAGGTCTACTCCTTACTTGGGAGCGCACTTGACCAATGACAGTACAGCCGTGCAGCCGTGCAGATAAAAGCACGTGGGCGCGCAACTTTGAATTCCACAGGGAACGAGCTCTCTGCGTTTTGGTTTCCAATTCTGGAGTCACGAAAGACTCTCAAGCAGGATCTCAAGTTTTACTCTAGCTGTTGTATTGGAAAGCGTATTTCGAGCCGACTTTGGGTAAACAATTCTATGTTGAGAAAAAAGGCTATAGTCTAATTCTCAGGCTTAGCCAATCAAAAACACTACAGCCATGCGCTCATTCAATACTCATGAGATACAAAAACATGTTTTTAAAAAAATTTCCCAAAAATTAACAGAGTGAGCATAGTATTACACCAGGCTCTGAGGCGACTTTTTGCTGAATTAAGTTCAAATAAAACTTGAATTGATAAGAAAAATTATTTTACTATCGACTTGAGCCTGGTTTCCATATAATCGCAACGATCGCAGCGATTGCAGAAAAAAAGTGTTGTGCAACCCTTGCGATCATATGGAAACCAAAACGTTGCGATCCTTGCGATCGTTACGATCCTTGCGATTGCGATCGCAGAGATGGAAAAATTTCTATCTCTGCGATCCTTGCGATCGAGAGGTTTTTATATGGAAACCACTCTTGCGATCCAAAATGTCCCAAAAAGCACTGCACCTCAAAGCCTGGTATCCCATAATGCACTTAAAGGTTATCGAATCCAGGCCTTCTCGACGTTTCCTTGCGATCGCTGCGATCATATGGAAACCTGAGGTCTCAGGCCCCGTCCACGCGTATCCGTTTTTGTTTGAAAACGCAAAAGTTTTTTTTTTTTTTTTCAGTTTTCGCTTCCCGTCCACACGTATCCGATGAAAACGGTCACCGAAAACGGAAACTATTGAAAACGCTTTTCAAAGTGGAAACTTTTGAAAACGGTGTTTTCGCGTTCTCGTGTGGACACCTGAAAACAGAACTTTTCGAGAACGATGACGTCAAGAGGTCGAATTCAGCCCACTGCGCATGCTTTTGCTTCAGTCAGCCGCTCCACCACTGGACAAGGGTAACGAGAACTCTGGGAACGAGATTGTCAACATGGCGGACATTCGCTGGCTAGCATCTCTCTTACTTGGTTTGATTTCGAGCTTAATTGCGTGTCTGCAGATTAAAGACTAAAGGAAAGCGATAAAAAGCGATGAAAAGCCACAAACAACTCGCAGGCTGGACTAATCTCAGTGATGCGCATGCTCCTTAGAGGCATTTGAAGCGTTTTCAGTCGTTTTTGCGTATACGTGTGGACAGGCAAAAACGGTTCGAAAACGCTACGTGTGGACGGAGAGATTTTGAAAAACGGAAAGAAACTTTTGCGTTTTCAAACGAAAACGGATAAGTGTGGACGGGGCCTCAGCGATCGCAAGGATCGCAAGAATCACAGCGATCGTCGATCGTAATGATCGCTGCGATCGTTGCGATTATATGGAAACCAGGCTTTAGCGTTTTATGCATATCGTACTTTAGTACTGCAACTTTGTTTATCAAGCTAATCAGCTGCATACCAACTTGTGCTCGCAAGTAATTTGCATCTAAACACGCACTCTGTGTGCAGTCATGCCTGAAAATCTATTGTCTCGTCTTTCCAAAGCAGACCTCAAGTCTACTTGATTTCCAAGTGTACTTCAAGTGCACTTTGGTTCCTAGTGTGAACCGGCCTAATAGCTTTAATTTATTTAACCACGGTAAAAAGGCAAGAAAAATCATTAATAAATTACTAACTAATGCTAATATCAAACTTACACAAAATCTAGTTAAAACAATGCTAACAAAAATTCAATTAGTTATTTCTTAAAAGGTGCCTGCTTTCCATGAATGCCGTGCATTATAAAGCGAATGATACACGGTTCAACATCGTTCAACATTTGTTGCGCAACAAATGTTGAAAAAGGTTGCAACTTGTTGAATGAGTGAAAAATACATTCAACGTTTTAAAACGATTGACTGAGGTCGTTCAACAAGTTGCAACTTGTTGAACGGAATAGAGCCAAGTTCTATTTTCGTTCAACAACTTTCAACAACTTTCAACATGTTGAACGGCATATTTCAACATTCAACATCAAATGATACACTGTCAACATTTGTTGAACAGCGGCTGCAACATTTGTTGCGCAACAAAGGATTATATAAGGATTAAGGATCATCATTCATTTTGAAAGAAATCACTGCAGCTGGATTTAAAGGTGGATTTAAAGAGTTTGCGCTTGCCGCAGCTCAACAGGTAGACTATTCCACAGCACCGAACCTCTAAAAGGGAAACCGTTTTTGACAAAGTTGGTTCGGGGCAGTGGAATAGCTAACTTGCCCTCGGAGTTCCTAAGAGAATAATTAGAGATTTCACTTCGAAACATAGAATGCAAATATTGTGGAGCGAGGCCAATTAGTGACTTGTAAACCATAGCCGCTGTTTGAATATTCCATTGCATTTCTAGTTTTTTCCAACCCAAAGATATAAAAAGATCGTTAGCACTGGTATCATAAGGAGAGAAGGTCAAGATACGGGCGGTACGATTTTGAAGATTCTGAAGTTTAGTTACAAGGGATTTGTTAGGGCCGATTTACACGGTACAACTTTGTTGCATGCGACACGCTTACGGCATGCTTACGACATGACTTGAGTTGATTTACACGGAGTAATTCGTGTTGTAAGCATGTCGTAAGCATGTTTTAAGCGTGTCGCATGCGACAAAGTTGTACCGTGTAAACCGGCCATTTCCATTTCCCCAAACAACACTACAATAATCAAAATGAGGTTACACCAAGGCGTTATAAATAGATAGACAGAAGCATTTCAAGTGATACGAAAGGCCGACTTCTCTTTAAAATACCAATGCCAGAAGCAATCTTTTTTGAGATTTTATCGACGTGAACATTTCAGGACAGATTTTCGTCCACATAAACCCCAAGAGATTAATTAGATGCAACATGTTTTATAGAGGCAGTATCAGTACTCTGATTTCTTTCATAATTCTCTTTAGGTAGATAATAGTGCGTGTTTATGTTGTGTCCTGTGTCTTGTGTCATTTGTTTGTGTGTCTTCCGACCCTAGTATTGTAATTAAGTTCATGTAATTTGGCTTCATTGTCTCTTGAACTCCCTGGTTATTTTAGGAAGCCCTAAAACCCCCTTTAACCTTTTATTTTAACTTCGTTCCTTTGATTGTATGGGTAGAAAATAAAGTTGTTGTTGTTGTTGTTGTTGTTGTTGAGTCACATTACTGTATATGACATTAACGTTGCACTGTAGAAATGAAGAGTTAAATTCATAGCTCACACGTTACCTTGTTTGCTTCCTGCAGGCTGTGAAGGTCGGTCAAACAAAGCCATTGTTGCAGCTGAAAATAACAGAGCATTCACCTGGCCGTTGACATCCCCAAACACAAGAATAGCTTCATTTACTTTATTTGGATTGCTCCTGTAGAGGATAAAGACATAATTGCAAACAATAATTATGAATGAAAGAGCCCAGCTGCATTCCACAACTTTTCACTGAATAAATTGTTTATTGTACGACAATCATCTTCTCATAAGAAGTCATCATGACACGGATGAAGGGCTATGCCCGAAACATTTGTTTAACGCAATGACACTACTTACAATTTTTCATTAATTTTTACTATTTTTTGTTATTTTTAACACTTTTATCTTCTTGTGAATCCTAAGTTTTGGAAAGTGTTTTAGAAGAGTGTTGCAGTAGTATTGTGTCATATCTGCACTTGTTTTTGATGCGTACCTGCACGCATTTTATTTAAGGTTACAGTGTACCTTCCGATCGAAAATGTATTGAATTTTTTTTTTTTTTGGCATCAAAATAAAGTTTACAGAATGAACTTTCATCCAAAAAAAATTATCGAAAAATAGCGAAAATTGACGGAGAAATGACGGTATAACTTTTGTGGGTGGAGTTTGTTTATGAAGCGATATGTTTTTTTAAGCGCTGTTTTCTCAAAGTTAATTTTTCGCTTGTTGGGGACACTTTAAAGAGCTACAACTCAAAGGGAATTTGTTCGATTTTCCTCAAATTTGGACAGAAGCTAGGCTAACATACAATCAACAAAAACATGTCGGCGAATTTCTTAATTCCGAAAACTTTTTCGTCAAGAGCCATTTCCGTGCGATCATTCCATTTTTTTTCTCCCTTTTTCGAAATATTCTGTACGTTTTCACTGCAATTGAATATGGGAAATCGCCGACACGTTTTTTTTTAGCGCTTCGTGTCCGGAAACCCGAGAACAAATCAAATTAGCAAAATACAATAATCGCTTTGAGTTATAGCGTTTTAAAGCTGATTCGGACGTTCGAATTTAGACGTTGTAAAAAATTCGACAATTCATTTTTTTACCAAATGGTTTCCATATTTAGATAGCCAGCTCTATAAGCTTTAATTTGATATCTGAGTTTAGGTATATTAAGTGTAATCTTAAGACGCTAGAGCTGTTATACTGGAGACACCCCCGAAGGTACACTGTAACCTTAACTTTTCTTAAGTTTAAGTCATTATTATTTTTCTAGCATTAATGCAACCAACGACCACCTTTCGGAGTCCCCAACTACTGTTTCCTTGAGGTTGTAATATTATTTATGGCTGCACTCTTAGGAGTTAAAAAGTTTAAAAGACATATTGACTGTAGACTTACCAGTAATCCATACACAGCGGGGTATATTCAAGGCCTTGTATTCTAAATTGACAGTTGAACTCGGACTTGGAACTCAAGTCATATATAGCTTTAAAAAACAATAAACAATAATTATTGATATTTGTACGTGAACAAATTATCACAGTATTCTGGTAAGACAAGAGGGGCAGATTATCACATCTTCTATTATACAATATTTTTACATGTATAATATAATAAAGCACAATCAATTATTATAAATTAAAATAATTATATGCACTGTATAATATTATTAATTAATATATAATTATTCTTAATACATTAATACATGCCGATTGCAACAAATAACCAGAGTGAGACAATCATAAACCATTGTCAAAGCGTGTTATTTCTGCATCCGGCACTTGATGAAACGTGACGTTTCCGAAGTTGTCTTCATCAGTCCTGTTGTCATTGCTATTCGTAACGCAAGCCAGTTATTAGCATGTTTCGGAAAATTCTTCGGAAAGCAATCGAGCTTTCTGTTCGATGCAAATAAATTTTTTGCTTAAGTTTTACATGTGCATATGAAACTTGAAAACAATACTCGTGAATAATGAGGACACTCATTTGTAAGTCTGCGGGAAAAAATTGGTACATTGAAGGCCCTATTTTATTGCCTTGCATGTCTTCAATGTCCTTGAAACTTGCAGGCCATACAAATTGATGATTAATCTCTAGATTGTCAAATTTTTAAAAAATTATCTCGCGGTTTTCAAATTATCATCGCATTTGTAGGTGTAGACCAAATTACATACAAAAATGGCAACAAGAGCAGCTGAACGCACGCTAATCAAATCCTTCTTTGTCGCAATCGGCCAAGGCAACCCCCTAACTTTTTCACACACCATTTCAAATGGAATCAAACTACTATGAGATGAAACTACATTCCCATCGCGCATCGTTTTCTTTAGATATTAACCAATTATGTCGATAGTATGTTTTTCTCTGTATTTATAATCCCCACAACTTCATCGACTAAAAATTCCAAAATTTCTCTCATACATTTCTGTCAAACTTTGTCCAGTTGAAGCCCATGGTCTAATCAATTAGTCCACCAGCGGGTTTTACAAATATTTCTCTTGATCTAGAGAAACTCCGCAACTTGTGAATTTCGTTGGATCACCATTTCATTGCCAAGCACCGATGTAAACAAATCCTTTACTCCCATAAAGTTCAATGTATTGTGTGTTTGCAGGCAAAGTGGCTTGACTTTTTATGCACTACAACAAAAGATAATTGGCCCAGATAATTGAAAGGGTGTGGACTTGTGAAATGGGTACGAGCCTCCTTAAATACTTTCAGCCTTTAGAAAGCTCAGCCTTATTAAATAGTTATTACTAACAGTAACTATAAATTCTACAAGTTATCGCTTCTTTCAGGGAGTTGTTGATCTGAGGTGGCAAAAAAGTGTACCAAAATTATATTAATGAATTGATTCACCTTAGTAATATCAAGTTATAAAGCCGGAATGTGATTTCAAACATTTACATGTCTTAAAACAGAATTTTTATTCAAAACTTTTTAGGTAATTTATTATTAGCTAGGGATCTTTGAACAGATAAGTCTGACATTCTTTTTTATATGTTTTTAATATTAACACATTAAACACCGTAAAGGCCACTCTTACATTATGTAGATTGTATAGTGAGCTGTATACAATGTGAACAATGTTGGGAGTGCTCCCACGATCTTTCCACATGTTTCAGCTTTAATTTGTTTATTACAAAGCTTCAATTTACCCTTAAGGTCGTTACTACACTGTATCAGGGGTCCATCACTTCTTTTGGGGTGGCTTTATGTATTTTCCATAGGCTCGTAGCCAGAAACGTCCGTGCGGCATTTGAATTATCCGTCACTTATTCATTACCACTGTTGTTTTCCTTGCGTCAATCTCGCAAGTTTGTTATGTCAATTAGGTCCTATTCATCTAGTGTGAATAGTTGCGTAACCGCTGCTGTATATATAGTGTACACGAGGTCAGTTATTCACTTCTCGCGTTTTTTCAGAGCTGATTTTTCAGTCCACGCTCGACTTGGTTTTTCCCTCCCGCCCGACCCTCTTTTACTTTGATTCATTTTTGTGATTAGCTCTTGAATTATAATTCACAGGCCGTCCAAACACTGGTGAATGTTTCAAGTGTGGAAGGCTTGGACATTGGTCAAGGGATTGCAGAGCGGCGAGTGGAGCAAGCTTCTTCCCGCGCGGTTTTGCCGCCGGTCGAGCCTTTACAAATACCGGAGCTGGAGCCTCAGCTTCAACCTCTAGCCCAGGATACAGGGGTGCTAGTTAATCAGGTCCCTGAAGAGTTCCAAAAATACAACGATGTGATTCAGGTACGGGAGAATTTTGAACTGGAAGAGGACAGTTCTACAAATGCAAACGTCAAGGGAAACTTAAAGAAACACTTAGCGTTCTGGAAGGCAATAGGTGCTTCTTCGTTTATCATTAATGTTATTAGCTACGGCTATCGTTTGAATTTTATGGCTCTTCCGCCCCCTTGTTATCTCACAAATAATAGTTCAGCTTTGAGACACTCTGATTTCGTGTATAGTTCGATCAAGGAGCTTCTTCAGTCGGGTCGGGTTAAGGAAATTCCCTGTAGGCCTACGGTCGTCAATCCATTGTCCGTTTCAGTTCAGAGCAATGGGAAGAAAAGACTTATTCTAGACTTAAGATATGTCAATTACTTTCTGATTAGGTATAAATTTAAATACGAGGATTGGAAGGTTGCCTTGACGATGTTTCGCAAGAATGGTTTTATGATTTCCTTCGATCTCAAGAGTGGTTACCATCATGTGGATATTTTTCATCCCCATCAGTTATATTTGGGTTTCTCGTGGGTGTTCCAAGGGATAACGAAATTTTTTGTTTTTACCGTTTTACCGTTTGGGCTGTCCACTGCCCCATATATATTCACGAAAGTGTTACGTCCCCTGGTAAAATGGTGGAGGGTTTATAACATTAATATAGCTGTGTTCTTAGATGATGGTTGGGCCATCGCCAATGGTTATGACGATGCTAAAACTATAGCCGCGAATATTTATTCTGATATTACTAAGGCGGGTTTTATAATAAACCATGCGAAGTCAGTTTGGGAACCCACTCAGTGTATTACTTGGGTCGGTGTCGTGTGGAACAGTGCGAACGGCACTATCAGTGTTACCCATGCTAGGGCTCAGAGTATCGAAGATACAGCTGCTCAGTTGGAATATCAAAAGTTTTTAGTTTCACCTAGGCAATTAGCTTCCTTTGTCGGGAAGGTTATGTCGACGAGTCCGGTTACAGGAACGTTACCCAGAATTACCACCAGGCATTGTCAAATGACAGTTGCTATTGCTGAGGAGTGGGATACTCCTGTGGCTTTAGACCAATATTCTATAGAGGAGATTATATTTTGGAAATGTCATGTCCATGCGCGTAATTTTAAGGATTGCTTCGTTGCAAGGAAGCCACAAAAAATCACTTACTCCGATGCGAGTCAAAATGCTTGTGGTGCGGTCATCTATATTAATGAAGGGGAGCATGTTTGCCACAAAATGTGGACCATGGATGAAAAAAGCAAGGAGCTCCACTTGGAGAGAGCTGACAGCTATTGAATTTGCACTGTTATCATTTCTACCAGTAGTAACTTCGTCTCACGTTAAATGGTTTCTGTTTAGGAATATTGGAAATATTTTTCATTTGGTCTACGCAGTAGTTAAAATGAAATTTGGGAATTACCTAAAACACATGTAACAACCATTACCATCAAATTTCGGGTGGTAGAAGGGTCGCTACTTTCAGGGGGTCATTATTTTTGGAATGTTAGTTATTAAATTTCTGACATTTTAATAATGTTTTGATACTGTATAGTAGCCAATTAAGTTGCAAATGATCACCTACATTATGCCTACAGACTGTAATTTATCCCAACCAGTTTTTGGTTTTATTTTTTTGGTTTATATAAATTAGTGTTTAACTTGTAGACCTAATAATAAACAAGTTAATCAATAATTGCATTGTCACTACAAAGCCCTGAAGGAGATGCATCGAATTGCATGAACAGGTAAAATTATATATAAAATTATATCATTTATTTGTACCTATTTCTTTACTGGTGAGAGCAAGTGCCAGTTTGTAGATATTCTGCATTGGTACAAAGTCTGTCACCCACAAGTCTCTTTGTTTTACCTCATCTTGATCTGTTTGAACCTATCATAGATGAATACAGAAGCACAGTCAGGTACATGATTAATAAATGTGTACTACAGTACATTCTCCCACCTTAACAATAAATTACCCACATTTTACTTAACGACCAATTTGACATGAAAATCCCATACCTGAACTGTTCTCAGTGGCTTCATGTTTACTGACCAGAGAGTTATAACCCCTTCCTGTGGAGAAGTTCAAAACATATTGAGAAATTATTTTGTTATTATTACTTAATAACAGTCTGTCTGTCTGTGAGTAACTGTTTACAAAAACAGGTGGAATTATTTAGCCATACCTTTGTAGCTAAAATTAATTTTCACTCAAAATCAGGGGTGCTGCTTATATCTTTGTTTTAGGTTAAAATTATTTTAGATTAAAATTATTTCAAACTAGGTTAATTTTTATTTTCCTCTGTCTGAGAGATTCTGTCTGTCAGTGAGAGATTCGCCAACACACACATTTTGGCGGGAAACCTCCCCTAATTTAAGGTGATTGTTTCCAGCTAGCCTACCGGTTTTGCTCAATATTCTCCCGTTTTTTTTTGTAACTTTCTTCTGCCATGGCAAAGGAAGATAAATGTAAAAGGGACCAATAGGTCTCAGCTTTCACTATCGTCTATGTGTTTAAAACTCTACCAGCTTATCCATGGCAATTTTCCATTGAAAATAATATTATTAATATTAATTTATGATCTCAAAATGTAGGAAATGGCATCTTAGAGGCCTTTTTGTTTTAATTTTTCCAGGGGGAGGGGCATGCCCCCAGACCCCTGGAGGGTTTGAATCTCGATCTGCATTTGAGGCGTATACAAGCTTAATAGCCAGCAGGGTGTCTGCATGTTCTGTGGATGGCCACATTTTTTAGGAAGGCTTTCAAGTTTTAATTGGTACATGTACATTTAATTGCATGCCTTCATAAAAAAAAAAGTTCAATTATTTTCCTTGCATTGTGGATTTAATTACAACTTGATCAGTGCTTACCTTACTAACAGCAATGTATCGTGATGGATTCATCAGTGGGGATATTCTAATAATGGCTTCTTTGTGTGGGCTGAAAGTTTTGATATTAAGTTCAAAATTTTAATTATTGATTTTTATATTATATATCATATTGCAATAATTATTTGAATTCCTAAAATTCTGTACTACTGTACATGCATGTAGGCACTACATTGTATTAGACTAACTGCCAAATATTTACTAGAAAGTTGTTTTAAGAAAATAATGTAACACAACTACTATGCATGATTGTATAAATATAATAATATTGTGTAAATATGTCACAGATCAACACATGCACGCATCTATAATAATAATAATAATAATAACTATAATTGTGAAAGGATTTGTTTTTGGAAATTTACAAGATGTCTCAGTTTCATTTTAATTACTATTAACCATTTAAACTAAGACAAAGGAAGGAAACAAGAAATTAATTTAAACTGGTTTGAAATATTCATTGAACCAAAATAAAATTAATATTTAAATTTAAACCACAACATCTGTTGTACATTGTTCATGTACACTAAGTTCTAGTTTTTTTAAGTTTGTTTGTTTAATTTCTATTTAATAATTTGTATGACACATGATTGTGTTTCAAACCTTGCAAGATTTCTTAACTCTCTCCATTGGGGAACCTGAGGTAAAACAAGATTAGAAATTGATTAATACAACGTAGTTAATGTTAATTAATCACTAGTCTTTCAATATTAATGGTGAAATAAACGTGTGCACAGTATCATCATAAGCTTAAACTGTACAAATGTATAAGGCCACACTCAGTTTAAAAATTTATACTCATCTGTAGGTTTCAAAATAGCTTCAAATAAGCTACTTGACAATTTTAATAATCAGGTAGCTTATTAAATTCAGTGACCTTGATTAATTTACAGTTAAGCACCACATGAGACAAAAAAAATTAATATTAACTTTACATGCTGCACCCCTCAACAAAACGCTATACATCACCCTGTAAATTAAAGCTTTACATTAGAAAGTTTTTAATCTTTACTTTAAATTTTTAATTGATTAAACAATTTAATGAGCGCCACAGTACTTTTTAAAGTACATGTACATATGACAGTCAAGCTTTCACCCCATTCATGCGGATTGCCCCTCGTTCATAATCATGTTAATATACTAATTTGCATGATTCAAAATGGCCACAAAATTGCTAAAGTGGTCCATTGAAACCTACCATTAACATGTACTGCCCCTAACCATTGCACTGCCCCCAAATGAATGCTACCAGCCTGAGTTGAACACCACACACAACAGCAACACCACATTGCCAATTAAAATGGTCCATTGAAACCTACATGTTTTTAAACTTTGTTTTAAGCTACTGTTAACATACACGTAGTACACTGTACCCCGGGGGGGGATTCCCATATAAAAATGACGGGGGTGCTCATCGTACCTTTTAGGGGTCAAAATTTGTAGATTGGTACCGCTTAGGGTACTAGAATCTTAAATGACCACCGTTAGAATTATCGCGGTACCTTTTAGGGTATGAGCCGAAAAAATATGACAGAAAATGACATGGGTTGCTTTAGAATATTTTATTGGTACCTCTTAGGGGTAAAAATTATTTTGAGCCACGCCCATCAAATGAGATTCTGGTACCTTTTAGGGTGTTTTTCGAAAATTTCCGACGAACACCCCGTCATTTTTATATCGGAGCACCCCCCAGCCGGGCACTGTACATAAGTCTGTCAGTAATAACCTGTGTGGTTTTCATTCTGTCATCTTTCTCATAGTATTCTAGCAGCATATGAGAACAGAACTTGTCCCAGTCAACATATCCCTCTTTTCCTACATCAATCTTGTTGAATAGATCCTCGTATTCCTCTCGAGATCCTTTGTTCAGTACAATGGACAGAATCTCACAGAACTGGTCAACATCCAAACTCAGCTCACGTTCATGACCAGACTGGTTTATCTGGAAAAAGAAACACATTGCCGCTATTATTGGTTTGCACTTACATTTTGCACATGTTTCAAAATTCCGACAGAAGCAATTTACAAAACAGATCTTGATTCCAAAATGTTTATGGAATTGTTCTTTGAGATTTTCAATTATTCTTCTTTTCGTTTTTGGTGTTTTAACACATGTACATGACTTGTATGATTGCAGCTCCTGTTCGATGTGTTACATGATTGATGAACATGTACAGTCAGTATATCATCATCATCATTATCATCAGTCGTCGTCATCATCATCATCATCATCATCATCATCATAACACTATAAGTTACATGTACATATATATATTTTTTTGTACATGTCCTGTAAGAGTTGTATTGACCAAGCAAAATTTATTTATTACATGTAGTTTAAATAATGGGATTTAAATGAAAACTGCCTCTGTTACATTCTGTACCATAAATGCATCCTGAACTGCTTTCAAGTCATGCATTGTCAATCGGTTAACCAGCTTGAAACCAGCATTAAAGGTTGTCATCTTTGGATCAGCTTTCCTGGAGTAGATACAATGTACTAGATTATATAAGCTCACAAATTACAAATGTACATTACACAAAAAAGGCATGATCTTATAATTTTATTTTTAACTTAAAGGCCTTAAAAGAACTTGATCAGCCCTACTGAAGTACTTAATACACTGTAGATACATTATCAGGGTTGTCCCTAACAGCCGGCAGCCGGCAGAATTAACCGGCTACTTCGGTCGTTTGTGCCGGCTACTTTTGTGATAAATATATTTTTTTAAAGACAAATTATTTGTTTCTTTACTGGTGCTATCCGGCTACTTAGAAATTTTTGCCAGCTACTTGAAAAGTTGTGGACAACCCTGCATTATGTATAAAGGTCTGTTTAGACATGCCATTTTTATGCAATTTTTGTCCCGCTCTCTAATGCAACTTTCGTCGCCATAGTGTAAACTACTGTAGTGGCGATTTCCTGTGCGATTCAGGTGCAACATTTGCTTTGATTTGCTATGATTTCCCAAAAATTGCCACCAGGTTGCATCAGGTTTCCAACCTCTGCGACATCGTGCGACAAATCGCACTGAAATCACCATCCGTTTACACACGCAATTTGAAGATGCAACTTGCACATGACAAAAATTGCACCGACAAGTGCGACAAAATTTGCACAAAAAATTGTCTGTGTGAATAGGCCTTAAGATCTCTTTTATTGCACTACACATGAACTTTTGTTAGTATTAACTACATTTGTATAAAGGCCTTTAGCATAGATTTTTATATGTTATAAGGTTAGCCCCCCCCCCCCCCAGATACTCCTTACCAAACCACCCAGGGGGAGGGGGAGGGGGGGACCCTCATATATAAGCTACATGTTGTAGTATCTGGTATGTGTCGTGTGAAGGGTATGCATGGTTTTCAAGAAGTGTAGTCTTGGATAGGGTATAGAAATCAGAGAGTTTTGGTATCAATAGAATAAGGGGTATCATTTGCCGAGAAAATGATCAGTGGTATGAAGAATTAATGAAGTCTAGAATAGGAAAGAGCTAATATAGGGTTGCAAAATCAGCTAAACACAGTCTGGTATACATTGTAGGGTAAGGGTTTCAGAACCCCAGCAGCACACCCCCACTCAGCAGACTGGCACTGTGCTAACTGAGCTCACCAGGTGACAGTTTGCAGTTACATGTAGGCTACATTTTTCCAGGGTTTTTAAAGGCCCATTCACACGAGCAATTTTTGCTGCGATTTTTGCTACGATTTTAGGTGTGATTTTTACGGCAATTTCATGGCGACGCAAAATCGCATGTGTGAACGGCTGGCGAATTTACTGCGATTTTGGAAATTCCAGCACCACAATATATTTTGGCAGTTTTCTGACGAAGATCGCAGCAAAATCGCAGTGAAATTTGAACATGTTCAGAACACCTGCGAAATTGCAGCAACATGAATTTCCAAAATCGCACTAAAATCACCTGCCGTTTACAAGGCGTGAGATTTTGCATCGTCATGACATCGCTTTTAAAATTGCACCTAAAATCGTAGCAAAAATTGCACATGTGAATGGGCCTTAACACCACTTGGCCTGGAGAAACTGTGATCAGGTCCAAATAAAGGATGCACTACTTACAGTGTAGACCAAGGTAAACTGGCATAAACATCCATTGACACTAGCTGTACTTAACTGGATACGCTGAAATGTAGAGTTTCTTGAAGTCCCTTCCAATACTAACTTTCGATAAGTTGGTTAATCTTCGTTTCTTTCACGACTTAAATTCCTCGCGCAAATTTTTCGCTAAAACTCGACTAAAAAAGCAAAGGTCGACTTGTGGCAAGTCTAGCTGAAATGAAGCCCTTGATCGTTTGACCGCCAAATTCTGAAATTTTGATCACCCGTGCACTCGCAATCATTCCTATTCACATTTATAAGGTATTCGTATATATTGTCGTACAGTATATATTGTCGTACAGTCGAGAAAAAGTCACATTTTTATCCCCTCGTAAAGTTAAACAACAACATTTTCGGTTATCAATGAAGTAAACATGTCACAAAGATTGTCAAATGAGTGTTCTTTAATACTTGCAAAAGGAAAAGAAAACGAAAAAAAAGTCTTCTCTACCTGTAGCGGAAGATGGCGCGTGAAATACACTTTGAAATTTCCGTGCGTCTGAAGAAAAAATTCTTCAAAACATTGAAAACAAACTCTGATTGTTTTGCAAACTTGTCCTTCGTAAACTTGTATCCGCCATCTTGTGTCCCAGAAGTCAAATGGTCTACATTCACTCAGTTGCCGCTGCCCTTTAGCGATTTTCATGAGCCTGTTAGTCAAATATTGACCTCGTACAGCGACGTACGGCCATACAAAGTCTTGTAAACAAGCTACAATTTGATTAAATCGCACGAAAATCCGCGCGTACTCGCTTGAAGATAAGCTGGTCTTCCTCTTCTTCTCCAAGACACATTTAGTTCGTTTCAATCGAGAGGAGATGAATTTACGTTCAATTTCTAAAACAGGTTAGGCTTCAAAACTACGTACAAAGCACACAAGATTCTGTGTGTTCAAGTGTACGACAATATATTGCTGTGTACGAGATCAGATCAGAAAGGTTGGTCATTCTATGCAAGTTTTTGGCAAGATTAATCAAGTTTTAAAAACAATTGATTAACTGATATTTTTAGACAAATGGTTGAAGTTTTTAGTGGAAGAATAATTTAGAGTTTTGACTTTATCAAGCACACAAGATAGAACTATAAACGTAAAGCGTACGACATTATATACGAATACCTTACATGTATTTATTTTTACCTTTCTTCGACTCTCGAGCTCTTGCTTTATGGTGATTTTCAACGATGGAAGGCATGGAATGAAAAGATCGATTTAAGCTTACCGGTTAAAATGTTTGAAATTAATTTTTTGCCAGTTCGATTTATTAATAAGCTAACAATGTGAAGTCCTTACCTCTCGTTATTCTCTTCTTGTGACTGTTCAGCATTTGTCAGTGCAACCAAAGATTCTTCGCCTTTTGGTGATTTAGACATTTCGGAAACCTTGAGTCTAGTCTGCAGTGTTTAAACATCAGTGATCTCTGTGCAGTGCTCTTTCCGCCATGTTCAGTTAATAAACAACATCATCCGGCGGAGCTCTGCAACCATAGCAATCACAACTCGTACCACTCTTACTCGGCCTTGGTCTAAGTTTCCACAGGCTTGATGCGATTTTTGCTGTTTTTGTCGCGCTCTCCAATACAACTTTTGTCGCAAGTATAAGCTAGCGGCGATTTCCTGTGCGATTCGGCTGCGACATTTGCTTTGATTTACTGTGATTTCCCAAAAATCGCCACCGAAAAACGGGTATAGGAAATGGAGTAGTTTGGACTTGGGGCACACCACCCGACCACCCGAGCGACGAAGAATGGGTAGCCTGTGGCACCCCCTAAGAGATAGGAGTGTGTGGTCACCAAGCTGATCGTCAAATCAACATGGCGGTCTGACAAAAACGCGATCTTGTCGTTTCATTTGGCGCTGTATCACAATCTAGCACAAAGAACACAACAAGTTACCGTTTATATTATAAATGGCATTAGTAAAAAAAGCTGATCAGTTGTCTGTCGCTACGGTTCAACAGTCGACGGGAGAGAAAAACAATAAACGTGATGTTGAAGTGCTCGATGAAGAAACATACGTGCAAGTAGGCCAGCAATCATGCCTTTTATAATCTTAATTAAAAACAATGATTATTCCCGGGGTATCTAACCAAACTAAATCGAAAAGAATTGTTAATCGCACGCAATCAAAATTGAGTTTTGAGTAAATCGACTGAGTTCGATAAAAATGAGAAAAATATAGTGAATGAAAATTTGTTCTTTGTGGATATGATATTTTTATTTCAAGAAGTACCTTGTCTTATATTGGGCAAATCATAGCCAGTAAATCGTGTTTCCAAACCCCAGCTCTAGATCTGTGCAAACATCACTGCAGTGAAATCAGCCCTAAAATTACTCCTTATCCAACCTGGCTATTCTCATCTAAAGCATGTTTATAACTCATAGTGGTCACTTTACGGAGATTTCATTAAAGCTCATAGACCCTTTGTCCTGTGCATGTACACTATGGGCACTTAACATTAATTTTGTTAGAACTGGCCAACCAGACTGGTCAGTTTCTAACTAGAATGTGGCTTTTTGAAGACATGTTCCCACAAGTCCATCAAAAGGGTGCATACTACATGTATTTCTGAATTGACCAGTCCAGCTCACTAGTTCTGACAAATAACGGCATTTACTAATACTAAGCAGTTCAGCTGGCCAGTTCTGACAAATACCAAGTGCCCTTAGCTACAAGTGCCGTGATTTTAATGGAAGTAACTACAATCATGTATTTTTCCTTTGCATGGGACCTCATGGCTAGGTTGCAAGGTTGTGCCAGCCATGGGGACATTGTTCAATCTAGGCGTTGGCTATCAGTGATAGCCCCCAGATATTTCAGGCACCCAACCTTCATTAAATGATGCAGTCGCTAGTCAAATTATAATATCATAATCTATTCAGTATTGCAAGTTTTATGCTTTGGTCAACACTTGTCATATGTTCTCTTTGCAGTCTTTGAATAAAATCATACAAAGAGACTTTTTCCCAGAGCTTCCAAAATTAAGGGCTCAGCATGAATATCTGGATGCCGTGGAACACAATGACATGGATAAACTGAGGGAGATATCAGCGAGATATCAAATCACTCAAACACCCGGTGGAAGATTGGGTAGGAAAATTAGAAAATTAGGTTTTATCAACCAGGTTGATAAGATACATTGGCCACTGTATAAAAAAAAAAAAAAGATTAAACAGCTGACATTTTGAGCACTATAGCCCTTTGTCATAGCAAATCAACTAAACAAATTTGTTGTGTGTGGTTTATATATCAAACGGTGCAGCTACTGTGCACTATTAGTGGAAACATGGTAATAACAAGAACACATTAGTTGAATGAAAAAGGTTCGTTGATTACATAATTACAGTATGTAGTGTTTTCGATTCAACTAATTTGAGTGTCTTTCATTCATTCACAACTAATTTGAGTGTTTTTCGTTCAACTAATTTGAGTTTTTTTCATTCAACTAATTTGAGTGTTTTTCATTTAACTTTAAATGTGAGACCAATAGCCCATCAGGCTGCATGACTTGTTCAAGTACATGTAGCACTTACATGTATTTGTAGCTTTAAAAGCATAAAGTGACTAGGAATTATATTATGAAGTATAAAACATAATTATGCATGTAACTGTTCCTGCAGGATATCAAATTATTTTTAAGCCATCTTGGAGTAAGGGTCCTGACCTTAATAACAATAACTTATCTTTAGCCAATATATAATTTTTCCTGCTGGCAGTTTCTGTTTTAAAACAGTATTGTGATTCCTCGTTGTTTTAATTGACTGTGTATTTTCAGCCACCCCTGCCACATTTGAAACTCCCAATACTGTCCAAGGAACCCCAGCACCTTCTCACCCAGTCCCTGATAACAGCAGAGAGGCTGTTGAGGGAGACAGCTCAACAGAAAACAAATCAAGTAGTAAGAAAGATAAGTCGGACTTAACGCTGGACAGATTCCTGGCTAAAAACACTAGTGAAGACAATGCCTCATTTGAGCAAATCATGGAAACTTCCCTTCAGAAACATAGGGAGAAATATCAATGGCTTTATGAAAAAGAACAAGAACAGAAAGAAAGAAAAGAGAAAATCCTGGCTTTGCCAGCTCCTGAAGATGGTGATCAGTTTAAATATGAGGACAGGCCTTCAATGATAGAGACATGGAATTATACAAACAAAAATGTGCTCATGTACTACCCAGAAGGAGTCGATGCATCTGCACAGGAGAAAATTGATGGCAAGTATATAAAAAGACAGCAAATTCTGCATTCTAACAGCAGATTTAATAAGGATCCATTTCCTGATGAGTCTTGTGATGACAAACTGGCTGCTGCGGCTGCGGCTCGTTTAGATGCACAGCAGGGTAAGATAGGTGTGGATGGTCAGGTTCAAGGAACCAATGAGACACCCAAGGTTAAAGGGTATGGATTTGTTGCCACTCCTTCACCTGCTCCAGGTATAATTATACACCATGTATTCTTACATATAAAATAACATACACATGTACAGTACATTATGTACGTCAGTTAACTGATCAAAAAGAACGTCCCAGCCAAACACACTTTATGGCACTAATGACAGTGTTTTTCCTGCATGTTTTATGTACACTATATGCACGCTTGAAGGATACTTATGAATTGCAGAGCATGCACATGAAACAGTAGGCAGAATAACTGATGGTTTCCACTTTAATATGTTTTGCATTGAGCAAATAAATATATCTTCAAGTTTTGTTCTCAAAGAAAAGGTCGCCTACGTAAAAGCTACAAAATGTAAACCTGGCTGAACACAATCCTTCATAGCATTTGTAACCGTAATTCAGTTAGCATGCTTGCTGCATGTGTGTTAAAGTGCACTTATCAAGTCATGTGCCATCAATGCCATCCAGTGATTAATTAGTGAACAAGTCCACATAGTCAGATGAATGCAAAATATAAACAAATGTAACATCTTGCATTGTCCTATGATTCAGAGTATTTTGACAATGCCATATTGACATGTAATGATTGTGTTTTGGATGACTTCAGGGGTAGACGCATCTCCTCTGATGACATGGGGCAGTATAGAAGGCACTCCTTTTCGCTTGGATGGTGGTGATACGCCCATTACTGGCACTCCTGGTCCAACTTTTAAAATGCCAGAACCAAAGAAAAGAGACCAGTTGGGCCTGGCACTAGCAGAGAAGGTCAGTAGACAACACAGGGAGAAACGGCGACAAGCTTTAGCAAAGGCCACTGCTTTGATTGGCAGGTAAATATCGCATTTTTTCCACAAATAATTATCTTTAAGTTTGTTCCATAGACAGAAATTGTACACCCTGATTATTAGCAGAGTCATGTTTTAATAGATCAGAATTATTGTTGTACTTTAGGTCAATTTGTTCTTTAAGTCAAAATGATTTCAAACTACTTTAGTTTGATTCTCTTTTGTTCCAGATTCATTAACATAATCCTAAGACAAAGAAAAGACCAAATCAAACTAGTTTAAAATCATTTTGACCTAAGATCATTTTAAACTACAACATTATTTAATAGATCAGAATTATTAATACAGGCCCACCATCATGTACATGTTGGCTTTATTTTTAATACATCGCCTGTTCTAAAACTTGAGGGAGTTTGGCTGAATGTAAAAGTATGTATGTTGTCTACCAAAGAGCTTAATATCTTAAGAATTCTCCCAAATGCCTTCTAGTGTTTGCATCAGGTGATGTAGGCATGTGCATATCATGGTGATGTGATACATACCAAGACTGTTTAGCAGATATTTAAGACAGTTTGAGTGAGGTTAGATCTCACTGATAGTTATGGTATCACATTATATTTTTTGCCCATGATCTACATTGTACATCCACCATTCAATAAGGCCAGTATGTGGTTTATTTATTGCAAGTGATGGTCTGCCTAAAATGAAATCTCAACATCTGTCAATGTTGAAGCCTCCAATGCTAACATCCATAGGCCTCATCACACAGTATGTTCCCCCCCCCCCCCCGCCCAATAAAGTTTGCTTGATACAACCGACAAATATGTCACCAATTTCTGGCCATTTACAGGTTTTGTAAAACGAAATTTGACTTTGTTGCCATAGAAATTGAATTCTAGTATGTTGTGCAAAAGCTTTCAAACGAATGAGCAGGAGATGGTTTAAATTACACGGCAGCAATGATTAGCTTTGGGTACAATGCACAGCATGTAAGAACACATGTGACAATTCTGGCATTTGTAGAGAAGAACGCTTAACAAGACCAATGGACATTTGCGTTGGAAGCTATCAGTATTGGGTTTCACTCAATTTGTATTTCTTTGTGTCACAGGAGTCCCAAGCATATGAACACTGTTGATCGTCTGGGGCAGATGTCTCCTGCTGCGCAGAGATTAGCTTCACAACGATTAGGAATCAGAACAGGAAGTGATAAATCGTTACGAGCAAGTTACACCCCATCACCTGCTCATAGCTTAACAGGAAGTACCACACCCACTCACCATCGACAGTCAACTCCTACCACACCACAGGATCATAGTTCAACACCATCTCAGGGTGTATCCCTTACAGACAACCTACTCAAGCTGCCTAAACACTGACAGACATCACCGTCGGCAAATTAATGGACTCCTACCACACCACAGGATCACAGTTCAACACCATCTGAGAGTGTTTCCCTTACAGACAACCTACTCAAGCTGCCTAAACACTGACAGACATCACCATCAGCAGTCAACTCCTATGATCACACCACAGGACCACTACTCAACACCATCTCAGGGTGTTTCCCTTACAGATAACCTACTTAAGCTGCCCAGGCACTGATAGACATCACCATCGGCAGTCAACTTCTACCACACCACAGGATCACTGTTCAACACCATCTCAGGGTGTTTCCCTTGCAGATAACCTACTTAAGCTGCCCAGACGCTGATAGACATCACCATCGGCAGTCAACTTCTACCACACCACAGGACCACTGTTCAACACCATCTCAGGGTGTTTCCTTACAGATAACCTACCTAAGCTGCCCAGACACTGATAGACATCACCATCGGCAGTCAACTCCTACCACACCACAGGATCACTGTGCAACACCATCTCAGGGTGTTTCCCTTACAGACAACCTACTCAAGCTACCAAACCACTGATAGATGTCACTGTCAGAAGTCAACTCCTGTCGCACCACAGTATTACACTGCTGACACATGCACTTCTATTGCCAAAGCACAGATTATTGTTTCTTTTTTATTGCACAGTATTTTACTCACGTTCAAGGAAACATTATCCTTAAGGGGGATTATGGTGAAATGCTATTATTGCATCATCTAAGAGCAGTTCCCGGCTTTTTTTAAATTATCCATTAATGTTTCAAGCAATCTAAAAATGACTCAAAAGACCATTTTACAGTGATGTGCTTAGTAACCTGGTCTTTGAGTGAAAGTGAGGTTAGAGTTGACTTTGTTTTTATGGTTACTGGTATGTAATGGTATGTAATACCAGTAGCTACATTGTCATCGGGTTGTAAGTAAGTAAGTAAGTCCTTAAGTCCGACAGTCCGTGAGATGTAAGACCGGAAATGTAATTTATGTCAGTTTCGACCGTGGAGTTCCTGAAAAAATGCTTCCACGAGTCACATTGAAGGTTTTCCTGACCATGTGGCGAATTTTGAATCGTTCCATATGCGTTTTCCCTCTGGAATCGTTAGTAAAAATATTTATCGAGCGTGTAACAGCCGCCATCTTGGAGAAATGACGTCAATTTCTTAAATAAATAATTTTACGGTTCCGTTAACGATTTGCTTCGCTAGCCCAGTGAATTGTTCCGTTGGATATATTGCGTAGTCGTACGTCGCAGGTTCGACTCCCGACAAAGTCAAACTTTTTTTCCTTTTGTTTTTGTTTTTTTCCAAGACAACCTTTATTTTTTTTTTCTTTTTGTCGCTAATGCGGGTGTCACACAGTCGCGATTTTGCTTCACGATTACCTGACGATGCGAAAAGTGACAAAAATCATGAGTCCCTCGCGAGAGGTCTTAGAGCACTTGACGGGCTCTGATATAGGACTTAAGTGGTCTTCAGTGTGTCTTGAAGGACGTGATAAGTCGGCAAACTCTCACGAACATTTTGACCATGCTCAAAACAATCGTGAGAGTCAGCCGATCTATCTTCGTCGGGTAGCGGACGCCAAACCGTCGTCAACTGCTCTTAAATGCTCTTGACGGTCGGGAGTTGCTCGTGAGCCGCTCTAATTGATCGCCAGTCCCATTGATAGGTCGCTAACAGATCGCGAGTAGGACGCGAATGAACGTGGATTGCTCTGTTACGGCACGTCTGTTGATCGTGTATAGCTCGTTTGTAACTCGTGTATAGCTCTTGACAAACGTGAGTTGGACTTCACCTTGTGGTATTTTTTTTATTTTGACGCCCCATTTCCTACGTTCTTTTCGCGATATTTTACAAATTTAGATCGTGAAGGTCGTGAGCTGATCGTGAGTTTAGGTCTCGACTGTGTGACACCGCCTTAAACAAGCCTGCAGGCCGCATTACCATCAAGCGTTTTTAAAATGTCAATCCCGCAACTTTAAGACCGTAGTGAACCCACTGGGGATGAGAATACGATAATGACCCGATATGGTATGCGATGTTGTCCGATGTTTCTTCTTCATCATCTTCGTGAATCTTTGGCGTCTACGGCGAACGACGATAAACTTCGACGATTGTCGTCGTATCGGAAGTTATCGACTTTCTATTGATTAAAAACGTTGCATGCATCTTTCCACGTCTTTGCATGCGTCTTTTCACATGAAAACAGGTAGCGTAACTTAATATCTTTGACTCCAAGAATTAACATTTTCTTTGTTATTACTACAAAATCTTCTTTTACACTCTGCTACGCATTCTCAAGAATGCACAATTGCATATAACTATTGTTAATAAGCGGATAAAGTACTGTAATTCCCATTAATAAACAAGGCAAGATATTGATTGGCTACAAAATCATTCAATGACAAATAACATTTGTCTACTTCCCGACTCTTTCCATACTCGCGGCAGCAATTGTTTAGTGAAAAACTCAGGCAAAAATTATCTGCCAGTCATTACCCACAAATTATGCTTCCTACAAACCACATACACTCCCGCAAGTGCCTATTTTTTAATAATGCGCATCTTCCTGCTTTTCATATGTAAATCGTTTTGAACAAAAACTAGTTAGCATAAGAACAACATGATTTACATGTGGAAAGCAGGAAGGTTTGTATCAAACAAGGTCAACTTCAGTCTCACTACCACTCAAAGGCCAGGTCCCTAAGCAGACACTCATGTAACGGAACCAAAATTAGGCCTAACAAACGTCTGTAATACTACACGAGGAGTAAGTAAAACACTTTTGAATAATTCCATTATTTGATGAAAGATACTGGTCAATAAACAACCTATTGCAGGACAAGTAGACTTTTTTTTTGTAAAATTGTTATTCATTTTTCCCTAAATTAAATTAAATGAATTATGTCATAAACGACAGACAAAGAACATTTACAACCCAATATTCAGCAACCCTGGCTTGATACGACCTGAGAAAACAACGCTCATCACTCAACTGGCTATTCATAAAAGACAATTGCACAGAAGAGGAACGATCCATTATATTCCTCTTGTATATTACCTGAAAATAATTCACGCTTCCTATCTTAAAAAAAAAAACACGTTAAACGCCATCTTTAAACGCATATAGCGGTCTTGTTCTAAGGGAATATTCTCCATCAGTTTGAAACCAGTAGAGAAAGAACAAAAAAGAACTCATTTTAGCGCACCTGATTGACGCACGCAATGTTGGTGTGTTATTACAGCTCTCCAAAACGTTGTAATTGGACACCAGGGGATGGGATTGCTTTTCAACACCCTGTTGGACACTCACGTGGGTACTCGGATGACCAATTTTTTGTTATTGAAATGATTATAACTATTTTGAAAGTACAAATCTTTAAAGTTGGAGCGGGTCTCTTAAAATTGTTTTCAATGCAAGACGTATGAAGCGTGACGACAAAAACAGGCAAACGAGTTAAACTCTTTGAACCCTTCAATTCACGTCATGTTTGTACGACAAATATGATACATTATTTTGCTTCACAAGACCTTTTGGGAATTGGTAGAGCTTGAGCAGCAAGATAATGTGAAAATGTTGTGTGAGGTGGTTACACTATTAATAAGTCTTACATCAATTGTGTTTTAGTCGTTTACTTATAGCCCCCAAAGCGTCTTTTACAACACTTTAATTAAAACGTTATGTTATATATTTTTTTGCGAATCGGGTGCAGAAATTTGATCATAATTCCGTTTTGGTCTTTTAATCACGCCGATTACAAGTAAGTGGTAAGAGGTTTGGCCTCTAAACGTCTATTACAACCAAATTCATTGTATCGCGATGCGCGAAATGCAAACTTGGAAAGTTTTTTTTTTCTGTTCCGTCCATCATCTCAGTGGGAGGCGGGGTTATGCATTTGCTTGAGCAGTTTTAATATAGATTGAACATGAGATCGATTTATGAAAAATTAAACAAGCTAAATGAAAGAAATACCTGTAAACTGTGAAAAACCTGGACTCTACCTTCAGCTAGTGGTGACAACACAAGACAACAATCACCCGCACCGTCCCATGCCTTCTGCGACACCAAGAAAAAAGTATGGTCAAGGAACTTGACTGCTAATTAATATTGAATTATTAAGCTATATCTCTGAGTTTATCGGATTTCCAAATTCAGGATTGATTTAGTGAACTAAACGAGTTTACTTTCATCGCCAAGGTTATATAATTATGAATTTATAATAGGCATTCCATCTTAAATACTATAAGTGGCGCACTCAACGGTATGGTGTAAACCAGAGATACTTAAATGGAAGTCGCTTTAGGATTTCATTCCATCGTACTGTACAGTGGCGCACTCAACGGTACATTGTAACCCAGAGATGTTACTACAGAAATTGCTTTAGGATTTTATTCCATCGTACTGTACAGTGGCGGCTCAACGGTATGGTGTAACCCGGAGATCACTCTAACAGAAATCGCCCTGTTAGGATTTCATTCCATCGTACTGTACAGTGACGCACTCGCCGGTACAATGTAACCAAGAGGATTTTATTCCATGGTACTGTCGCACTTAACGGTACAGTGTAACCCAGAGATACTAAAACAAATTGCTTTAGGGTTTTATTCCATTGTACCGTACAGTTGCGCACTCAACGGTACAGGGTAATCCAGACATGAATACTAAATAAATATAGATCGCTTTAGGATTTCATTCCATCGTACTGTACAGTGGCCCACTCAACGGTACAGTGTAACGCAGAGATGCTACTAGACTGATTGCTTTAGGATTCATTCCGTCGTACTGTAAAGTGGCGCACTCAACGGTATGGTGTAACCAAGAAGTACTAATAGAAATCGCTTTAGGTTCTATCGTACTGTAAAGTGACACACTCAACGGTACAGTGTAAGCCAGAGATACTCAAATATAACTCGCTTTCGGATTTCATCCCATCGTACTGTATAGTGGCACACTCAACGGTGCAGTGTAACCCAGAGATACTAATAGAAATCGCTTTAGGATTTCATTCCGTCGTACTGTACATACCCTGAGATACTAATGGAAATCGCTTTCAGATTTCCGCAGTCATTCCATCGTACTGTAAAGTGACACACTCAACGGTACAGTGTAACAAGAGATACTAATCGAAATCACCGCTTAAGGATTTCAATCCATCGTAGTACACTGACGCACTCAACGGTACAGTGTAACGAAGAGATGCTACTAGAAATCGCTTTAGGATTTCATTCCATCGTACTGAAAGGTGACACGCTTAACGGTATGGTGTAACCCAGAGATACCAATAGAGATTGCTTTTAAACTACATTTACACTTTGCTCAAACAAACGTTGTATTAGTTCATTGTGTTTTTCAAATTAATGGCCTCTTGAATTCAAATGACAGAAAAGGTTCGTTAAATCTTTTTAATTTATATTAAAGTTTTTTTAACGCTCACCGATATTCAAAACACTAAATATCTTTACCACAGCAACGCAGCAAGTGTTTATTTGAGTTCTTCTTGGTTTTTGTTTTCAACAATGAAACCCGTAACATGCGCTCACAAAGAACGCTTTAAAAGAACCATTCACACAAGTTCCTATCGATCCGTTCAAGCCAAGGACTTTGATTTGCCAAGAACTGTTAATTCGTTAGCGGCTAACCGTTAATTTGTCGCTACTTAAAAGATTGGCAGCACGGCTACTTTTCTTTCACCGTAAAGTAAACTTGTGATGTATATATCGGTGATTCCCGAGTTGGTGTTGGCTAATACCCTCGTCTTTAGTAGTAGTAGTAGTAATAAAGTGAG